>JANRFK010001158.1:36396585-36408296 GCA_030068395.1 Apalone spinifera
TCATCTGCATCCCTTTTCCGGAAAAGGGGGCCTGTGTAGACGTAGCCTGTGTGTATATATATTAAAGTTGCTCAACACTTCTACTTATAAGCCTTTGATAAACTGAAAGTGTTCAGTAGAGAATTCTTAGATTTTAGCAGCTAAATTCTCCCAAAATCCTGTCCACTCTGGGCATGCTCCACTCCTGAGATGAGCAGGAGATTCTCTACAATTGCAGCTCTGCTTCAGGGCATCCTGAATCTGGTCATCAGAACTAAGAGCATGGAGCCTGACTTTGCTTTGCTTTTAGCAATTTCCCTGCTGGCCCAGGTAGAATGGGAGAGGAATCCGCCTGATTCCAATGCAGAGGAGGAAAGAGAAGGACCTGAAAAGCAAGGATGATAGTAGATGTGGACAGTGTGTCTAGGAGCAGGGGTGGAAATTGGGACTGGAAGCTAGTTGAGACGGGGTAGAGAAAAAGTGGCAGTTGGGGTGAAGGGTATATCTGGGCAAGGGTACTGAGAGCCAAGTGGGAGACTAGGACTTGCTAAGCCAAGTTAGAGGGAATGGGGGAGAGATTGGAAGAATGGATGTGGCAAGTCAGTTGGAGGGGAGACAGAGAACAGATGAGGAGCTGTAATGAAGGAACTGGAACTGACTGGGCAAGGAGATGGCACATGGAGCTGGACAGTTGGTGGGGGGCAACTAGGATAGGCAGAGTAAGGAGACTAAGCCTGGGAGATACAGTGAGTAAGAACTTTCTGGTCAAGGAGACTGGTCTGGAAAGCAGAGACAGGCAGTGGGGAGGTGTAGAAAATAAGGCTGCTTCAAGGGGTGGAGGAATCAACAGGATTGGCACATAGGGACAGGCTGAAGAGGTTGGAGAAGGTTTAGGCTTAGGGCCTGACAATCTAGCCAGCTTTCTATCCACCTTACAGTCCATTTATCCAAGCCATTCCTTAGCTTGCTGACCAAAACCTGTATCATCTGGCATGCCCAGGGATTAGGTCGTGCTGGTATTCTAAAAATTCCAGGTATCTGGGGGGAAGGGCGCGGGAGCTGTGCGGGGCATATGGGGGGTGTGTGTGTGCAGGAGTCATGCAGGGGCCTGGATGTGGCCTGCTGGGGGGGGAGGGCACGAGCCATGGGGGGGGCCTGGTGCGGGGGGAGTAGAAGCCAGGGGGCGGAGATGGTGGGGGCGGCCCGCTAGTGGGGTGGAGCCCCGAGTGGGCTGACCTGCAGGAGGTACATTCTGCACACATGTCTGGCAGAGGCGGGGAGGAGCATCTGAGGAGCAGCCCAGTTTAAAGCGCCAGTTTCCTTTTTTTTTTCTTTTCTGCTTTTAACAAGTTTTTTCCTGGCTTGGAAATTTGCCGGTTTCTAAAGTTTTTTATGAAAAGCTTTGCTAAAGTCAAGGTATATCACATCCACTGACTTCCCCACCCTCAGGTCAGCACAAAATTTAAATTAAATGTTTTAAATATTTCTCATTCTCCTGAACTCCTTGGCATGGTTTTACCACATAATATTCAGCTTCTAAACCTGCCAAGCCATAAGCATCCTGACATCTATAATGGTTAAGGGTGCAAAATGGTTTGCAGCTTTAGGCACATATTTTATAATGAGAAATTGATGCCTGTTCCTCGGGTCTCAGTTTATTCAGTTTTCCTCATGTTCCAGGGAGCTTACAGAATTGCCAAGTGTCTGTGCCTGGTGGAGGGAAGCCGGCTTTGTGCTCTCAGAAGGGGTAGGACCTTGGGCAGGAGGGGGTAGGGCCAGAGCTAGCTTCTGCTCTGCCAGCCCTTTAGTGCTGTCCATGGCACGCTTTGCAAGGATCTGGTAGTGATTTAAGGGGACTCATGGCTGGCAGTCCTGGGTCCTTTTGAATCACTGCGTTCTGGGGCAGCTGCCTCCTTTGCTCCCACCCCCTGTTGGCAGGCCTGCTTACATTTATTCACTTGGCTGATGCAAATGACAGCGTGAAATCACATGTTAGTGAAGTGTTCTGTGGCAAAATATAGCTTAATTACTAGTGAGGGAAATATTAGTTTTGCATATAGTTTCCTTGAGAATTGTGATTTTTTTTCTCCCTAGGACTTCTTCATCAGGTTAGAACTGCCATCTTCATACAACCTCTGTTGAGTAAAGGGTTCAGCTTTTACAAACATCAGAACTATGTAAATCACTTTACCAACTTCATGCTTCTGCAAAATATATCTTTGTCTCCTAGGGCCCTCTTGCAAACCTTCTGAATAGCACAGCATACCAAAAGAAGCCATTTGCATGTGAATGGTTTTTCATGATATTTGAAAGCTTACCACTGAGAGTAGCAGTAAATGCAAGTCCCAGGTTTGGCAGCTGACATAGACAAATTGACCCCCAAGGAAAGTGTATTTGGAGCTGCGCTTGTTTTTGAAAATCCAGATTGTGAAACAGAGCTGTATAATGGGAGGTGAGGTGACACCAGCTTTGTAGCAGAGGCAATGATGTTCATGAAGGCTTAGCCTGTTGCCTAGTAATTGCCTGTTTCTGAAGAAGCTTAGAAATAGCTTAGAAATATAATTGTAATAAAGGTTGGGCAAAGATGTGTTGAGGGTTTTTTTTTTTAAATAGTCCATTTTTTTCATATTATGTTTTCTGTATCTGCATTGTTTTTCTATAAATAATTTCTTTGATAACTAAGGAATTTGAATGAGTGCATTTAAAAAGTTAATTGGGCCAGAAAAAGCCACTGTAACTATCAACCTTAAATTTCACACTAAGGGGTAGGAGAGTACTCTTAAAGAAACACTGCTACCACAAACACTTCAGGAGCATTATTATCAGAGATGGTGTTTGGGGCCACTATTGGAAGAATATGTTTGGGGGGGGGGGGAGGGCGAGGTTATGGGTATCATCAAGAGTTTCCAAACAGGTGAGATAAATCCTTACAGGATCTGCCGACGAAGGGTTCTGGGATCCCCGTCTAGATCCCCGTCTAGATTACCATGCTGAACCGACAATCAGCTGATCAGCACAGCATGGCGGCCATTTTGATTTAAATGAAGCCGCAATTATTTAAATCGCGGCTTCATTTCTCTTTTTCGTGTAAACTAATCTACATGGATCCGTCGACGGAGCCATGTAGTTTAGACTTAGAGAACAGAGGGTAAATGAGATGAAATAGTAATCTTAAAATTGTAGACTCCATAAATGGAGTATAAATGTTTCTGCATTGTTAAACTGAATACCACATTATTAAAAGACTGAAAAGTGCTACACAAAAAAATTATCGTATATGCCATAAGTACATGTCTCCTTGTAATATTTCAAACAAAGAAATTCACATAACTGAAATTCACAAACTGAACAAAAGGAAGGCCAGAAGAGAAGTTATGCTTAAATGTTTAATATAAAAGTATGACTTATGCAAAAATGATTAAACCATGTTTATGTTATTAATTCGGTTCAACTCTTTACCCAATAACAATAATATGCATTTTCAAAAGCTTCAGAGAGGTTTGTTTAGTTGATGGATTTCCACTCCATATGGCTGAAGTTTTTGAACATGCAAGGCACTGCATTGAGCCATATGGAGTGGAAATCCATCAATAATATGCATTGTTAGTTATCCTCACGAATTGTTCAGCTCTATCCAGTTCTTACTGTCTACATCATAAAGCTACCAGCACAAATGGACTTCTCAGCAGAGAGGCCAATGTATGTAAGAACAGAGACTGCCAGAGAAAGATGAAATATCAGACCATAAGAGTTAATATCTAATATATGAAAGAGCAAGAAGCAAGTTAATAATTACATTTTAGCAATCAAAGCAGAGTGTAATTTCCAAATTCCAATGAGTGGCCATTTGGTAAGGAAGAGTCAAGGTTACAAAAGCAAAGGTGCTTGTTCCTAACTAGTCTGCAGTGTACAAGATTTGATTAGAGGTCTAGAGATCAGTTACTTTCTTCGCTGGAAAGCCTCAAGGTTGAGAATGCTAAAGAATGACCTTACTGCATCCAGAAACACTAGGCTGACAGCTGCAGCAGTATTAAAGCTTTCTGACTTCAAATCAGTGCTGGGGGTGGTTGAGAAATGGCAGAAAGTTTCTCTGGCAGTACCACAAGACATATGTCAGGGCATAGTTATAAGATGGTGAGGAAGCTATTTTAACACACTGGTTGGCTCTACCAGCTGTGGTGTCATCCTTGTCAGATTTTAGTACATCAAATACAATGTTACGTAAAACAGATTTCTAATTCAGTAACAGGCCTGGAAGTCAATTTCTGTGCAAGGATTTATGTTTATACCAGTTCTGGTCTATCCTAAAGGATGTCGTTCTATGCAATTCTGTCATAATATGCAATACCTTGAACCTCAAAGGAAAGGTTTTTTTCTCTGCTTAAGCTATTATGGCAGATCAGATCAGATTGCTGTTGAAAATAACTCATTTGGGATACTATGTATAAGATGGGGGAGAGACTTGAAGAGTTACCAAGTGAAATAATGTACAAAGTATTTTTTTCCAAAAGATAGCTCATGAAACAAGGAACCATTGTAATAAGTCTTTAAGTAAACTTTGGGTTTATTCTGTATTTTCATAGTCTGCTCAGTCTGAGTTGTTTTCTTATACAGTTAATAAAAGTTATGTTCCTTCTCTCAAAACAATCTGCCATCTAAGTGCTTTCTAATATATTAGGCAGCTGGATACCATACATTGTGAAAACAGTCATTTTTCAACATGTTGTAATAGGCTATTATCAACAGTCCCTCCAGAAAGCAGGGAATTCTGTGAGCTTTTTACCAGGGGCCTTATTGTTTAATAACTTTGGTTTCTATTTTTAAACTTATTTGCTCTGATGCCCTCTTCTGCTGTTTGTATAGTTTGCAGAAGGATCTCTGTCTTCATAAACATAATGTTAAATCTCATTATTGATATGGGAACTTTTCTATGCAGCAATTGCACAAATCCAGGGCTGAGGAGGGTCTAACCTCAGGTCAAACAGGGTCCTTTGCAGTGTACACAAAGCTTAGCTTGACCTGGGTCCTGGGAGTCAGACTGAAGTATGTAGGGGGCAACTTTCTTAATCCTCTATCCCAACGATCAGGAAAAAAGCAACCCCATATTTACCAATGGCAGCAGCTCAGGTCAGCATTAACCTATTCTCTTCTGATCACTGATCTGCAAGTGCACTATTAGAGAGCCTCCTGTGTTTATAATGGCTAGCAAAGCAATCAAGCAAAGCTAAATGTTGCCTGGTAATGGGCAGGGCAGGCAGTAAAGTTCCCCCTCAGTACACCACAGTCCTAGAGCTAGAGTGGCCACATTTTGGGGGTGAGGGAATGGCACTATGGCTTTTGGGATATGGTTACTTTAACTTGGGTCTGCGTACTGCAGTGTGGATGTCAGACCCCTACATTTGAGCATAGGTTAGAAAAGCTTTTAAAAAAGTTTAAAATACAATGTAGATGCCCAAGCCTTAACATGAGTCAGCTGACTCTATCCCACTAATCCTGGGTTTACATTGCATACCTAAATGCAAACTCTGGATTTGAATTTGAAACATTACAGAATTCAGAGAGTCATGGGAATGGAACATAGAAAGAGCTGTAATGGATCAGACCAGTTGTCTCTGTTTTATTCTGTATCTTGTATCTTAAAGCAACTAGTACCTGCTGTTTCAGAAGAAATTGCAGGAAACCCTAGATTAGACAGCTATGGGATAACCTACACCAGCAAATGTTTTCAACATCTTCCAATATTTAAGGATGGGTTTATACTATATAAAGCAGAAAGGTCTACATTGTTGTTTGGATTGGGCTTATTGTTCTGGGTCATCTATTTTAATTACAGATGTAAGACCAATTCTCGGTGTTTAATTTTTATTGTTAACTTTAAGATTCTTAAATACAGTTTTTCATATTCCCACATGTACATAAGCACACACAAACTCACGATGACCAGGGCTGTTTTGTGAAAATTATACTGTAGGTCTCTTGATATCCATATCAAGCAATCTTTCTATCTCACTGTCTCAGCAGATATATATTACTCTTTTGTGAACCAGCAACAAATAGGATAGTTGCTTATGACAATGGGAGTGGGGAAAAGGGAGATAAGAAACAGGGGACTTACAACCAGGATATTTTTCAAGCTGTATTTTTCTAAAGAATAAATGTATTGAAATTTTTTATAGGCCACATTTTTAAAACTGGCATGTGGGAAGGTGTCATTATTTCTTTATGCAAACTGAATGAGACAATCCATTCATATCTCCTGAATGCACCTTCAGTACTTGAATTTAATCACTCCTGTACACTACTTTGTATATATAATCCAAATAGAGCGCATCACATATAGCAATAATCCTAAATGATACACAGTATGAGAGACAAAAGGCAGAAATGATTCAAAGTGTTTTGTTCCTTACCTAATGATCATTTATTATGAAAGAATCTACAGCCTCTCAGTTCTAAATAGTACCAAAGATTGTATTTCACTGTCAATGTCAAAGTGAGTAGTGTAACTGCTAGCCTACAAAATTTGTCCTATTCTGATAGAGTGGGAAGTCTCTCCCTCCATTAGCTACAACTCCATTACCACAAACTGATGTATATTCTACACCATAAGCCTGCTAAAATAATATTTCATCTTGCTCGAGTCCTTTATGTGTGCAGAGACGAAGGTAGGATTTTAGAGATCATCAAAAACCCTCATTCAATTTAGAACATTTTAAAAACAGGTTCCAACTTTTTGCAAAGCTGTAAGCAGTTGTTACCAGGTTTGTGCTGTCAGATATGAAGAATCATTGGAGGGAAGTTAGAAATCTATATTTACCGCTACATTTTCCCTATTAGAAGATAACAAACTGAAACTTAAATTAAAATATTCAAACTGAAAGGGAGCAGAACATGGATTTGGGGAAGGTAGAGTGGGGCAGACAACAAAACAGGTAAATGTTCGTGGCAGAAATACAATGTGATTAAAGCCATACCTCTCATTAAGATAAACTAATTTAAAACAAGGATTTTTTTCCTGTTATGAAAGACAGTAAAAGCAAAAACAAAACAAAACAAAAAAAACCCAGTTCCAGACATTAGGCGAGGCTCTATTCTTGATTCCTGATTCCATTTTAATATGCATTTTACAAAGGAAAAAAGATTGCTGAAAGTTCTGACTTTGCATAGAAGGTCTCAAAAATAAAACCACTCTTGGGCTGAAGCTGAGCATACAAAACAAAATATGTGTTTCCAATGCAGAAGGGTTCATCATCAGCTGGCAAATGTCATAGCTGAATTGATTTCAATCAATCAACAAATCAATTTTAAATTCCACTGCTTTATGAAAATCCTTAGCAGTACTGTAAAGTGCCCACATTCTGTCACTCTTACAGAAATGTGTGTGTGTTGAGGGGAAGGGTAATATTTTATGAACTCCAAAATGCGCCAGGAAAAAAAAAAGAAACAAAAGGGGGGAAAACCCCCCAAGAGTCATTTTAGATGGCATACCACTATCTAGCAAGCCATGGCAAAGTTGTCTTAGTTTCATTAAGATTGTTTCTGCAGACTGCTGGTCTATCATATGTGCAGTTGAAGAACCAAGAAAGCAAAGAGAAGTGGAACAGGAAAGCTTAGCTCTGAGTTTAATTTTTGACCAACAGTATATAAGATGGTGTCACACTTATATTATACATGGCTCATACTTGAGTTGTTTTGTTTAAAAAAATCAGCCAATGTACCATAGCAATAAAAAATATAGCATTGGTATTGCTTGATTTTTTGGTAAAAATGGAACGAGTTTAGTGGCGATATGCATACCAAAGTGCATATTAAAAAATACAGCACTTATCAGCAATGATGTGAAAACTTCACTTTTTTTGTTTCTATCACTCTAGCATTTTTTTTTTAAGGTTCAAAGCTTAGAGGGCTAGAGCAGCTGCTCCCCTATATGTGAAAGCAGAGCAGATATAGATATATTGCATAGAAGCTTTGGTAATAAATAGGTAAAAATGAGATCTCAGTGATACGATATTTGCAGGAAAGAAACTTGCTATATCATGACCTTGCTGCCAGCAGATACATTGTTCATGCCTGAATGGAGTTTCTGACAAAATCAGCATGTAATCACAAACGTTTTATCAAAAGTTCAGAGGAAGAAGATACAGTCACAATGAGTTTGACAGGGTCACTTTGAAAATGCACTCAGAATGCACTCTTGCATACCTGCCTGCCATAAGAATGTCGTTCAATCAAAAGCATTTTCAAAAGATGACTCAGTCACTAGATGTATAGTAATATCTTTGGAACCCATTTCCTTGGAAGCTTAACAAGACATAATCTAAGGATAGATGTTCTTGCTCAGAGGCATAGTCTAGAGTGTTATATATGCCATTTCTCATCAAAATTGAATAATTAACTTGTTTTTGCATTAACATTTATTCATGTATTCCTTCGATCTCAGGGTTACTATTTAAGCATTTGCGTCTATATGAAACTGCTGAGAGGACTGGAGGGAAAAGAGGGAGACAGCTCTAAGATTGAATTTGGACAAAAATTTGATAGCTGCTCATTTCTGGTCGGTTATTATGTTCTTACCTGGTCAGAGGTTGAACACATAGACCTGAACCTGTCACATTGCCAATTTACCTCCTTTTGAACAAAATAAGGAAAGCGACAACATCTTGATAATAAATATACCCATCCTGTGATAGAGAGGTACTCCTCTTTGGCATCCATTCTAGGGCACTTAACAGTTTGTTTATTACTGTATATTTTATGGATTCATAGGCAGTCACTAATGATGGAAAGTGATTACTGCTGATGGCTCTTCCGTTGCCTATGAGAAATGAATTAATAATCCCAGTCCATTTCCTAGGTCCTGACATCACAATGCAACCATCCTAGTTGTTCTTTCTAGGCACCTTTCTTGGTGATTGCTACAGTGAGGGAAAAGGTTGAAAGTGACTGGAGCAAAACAAGATCCTTCTTTCTTACCCTCTTAATGCAGCAGCATGAAGCAAACAAACACTGCTGCTGCCCAGTTGCTGTGCTCATCTACAATATTTTGCTCTCCAGTACTTTTTATATGGCATTACTCTCAAGCATCCAAACATCCACATGCAGTTTAAAAGGAAAAAGAGATTTCTTAAACAATCCTTTTCTCCTAGAAAATCTTCTGAATTGCTGTCGAGCCAGCAGTAATTCAGTAGTGATTCAGGGTTTGACGTGGTAACTGGAACCAAAATAGCCAAAATCCACTCTATATTTTGAAGAGTTGGTTTGTTTGTTTGTGCAAAATAAAGTAGTACTTCGCAGTTACCTACCGATACCAAATTTTGCATAAAAGATCCTGCCACTTCAATTGGCTGAATGCACTACTTTTTACACTGGAATATGTCGAGTGAAAGGTTTAAATAATTATTTTTCTTTTTCATTGGGGAAAAATCATGACTATTATTATTAGAGTTCAGAAAAATTATTTGCTAACAAAATTAAAAACGAGTTGCCTATTTAACTGTCATTTTAATGCAAAGATATTTTTTACTGTTACAGCTCACAAAATAATTCAAATTAGTTACAGAAGGTGTAATAGAAGGTTTTCGAGTTTCTGATTCAAATTTACTATGTATGGTAATTATTCAATAAAATGAGTAATATTTGAAGCTGAAACACTACAAATTAAAAACTTCGTTTACTTCTCTTTTGCAAGCAAATTAATAAAAAATTCTATTACATATAATTAATTTCTTGAACTTTCCTTTGAGTGTGATCTATGCAAAATAACTTTGCCTGGTTAACAACTGGCCTTAGCTGCTACTCAGTTATAATTCACGTTCCTGGATCTGCTGCAAGTCTGTGAGTGGACACTCATATTTCAGAATCAACATGCCCTATTTCAGTGTAACTTAAGTCAGTTACAAATCAATGTGCTTGCATTAAAATATCTGAAGATGTGGTTTTCATCTGAGTTATTTATTTCAGTTCCAGTTACCACTCAGACAAGCTCTTGTAACAGAGTTCTGTTCAGTCTTTCAAGGCCCATGCTGGCATAGCACTGTGTACCTCCTGCAAGATTCTGATGGTCCTCAAGGCTTCACTGAGCACCACTGATTTAATATGTAACTGTTGCTCTTTTTTCTGCTATCTAACAAAGCCTGCCACATGAAAATGAGATTTTACGTTGCCTTTTTTGCAGGATTAAAATGCTCAGTATTTACTCTGCTCAGCAAATACCAGCAGACTCCCTCTGTGCTTCCTATTTATGCTCACCCACTAACTAATTAATACCATTAAGCTGCCCTCATTCAGTGACTTTATCCTCACCCCACTGTATTCTATTCTAGCTTTCAATGCGTGCAGTACACTTTACACAACTTGATGTGGTTCTATTTTTGTTCTTTTAATGAACAATTCCAATACTTTAAAAAGTTCACACTACTGATTACAGGATGGGAGGGAGGGGGAGATTTTTAAACACTTCAAAAAGAGGCTTCTGTAACTTTGACAAAAGCCATCTTATCTCAGCAAAGCCAGCCTTCTTTCTCTTGGCATTTTTGCAGTGATATGCAGAATAGTTGTTAGGCTGATAATTGCTATCATGTTATGGTAAACATCGTTACTCAAAAGACTTTTTTGTTCAGAGCTTCCTTTGGACTTGGGAGCTTTCTGAAAGGGCAGCGTAAGAGTATTCACATGTAAAAATGTTTCTCCCACATATTTATTTGCATGGGAAACTTAGGGCAAATTCTGCCCCTCACTGAAGACAGCTCTAATTGCATAGGAAAGCTATGAAGGATGGGTCCTCTATATCCTTTTGATGGTACAGGGCAGGTTATTGCTGCTGCGGAAAGGGAAAGAGGGCATTGGTAGTGTGATGTGTGCAAAGCCATTGAGGTTCATGACTACCATAGCCTCACCACTACTTAATCCAATAGTCTATGGCAGTGCCTGCCTGCTCCCTAAAGTTGGGGAGGGACAATTTCTGTACATTATACTCTCTGCGAGGATTTCCTGTAGGAAGGCCCATGTACTGTAGCTGAACATAAAAATCTAAGATTTGGACTTAAAGAGCAGATTGTGGTTGCAGGCTGGAAATGTTACAATTAGCATTTAGTATAGAATTTTGTGCATTTTGTTGTTGGGTTTTTGCAGTCCCTGGTTCGTTTGTTATTTCTGAGGTAAGTTCGTTGGCAGTCTCCAGGCATACGTCTACACTGGATTATAAATATGGATCTGTGGACACAAACTTGTGCTCTGACTGCTTCCTGCCCCATAGCGTTCCTAGGATCCACGTCTTAAGTGCTTGGTGGCCCACTTCAGACTGATATGGTGTAGACAGCAGAGAAGCTTGGGCTCAAAACTGTATCAGAGCCTAGCCTTGCAGTGCAATAGGGACATACAGCTAAATCCTTTAGGCCAGCATTTCTCAAATTGTGGGTCGCGATCCCAGGGGAGTCATGAGCAACTTAGAGGGGGGGTCACAGCTGGATTCAGTTTTTCATTTGCGACCCCTCTCCCCCAGGCCGAGAAGAGTGGTGGGGCAGTGGAAGGCAGCCGTGGGACTCCAGGAGTGGCGCTGGTGTAGGAGCGGATGCCCGAGGAGCCAGCTGGGGCATGGTTGCCTGGCGACCGAATGCTTTCCCAGCTGGGAAAGGGCGGGGTCCCTCAGGCAGTGGGCTGGGGGATTGGGCAGGGGCAGAGGACCCAGTGATAAATAAGGGCACATGGGGGTCAGAGGAGGAGGCAGAGGAGAA
>JANRFK010001158.1:36408396-36425580 GCA_030068395.1 Apalone spinifera
TTCTGCGAAAATGGTGGCTCATTAGCTATGCAAATGAGGCTCAGTGATATTCCATCTCGAGCCTCATTTGCATAGCTCTGGCGCAAAATCGCGCCAGTCTAGACACAGCCATAGTGTAGATGCAGCCTTAGAAGGTAGAGGAAACTGACCAATTCCAAAGTATGTTGTTGACCTTGAGAGTTGCAAGACTTCAGTAGAACTAGAGTAAATTTTCTTCAACTGTTTTGGCTTTGCAGTGTATTTATTAAAAGGTAGTTTCAATGCATATAGATAAATCTTATGGACATTGATGAATACTGGAGTTGTATATTATAGAAACATCTATAGCATGATAGATAAATCTATTACTGCCATGTATCAGTATGTGGCCATGATAATCATGAGATAAACACCTTTATTTCTGCAACAGCAGATGCATTTGTTTCACTTTTGGCTTCCTTACCTGCTCACTAATTCATTTCTGACAGGACTATTGCTCTCTGCAATTCTGACTAATTTTCAAGCAACTGCCTTTTTACTATTCAAGGAGTATATGAAACTGTAGTATAGTTATTAGAACAGGGAGGGTGAGTTCTGGGTCCACTTCTCAAATCTGCCACTGATTTACTGTCTGACCTTGAAGTAAGGAGTTTGGGCCAAGATTGCAACAGCAAGTACTGTTTTGGGATGCATCCGTTCTGGGATCCGATTGTCAGAGGCTGGGTGCTGTCTTCTTTCTGATGTGTGCAAACAAAGACTAAAATGTTTTTTAAAAGTAGCAGAAATCCTTGTTTTATTTCTACATATCAAGCTGATATAACATGCTGTTTTAACTTGTAATTCTGCAGGTTTTCCTAATTTTTCCCCATGAAAGAACTATAGTTGTACTTCACTTTGCAGTTAACTTCTAACTAGAATTCTTATTTACAAAGTATTATTAATTCAATATCAGCATTGCAACATGCACCATTCAGTTGCTTTTAAGCCTTAATTAAAATACACAATCCCACTAATTAATTAGAGCAGTGCTTGCACAGAGAATGCTCCCTACTGGCTGTCTCAAAGCTTTTTCCTTTAACTAATTAATTAGCAAATCTCTCTTCAGTCCTACATTCTTTTCAGTTTTAGGTACAGTCTGACTTAATACTCATTCACCTTGATCTTGCAGCTTCTACATCAGAATTAGTTTTTTTTCTCTAAAAGTTTGAGTGAAGTTATATGCTCCTACTGGCTATGTTGTTTTGAATATTAGATCTTCAAGTGTCAGTTTCTACTACTGTGTAGTTTTCTTCAAGTTTCCTAGGATACAAAATTTTGCTTACAAGTAATTGGACCACATATTCAAAGGATTGCAAAATAGAATACAATATGTGACACTTCTGCTGTTCTTTACTTACAAAAAAAAATTACACATATCAGAGTAAATCCAAAGCTAATCCAAATAGTTTCAGAACTTCAAGGTCTGAAATTAACAATTTTCATAATCTTTGAGAAGTTATATTTGGCTGATTCAAAATAACATGAAAACTGGACTTATCTATAAATCACATTCTATAAAACAGAAAGAAAGAAATTTGTCCTCACATTATATCTAATGCTGTAGTTAAGGTTCTATAAGGATTGCTGCTTTATCTATTCTAAAATAGTGAATAGGTATCATTTTTCTTTGTATCTGGAGAATACACCAGCAGTTTCCATGATGTAAAAAAAGGGAAAGCAGCAACACAACATCTGCTTACATGTATTCATTTATAGTCCAAAAGACACCAGACTACAAGATTGTAGTTTACAGTGTACAAAGGAGATTTCATCACCATGCAAAAGGATAAATCAATAAAAATGTGAAGTCTTTTGAATTTATGTAGCATAATAAAACTTTTTGCAGATATCTGTTTATATGATTATTTCCCAGAAGTTCAGATGTGACAGATAATGTCTGAATCACTCATTAATCAGCATTTGGTCCAAAAGGAAAACATTTTTTGTTCATCACTGTGCTATATACTTCCAAGCCTACATGTAACAAAATGCAGCGACATTCCATGTTGCTTGTACAATGTAGAATTAAGAAGATGTTGGTTTCAAACTGGACATATAGCACAGCTCAGCCTATCAAGTACAGAGTGACAGGAAGAATTCAATAGAAAATAATGCAGGATTCATCAAATAAAGAAGGATCCAGTCCTTCAGTTTTGTGAATCCCCATTTCTGACATAAATAATTCACAATTTAAAAAATGTTAAAAGAAGGATCAGAATCAACCCTTTTATCCAAATGTATAAAATCAGGGGCTTTTGAAATCTGAACCGGGGTCTGAATTTTCAACATTTTTTTCTTTATAATGGGGCTTACTCATAACAGATCTGAATATGACTATGCTTCAGCAAGTTCAAAATCAAGATCGGATTCCCTTGAACCCATTACTTACGAAAAAGCAAGGTGACCTGCTTTAATACAGTGAGGATGTGTGCGTGGTAGCAGCAATTGCAACTCAAGGAGACGAGTACTCTCAAATAACAGGGATGCATGCCAGTGATTTATTGATGCTCAGTTGCCACGTGTTTAATCCCTGGTTTAATCTGTCTATTTGCTCACAACAGCTTTAGTCACCTCCATATGTGAGACACACATAGAAAGTATATGAATTACTTTGTTGACTAATTCCCAGCATGCTCTTCCTGCAGTCTATCTTACGAATTTATACAGCTTCCATCATCATAGTATTTGATAAGTTTTGGAGAGGTAGTCGTGTTAGTCTGTTTCAGCAAAAACAACAAATTTATTAGAGTATTAGGCTGCATCTAGACTGGCATGATTTTGCGGAAATACTTTTAACGGAAAAGTTTTTCCATTAAAAGTATTTCCGCAGAAGAGTGTCTAGATTGTCATGGATGCTTTTGCGCAAAAAGCGCTTTTGCGCAAAAGCATCCGTGCCCAGTATAGACGTGCTTTTGTGCAAGAAAGCTCCGATGGCCATTTTAGCCATCGAGCTTTCTTGCGCAAAAAATTAAGGTGCCTGTCTACACTGGCCCTCTTGCGCAAGAATACTTATCCCTGAGCGGGAGCGTCAAAGTATTTGCACAAGAAGCACTGAATTCTTACATTAGAACATCAGTGCTCTTGCGCAAATTCAAGTGGCCAGTGTAGACAGCTGGCAAGTTTTTGCCAGTCTAGACGCACCCTTAGAGTATTAGAGCATAATCTTTCTTGAGCTACAACTCACTTCCTCAGATGCTGAAGAGAAAAAGAAAGGCAGACAGAAAGAGGAAATAAAAGGATACAGAGATGGGAATGTGACATGAGTGCTAATTAATGTAGTTACCCTCCCAACATCCCTGGGAGGTAGGACAATGCTATTAGTCCTAATTTACCGATGAGGAAGAAAAGCATAGATAAAGTGACTTGTCCAAGTTCACACACAAAGTCTGTGGCAGAGTAGATAATTGACTCCAGTTCTGAATCCCAAGCTAATGCCCTAATCACTGAGCCATGCTTTCTCTGTTGCCTGACATGTGCTTTTCTTACAACTGTCCCAGGATGAAACACATGCTCAGTCCTACTGTGCTTCTTCCGCCCTGTCCAGTAGCATCATAGGCTCACTGCATCTCTAATAGTGTGAAATTCCCTTTACTGGAATGAATGGCCATCCATCATGGGAGCCAAATCATGAGGATTCTTTTCTATTAGGGCCATCTTCAGTCTCATCGTCTGGACAGCAATGTTTTCATAGGCATTTGAGCCACCTTGATTCCATCTGGACACTAACATGCATGGAGACTAACAAAAATGGTACATTTTCTCCAGAAGATTCCAGTACCAATAGGAAAGCCACATTGCCTTGTTTTTCAGAGATGTGAGAATCAGTGCACCAAAAATTCCTAGGAACGATGTGCCAGAACCTGACAATCAATGGTTGTAACTTTGCCATATCGTTTCAGAAGCTAAGGCCTTCAATCATAATAGAGAGAGAAACTAATAGGGCTGACTATTAGATGATACTGTGTAGTAAAGGACTTTCTTTGCCATTGAGCTTTAGAACGTTGCCAAATCTTCAGAGATAGGATTGTACTTAGAAGCAGGTATTTTACATACAAATATGGGGGCACAATATGGGGTCTAAACTACAAAGATTTTTTTGAATTTGCGTATCTTCTTCTGATTGCATTTTCAAAAGAGTATCTTTTGAAAGTGAAAGTAGACCGGATGCATTTTTTTCAGAAAAAAACCCTTTTTTAAAAACCTTTTAATCTCCTTTTTTTAGGAAGAGTAGTTTTTTTCGAAAAAGGTTTTTTTTTTTCCAAAAAAGTGTCCAAACAACTTTCATTTTCAAAAGATACTCTTTCGAGTATGCGATTGGAAGAAGATATGCAAATTTGCATATCCTCTTTCAAAAAATGTTTGTGGTTTAGACATGCCCATGGTAATTATGTGTGCCTGGTGTGCAGAACACAAAATAATTTGCACATAAGAGTGTGTAGTTTGTTGAGTGTAACTTAGGTCCACATGTTTGAAAATGTGGTCCTCTGTATGTGATGGTATCCACTTAAAAAAAAAAAAAGCGGAGGGTGGGAGAAAACTTGGCTCACGAGGGCCGGAATATGTAGGCATGGAAATATTTTGCTTCTAGGGAATTTTTTGTTCTGTGTAGTATAAACTGATTTTTTTCTCCCTCTCTCTTGCATTTATCTTTGACTTTTGATTTCCAGATTGATGAGTGATAAATTCAGTTCTGAAAAACTACTGGCTGCGGGTTAAGGACTAATTGTTTTGCAATTTTACATATTAACTGATTATTTAATGTGTAAAAGTTCATTCATCATTTCAGCTCTTTCTTATTTGACCTAGTTAGAGAAGTTATTAATTGACATTATTGTCAATATAGTTACCACTAAGGTAACTACAAAAAATTAAATTAAAATCAAAGTAAAAAATATCATTAGTTTAAGTCATTAGGACAATGAGGCATAGCCAAATGCAATCAGAAGATGGGGGAAATATGAAGATTTGCTGCCTTGTAAGGCGGCAGTAAATGTGTCTGGTTCATATTTGATTGATATGACTCTCACATGAATGTTTGTGGTTGTAATGACAGAAGTAGCTGGGGCTATAGATTGGTAATTTTTTTTAATGGTTTATAAAACTGTGAAGATGGAAATTCAGAAGATAGAATACAAACATTCACCCAAAAGATTTTAGGAAATGTGCTTCTTATCTTAAATTATAATTTTGTATTAGTCATGGTAGTTACTCAGTTGACTTAAGCAATTTCTAACTGACTAAACCAAAGAGAAGTCAGGTTACAAATCTATTTTAAAAGGACAGACAGGAAATAAATGACAAGAATGGTAGGAAATGTGACAATCAATAGTTCTAACTTGCAAAATTTCACTTTGCAGGGCTTCTTACAACCAGGGGGCCAAATTCAGCTCTCATGTAAATGGATGTGACTCTGTTGATTGCAGTATTGCACCTGTTTATATGAGAAATGAATTCTTGGCATTCCTTAGGGTGAGTTTAGACTACAGGGTTTTGTCGACAAAAGTGGACTTTCTTCGACAAAACTATACCTGCGTCTACACTGCCGCCGAGTTCTGTCGACATAACGTCGACAGAACTTGGCAGTTTTGTCGACGGCAGTTAACCTCATTCTACGAGGAATAATGCCTTTTGTCGACAGAGTTCTGTCGACAGAAGGCGTTATTGCATGTACACTGTCCTTTGCATCTACACTCTCATGTTGACAAAGCAGCTTGCTTTATTGACAGAACTGGATGTAGTCTAGATGCTCTTTGTCGACAGTATCTGTCGACAAAAGCCAGTAGTCTAGACGTACCCCATAGGTGACAATCCATGTTTGTTCCCCTCCGTCATTCCATATGATTTTAAAATAAAGGCTGTTATGGCACTATGGCACATGTGTAATAGTGCCAAAAGCATTCTTTTGGCCATTTAGGACTCAAATTTGTCTCATTTAGGCATGTGCGGTTTCTTATTTTACCATGAAAAATTTTTGGTGTTTAAAATAATCTCACTGTCTGTCACAACTGCATCAAATAATTAGAGAAAAATGTTAAAGAGAAAGAGTGAAAAGAAGAGTATTCAGTGTGATCTAACACTTAAGGGCTGCATCTAGACTGGCAAGTTTTGGTGCAAAACCAGGTGCTTTTGCGCAAAAACTTGCTAGTTGTCTACACTGTCTGCTTGAATTTGCGCAAGAGCATTGACTTTGTAATGTACAAAATCAGTGCTTCTTGCGCAAATACAATGACGCTCCCGCTCAGGCAAAAGCGCAAGAGGGCCAGTGTAGACAACCCAGAACTGTTTTGCGCAAAAAAGCCTCGATGGCTAAAATGGAGATAGGGGCTTTCTTGCGCAAAACCACGTCTAGATTGGCACGGACGCTTTTCCGCAAAAAGTGCTTTTGCGCAAAAGCGTCCGTGCCAATCTAGACGCTCTTTCCACAAATGCTTTTAACGGAAAAACTTTTCCATTAAAAGCATTTGCGGAAAATCATGGCAGTCTAGACGCAGCCAAGATGTTTACCCAGGAATTATGAGCTTTCATAGTTGTAAATATTTATGAAAAACCTTGACATTTATTTATTTATTGTTTATTTGTTTGTTTTTCTCCAGTATTATTCTATATATATGCCATGCTGCAGATTGCATAATTTGCTAGTATAATATTAAGTGATTAGCATATGCATATGCAACGTAGTAAATGATGTATTTTCATTGTTCTTCTGGATAATATTATACAGTATTGCAGTCACATTATCCAAAAATAGTCTCGTAATTATCCATGAATGTGAGCGATCTCTGGTCTAGATAAATAAAAATTTATATATAACATTTTATACCACTTTTAAGTATCTAACCTGAGCAATATTCACACCACTAGGCCATCTTTTATATTGAATAATTATAGAATAATTACAGTTTGTCTGGTATTTTGACTGCAAAACACCTTGGCTGCGTCTAGATTGGCATGATTTTCCGGAAATGCTTTTAACGGAAAAGTTTTCCGTTAAAAGCATTTTCGGAACAGAGCGTCTAGATTGGCATGGACGCTTTTCTGCAAAAGCACTTTTTGCAGAAAAGTGTCCGTGCCGATCTAGACGCACTTTTCCGCAAAAAAGCCCCGATCGCCATTTTCGCAATCGAGGCTTTTTTTGCAGAAAACAAATCTGAGCTGTCTACACTGGCCCTTTTGCGCAAAAGCTTTGCACAAAAGGGACTTTTGCCCAAACGGGAGCAGAATAGTATTTCCGTAAGAAGCACTGATTTCTTACAGTAGGAAGTCAATGCTTTTGTGGAAATTCAAGCGGCCAGTGTAGACAGCTGGCAAATTTTTCCGGAAAAGTGGCTGATTTTCCAGAAAAACTGGCCAATCTAGACACAGCCCTTCACTTTGGAATTAGTGTGAATATGCTCACAGCATTCTGAATATACACCATATATCAATGACATACAATGTTAACAGTGGAATGAATTAAAGCTAAATGAAAAAATACTCATATTATGTACAATGGGCTGTTTTTTTTAAATGGATGCTTGTTTATAGTTGTATGGGATCCCTTAGGGTCCCTTAGGATCAGCTCAGGATTACACATGCTGCATGAAAGTTGGTGTGGTATTCCAAAATAGAGTGGGAAATGTTGCACTTCCTCAGACCTTCTGAGGAACAAACCCAGACCAGGTGGGCTGGAGCACTATTGCTTTTGGGGTTGTTTTGGGACTGCACAAATTCTTAAGAGTAAAGTGATACACACACACACACATCACATTCAAGCTGGCAGTTTGGAGGCAGACTTCAAGTGTGGTGTAGACTACTTTTCATTTCGTTTGTGGCTGGAGTGCTAGCCAGGTGTCAGCTTCCTGGAGACTCGACCATGATGTTCCTTGGGAGATCTCTTAGGATCTGCAGGAGGCTTTACTTCCTCCAGGCTGGTCCCAGGTTTCTGCTGTGATGTTACATTTTGTCCAAGAGTGGGGGGAGGAGGGGCCGGGGAGAGAGAGATTCTCTGGTCGCTTTTCAGTTAATTTATCTGCTTGCAGGGCCTTGTTTCCCTTAAAAGGTTATGGATCCTAAACTGCCTTTTGGTTGGGTATTTCTCATTCACACCTCACACACATTCCACAGATTACATACATATTCATAAGCAATATGGTTTCTTAGCAAAATGGGATCTAATGACCTTGGGTACAAGAAACTACAGATAACATATCAACAGCATGATAAAAAGCTTAACAAATTGTAACTAAGAAAGCCAAGGTCAGGGAAGAGAAAGAAGCAGAGGAATATGTCTGGTCAGCTAGACACCAGTGAAGAGGAGGGAGGGGGGGTCGTGTTACAAGATACAGATACACACTGCACTGAGAACTCAGGTGTGGAAATACAAACACCAGGAAACAATGCTGCAGATGTATTCTGGATTCACAAACTTTGGCCAGTACTGTAGGACTTCCTTTTAGAAATCTTTTCAGGCTCCATTTTCTGCCATACGTTCATTTTGTCCATCCCATCTTTTTCTGTTCCTGCAGGATTTCCCAGGGAATCAGAGCGTTTAGTAAATGGATGATAATGTTCCCTGTCTTTTAAACTATTTTGAGATCTGCACTTGAAAAAAATGCTTTAAGTGATAAACATGATTAAGTTCCCCAAATTACTTTTGTCCAAGAGGGCAAAAGGGATGCAAGCCTCTGCCACAATGCTTCTGTTAGAATCCCTCCTGTCAATGCGTTTAAACATCTTTTTGTTAAAATTAATAAATAAATAATCTATTCTATGAATCTAAGGAATTTTGTTTATCTTTGCATTGTATTTTTTAGGCACAAGCTCTGACTATGCTATGTTACATATGTCAATTGACATTTAAAAAAATCAGTTTAGTTAAATAAATAAATAACCCCTTTCATTATTTTAAATAGTTCATATCAGTAAAACCTTTTTAATATAAAATATATTTTAGCCTTTACCCTTCAGCTAAGTGCTCTGTTAACTTAATTAATGTTTAGCACAGAAGACTGTAGGCAAGCAGAGTTGCTTATTTGCATTTCCTGAGCATATTTTTTATGTCTAAGAGATTATTACCAAACATATGCATGTATTCCTATAGTCTCTCCATCTCCTCCCTCTGCAGAAAAAAAGTCTTCATTCTTCTTTACACATCTTGATGTTTTATGCCATCTCCTAGGAAATTTGCTCAGCATGATTGTTATAACTAAGATTAAGCTTCAGGGAATATGCCACATATTTACAAGAGGAACAGCATAATGAAGACACAGAAGAAAGGGATAATCTGACATGCTTTATATGAAGAAGCTCATAATTTTTCTTTTTCATAGTTTGTGAGCACATTCTGATTATACATTTAGACCACAAGTGAGTAACACAAAGTTGGACAGTTAGGCTACGTCTAGACTGGCATGATTTTCCGCAAATGCTTTTAATGGAAAAGTTTTTCCATTAAAAGCATTTGTGGAAAAGAGCGTCTAGATTGGCATTTGTGCAAAAGCACTTTTTGCGGAAAAGCGTCCGTGCCAATCTAGACGCGGTTTTGCTCAAGAAAGCCCCGATCGCCATTTTAGCCATCGGGGCTTTTTTGCGCAAAACAGTTCTGGGTTGTCTACATTGGCCCTCTTGCGCAAAAGCATTTGCGCAAGAGGGCTTTTGCCTGAGTGGGAGCGTCATTGTATTTGCGCAAGAAGCACTGATTTTGTACATTACAAAGTCAATGTTCTTGCGCAAATTCAAGCGGCCAGTGTAGACAGCTGGCAAGTTTTTGCGCAAAAGCGGCTGCTTTTGAGCAAAAACTTGCCAGTCTAGATGCAGCCTTAAAGTATAACAAATAATATCAGTGTTTGACCTTTTCTTCTATTATTATATTATATAGTTAGCTAACCTACTTATGTGCCTAGGATGCTGCAAGAATATTAGGACAGCATGTGAAATTATAATTCTGCAATCATGCAGTGATGTTAAATATATTAGACTCTGAGACATGCTTAATGTACGAAACCCTTGTAACCATAAGTAGACAACTGGTGGTATATAGAAGAGAAGAGTTCCAGAGATTCAGCTTTGGGTATGGATTTAGACCATGCACTCTTCTGGACATAAGCTATGCTTTATTTTCTACACATTGCCATGTACACCCGTATACTATATTGAAGTGTTAAATACAACATTATCCAGAAAACATAATTAAGTTAGAACAGCAGCAGATCTATTTCAATGTAAATACTTTTGTCCCACTAAATCAGTTTTTAAATGAGAGTTGATAAACTTTTTAAGCCTTATGAGAATTTGTTAATGAATCATAGCAAGAAAATAGTATATTTTTTAGTTATTAACATTCATTCTTTCTCCATATCAACTGTAAATTACACTACATTGAAATATTGTGAGTATTGTTATCAAAATATTTATTAATCCTCTCTTTATAATATTGCCAAGATATTTGAAGATATTTTCACTCCAGTCTACTGCTTAGTTACTTAAACTAATTTGTTTAGGCAGCCACTGCTGAAGATACAGGACACATCTTATTAATATTTCTGAAAGTTTGTTTGTTTGTTTATGTGTTTGTTTGTTGTTTGTTTGTCCTGAAAGATCTCCGAAATGGTAAGAGCTAGAAACACCAAATTTTGCACAGATACTAATGATTTCCTAACTTAAATAACTGGATTGGTTACATCCCAAAATCAGTTCCCCCAGAGCCCCAATTGTGCCAATAATTCACTTTTAGTATCTCTGAAACAGTAAAACCTAGAAACACCAAATTTGGCACGGATACTCCTGATTTCCTAAATTCAATCTCGGGCTTGGTTATATCTCAAAATGGGTTCCCCCAGAACCCCAATTGGGCCCACTGATAATTAGCTTTTAGTAGTACTTGATCATAAACTGCAACTATGAGATCCTAGAAGATAAAGCATATGGGCACCTGCAGCACCATCAAGGGAAAGCCCATGGGGGAGAGGCTGCAGTGGGGCAAAGAATCAGCAACCTCCCCTATACTAGGGCACCAGCAGGTCTCCAGGACAGACCCAAATGTGTCTGATGCTGGCTGGGGTCTAGCCTTGCTAATTGTGGTTGGGAGAAGGCTTTCTTTTCCGCAAGAGCCCTGTCTAGACAGGCGCTTTTTTCCGTCAAAGCTCAAAGATGGAAAAAAGCGGCAGCCATGTTAATGCAAATGCAGCGGGGAAAAATGCAAATCCCCGCTGCATTTGCAATTCCGACTTCTCTCATCTGCATCCCTTTTCCGGAAAAGGGGGCCTGTGTAGACGTAGCCTAATTGTGTAAAAATATTTCAATAGTAACCAGGGCATTAATTTGCGCTAAACAAAATTACAACTCAGATGGCTGCCCAGAGTTGTATTTTGTGCTGACAGAAATCAGGTACCCTGTCATTGCGTATTATATACAGGTATTTTAACTATTATATATTATACTAACCCACAGTACTGTCAAAATACCACACTGTTCAAAATTCTATTGTAAATGAAAAGTGAGTTGGAAAGAAATTAAAACTCAAGATACTTGACTGGTTTTTAATGGTGCAGGGAAGATGAGCCATGTAGATACAGCTGATAGGATGAGCGCTTCTTATATGAGAGTATGACCTTCTTTTTAATGCTATTTTCATGTTGGTGATGTGACATGAAGCTGGGTTAATGTCCCTATAGCACTTTGAGGCACCAAGTGCCATATAAGTGTATTACTACTGATAAATAATTTCATTTCATAATGCTGGAACAGAAAACTAATAATGTGATATTGCAAGTATTGCAAGGCAAAGCAATCTGTAGCCAAATATAGGACCCGATTGAAGACACAAGCTCTGAACTTTAAGCACTTGAGTCCCATTGGCTTCACTGGAATTACTTCTGTGTTTGCAGGATTGGAACCGTCTATCCATTAAATCATTTCCAGTGGAAAAAAATGTCTATCCAAATTGTCCCTTTTCTAAAAAATATTTTCCTCCCCCAAAAAACATTGTATTTATTCACTCATTCATTTTTGATAAATTTCAAAAGAACCTTTAAATAGAAAAAATAACCTTTTGGTTGTTTTGTAGTTTTGCTTCTTTTTTTCTTCCTTATTTGCTATTTTTGATGAGTGGGATTTTTTTTTCAAAACTGATCCATATCATGTTTGAAAATCTGATTCAATTGGCCAGCTATAATATACAGAAACAAAGGACATCAGCTAAATGACAAAAGAGATATCAGAAATACAATAGTGATCCTTAGGCCCAAAGAGACCTGCTCTTATTACTTGAGTAAAGTTTTACTCCATCGGGTATCAAAAGTGAAAATGTAGTCCTGTTGAAGTCAGCACAGCCAGGAATTCAGCCCCAAAGTATTAATGTTCTCCTTCTTTTGAGCTACAAACATCTGAGTAGATCTATTTACAGGAGGGAGCACATTCTAGCCATTAGAGAAGAGATCAGATAGACAACATTTGTGAGTTCCTTTTGTCATTCTACCACAATTTGCTCTGTGTGTGTTAAACTGTAGAGGATTTTGAAGATTCAGCATCCTTTTCCTCCTTCAGTACAGAGCAATGGCCAGTGCACACACCAACCAGTATATCACAACATGAATCTTAATGAAAAGCAAAATATACATTCAGACACTAGATAGTATGCTCTTTTGATTTATGAGAGTATGTGCTTGGAGGATTACAAAAACATCCGGCACATCCTATGTTTCCATCCTTGTTTTTGTTGGGATTGCATCTCTATGCCTATAGAGCTGGAGTGGGCAAATGGTTGATCCGTCCCACAGCTGCCTTGCTGCTCTCTGCCACCCCCAGGCCCATTGAGATCTGGGTGTGGGAGAGCGTGCGAAATCTCCTTCCCCTCCAGGGACACGCAGCACCGGAGGGAACCGCCAGCTGTGCAATACAGCTGGTGGTTCCCTCTAGGCACCACATGTCCCTGGCTGGGTGGGGTTAGGGAGTGAGAGACTTTGTGCATTCCCATGTCCCCAGGCCCTGATTCAAAACAGCTGGCATCTCTTTCTAGATGCCAGGGGGCAGGGGACAAAGACTTCACATATTCTCCAATCCCCAGGCCAGTCAGGGTCGGTGGGCCGATGAAGCACAGGAAGCCTCCTGGCCCCGCCCCTTCTGCCAGAGGCCCCCTCCCTATCAGAGCAGCCTGCAATCACTTCAGAAATTTGTAAAGTGGCCCCCCCTTCAAAAATGATTGCCCACCCCTGCTTTAGAGTAATGAATGGATTAATTATACCATCTAGAATTGACACTATTGACACTATTGGGATGGATTTGAGTGTATTAAAGGGAGCTACAAATACAGGAAAATATGTGATTATATCTGAACGCACAGCTGCATTTAATACAGTTGAGATCAATGAAGATTTAACTTTCACTCTTCACAGCCATAAAAAGTCCAATGGAGTGGAAGCAGTTACCTCCATCCAGCCCCAAAACCAGCTTCTTAAAAAAACTGGCAGTAGAAAGGGTTAATTCATGGAACTATCAAAAACATTCTTAAATGCAGAGAAAACATTTATTATGAAAATATTTTAAAAAAACAAAGTTATCAAAATTCATTTTTCTGTCAACAGAGCAAGCATCTGAAATATGTAAAACGCCTTATTATCTCATAAAATGCGGATCTGAAAGCCTGCCTGTCAGGCTGCCTATTGAATTAGCAAATACAAAAGTTGAGCACTTTGATGGATGCTGGCTTGCCAAAGAGGCAGCCAAGAGGATTTGGGTAGCTTTATTAAAGCTGGGTTGTACGGCAAGGCTAAGTATTAATTCTTAATATGGTCGAACACAAGGTCGGAGCGCGTCTGCTGAGACTGCCTTTTCCTCTTGTTAGATTACCAGATTAAAGCTTACTGTCAGAATGCAGAACAGAGGTTTAGAGGTAAAATACTAACTAGATTCTAAAGGAAAAAGAGTCTGCATTTTACCCACGTGACTGCTCTGAAAAAGAGGGAAGGGGAAATCAAAGGAAATGTAGCACGTCAGTAAAATCTAAGATCTAGGAAAATGTTTTTCATAGATTCCAAGGCCAAAAAGAACTATAATGAACATCTCATCTGGCTTCCTATGTAACACAGGCCATACAGCTCCCTCCGTCTCCCCCCACTCCTGAGAGAATATCTTGTAGAAGTGGGTAACATCTGTTCTTTGAACACGGCATTTTGTATTTCAATGTTCAACTATGACCAATCTTAAGTATTACCTATGTTCAAATCACGGCTGGTACACTAGTCGCAAGACGTTTTGCAAAATAAAACCATCACCAAATTTAACAGGCTTGTTGATAGCCTCAGCACCCAAAACTTGAATGGGCATGGAGTTTGAATTCTCACCCTCTTAGATTGAATTCTCACCCCCTCTGCGTCAGCTTTTGCTGACTTTGCTGTTTACCTGTTACGTGAATGTCGAGAATCTAGGGGACTGGCAGACTGCATTGTCAACCAGCACTAAACTTTTAAGAAAACATTGGTTTTTATTTTTTTTTAAATCTGCACATGCAAATTTGTGCATTCAGAAAAGTCATGAAAACAATGGTCAAATATAAATTTACTGCACTTGCACATGAAAAATTAATCAATGAGCCTGAATATAATTTCAAGAAGGAATGTTATTAAAAGAATCAATTTTAAGCCTTTTTACACATTTGATCCAAAAGCTATACTAATATATATTGTGGTGAAGCTCTGTCCCTGCCTCAAGGGTCCTGTGCTTCCTGATGGTTATTCACCCAGTTTCCAGTATATTTGCCCTCCAGCATGTTACCATAGCCAGTGTCCTAGGTCTGTCAGAATATGAACATGCTTTCCTAAAAGTGCACTGTTGCAAATGCTTTGGCCGTCCCCAGCAAGACAAAGGTTTTAGTTCCTCTGTCCCTGTCACTGAGGCTGCATCTACACTGCACATTTATTTCAGAATAAGATATTCTGGAATAGTTATTCTGAAATAGCTTATTTCAAAAGAGCATGTCTACATTGCAAAGAAACCTCAAAATTAGTCTGAGGCAGGCTTCCATAATGTAGACGTGCTATTTAGATATAGAGCCCCAGGAGACACTGAGGAGGAATAACTTAGAATGGCCTATTTCAAAATAGCAGAGGTGGAGCGCCTACACAGCTCCTATTCCAAAATAACTATTTCGGAATAAGAGTTATTCTTTGTGGAATGAGATTTACAGAAGTCGGAATAAGACTCCCGTTATTTCGAAATTATTTTGAAATGCTATTGCTGTGTAGATGCTTGCATAGTTATTTCAGAATAATAGTCGTTATTTCGAAATAACTTTACTGTGTAGACAGACTGACTGGCTTAGTAAAACATGAGAGTATGAGGAGTCCTTCTCCTGACTGAAGGACTTATGCTCTTCTGTTTAATTCATTGGATGTTTGCCTTCCCTGTCAAAATCTAAATCAGCTGCAAGAATAGAGAAGGCACACTTGTTCTTTGACATCAGAAGTGATCTTCCCACTTACCTGCTCTCTTGGTAATGGCATTATGATTATTTTCTTAGGGTATGTCTATACTGCAAAGTTAATTTGGAATAATAGCTGTTATTCCGAATTAACTTCGATAGCCTCCACACAAGCAAACCTCTATTTCGAATTAAATTTGAAATAGTGGAGTGCTTAATTCGAGTTTGGTAAACCTCATTCTACAAGAAGTAACGCCAAACTTGAATTAGCTAATTCAGAATAAGCGCTGTGTAGACGCCGAGTCCAAATTAGCTGGCCTCTAGCCTTCCCAGTTTCCCCTGCTGGCCACTCTGGGCCAAACCAGGAAAACTCTTCTCCCTCCCCCCAGCCCCTGAGCCCTTAAAGGGGCAGACTCTGGCCACAGTGCCTGTGCCAGCTGCAAGCCTGCCAGCCCAGAACCAACAGTCACTGCCCCGACCCAGTGGCCCCAAAACATGAGCCAGCAAGCCACTGGCAGCTGCCCTCCACTGCGCCCCAGGAGCAGTCTGCCAGCTCCCATGAGCCTTCCAGGGCTCAGAGAAGGCAGGCGCCTTCCTGGTTCAGGGCGGAGACCAGGTACTCAGGTTTGGGGGAATGCCCCCAACATCCATGATCTCCACACTAGACAAAGGAACCTGCCTGGCCACCAAAGGCCACATGTGAACCCAGGAGCAGGTTTGCATGAAAATCAAGTTGGTCCGGCAAGACCCCAAACCCTGAGCTTCTCCTCCCCCTTCCTTCCCTTGCCTCTCCCTTTCAGCTCCCTCCTCCCAGGTTTCCCCCTCCCCTTTCCCACCCTCATTCGCACCCCAGTTTCGGTCAATAAAGAGAGTTTGTTTTTGGCAAGAAATGTGTTTTTATTTGACATCAGGAAAGGGGATTAGGGAGGAATGAGGCACAAGCCCCAGTGGAGCAGACCAGGGAGGCTCCTCAGGGTGGAAGCTCTCCTGCAGGGCCTCATGGATACTGACAGCCCCCCGATGGACCTCCAGGATGGCAGACTGCAGAAAGTGCAGCCAGGCTCGCAGCAACATGTCCACGAGAAGCACCAGAGTGCCCAGGGGCAGCTCCGGCTTCGTGTTGCAGAGTGCTGTGCTGTCCTGAGTGAGGACAACCAGAGCACGCAGAGACACAAATGCTTTGCTGTCCCTCACTGAGGCAGGCAGGCAAGCAAGCAAGCAGAGACACCTGAGAACCAGCTGACCGGGGGACGAGAGAGTGTCCCTTTAAGCACAGGCGTCAGATAGTCTCAGGCAGAAGCCACACACAGACACTCCTGACCTGATGCCCTGCGTGACCTGGTTCTGGCTGGCCTTATGTCTGATTCTGTGTCCAATCAGTGTGGATGCAGTATTTCGAATTAGCAAAATGCTAATTCGAACTGCATTTTGTGTGTAGACACGTTAATTAGCTTAATTCAAATTAGCTATTTCAAATTAAGATAACTCGAATTAACACTATAGTGTAGACATACCCATAATCTGCAAGATATCTGGCAGAACAAATAAAAAGCAATGTAGTACCCCCCAAAGCATTTACCATCTGGTACCTGATTCTTCTTCTAGATGGGCTCCTATTCAAGAATTTATATCTCTGTGGGCATGTCTACACTGGGGAGTAATTTTGAAATAACTCCCCTTATTTCAAAATAAAAAGGCAAGTGCCCACAACACCACGTCTGTCATTTTGAAATAATGGGCTTGTTATTTCGAAATAATAACTCCTGCTTGTG
>JANRFK010001158.1:36425680-36441461 GCA_030068395.1 Apalone spinifera
TCATTTGCATCCCTTTTCCGGAAAAGGGTGCCTGTGTAGACGTAGCCAACCTGTGTCTTATTCCTCACGTTTACAGATTTGCAAATTGCTGGCTTCTTGACACATTTCAGGCAAATTGACATTTTTGGCTTTCCTTTGAACTAACTAGTAGGATGACCAAGAGGAACACAGGCTATGTATCTGGCTAGGAAACATTATTAGAGGTGTGGAGGTTTTCTTGTAAGGTGTGTCTACACTGCATCCATAGCTCGAAATAACCTATGCAATTTGAGCTATGCAATTTGTGTAGCTTGTTTCAAGTGTATTTTGAAAAAGCTCATTAAGAAATTTGGTGCTGTCTACACAGCGCCCAATTTTGAAATAGAGCGCTATTCTGAAATGTCCCTTAATCCTCATGGAACGAGATTTATAGGGATGGCTGAATAGCAAGCCCATTATTTCAAAAGCTATTTCAAAATAACAGGCTTGTTTAAAAGATGCAGAATAGCTATTTTGGGATCCAGTGCAGAGGTAGCCTCGGAGTGCTTTGACATTTACCACAAGTTTATGGGGACAGCACTGCATATTGTGTGTCCCAGGTGCATATTGGGTTAAATCATACTTTCACACAGGGATGCAAAGGAACATGCCACAAAATACAATGAGTGGTAGAGGCATTTTTAAATGAGCATAGATTAGACATGCTCTTACTCCATGTCCAGCTTCTGCACAAGGTTGTTTTATGGATTTCTCTTTAGAACCCACTGGCTTGGGTTGTTGTTTGCTTAGGGTTTATTATGAGCATTATTTCAGCAGTTTACTACATTGTACTAGTGGGACTTCTGGGTTATTAAGTGTTGCTTCTCCAGTTTTGTACTCTCTTAAACCATAAATGCTGTGAAGCTGACGTTAGCTGACATTTCAGAAGCAGTGCCAGTGTATTGGAGCAGAGCAAAGAGGAAATTAACAAACAAGCTGCATTATCTAACATTTAAGAACCAACTGTAGCCCATGTAGTTCATTCAAGGTTTTTGCATGTGCAACAAGCATATGAGTCTGACAGGCCTTAGCTGTACAAGATAAGAAAAACAGTCCCATGATAGGGAAGGCTAAACACTAGAAAACAGCCAGAAACATTAACAGCTAATTGCTTTAAATTCTGTGCAGCTGCAAATAAATACATTGAGAAATATCCACAAGCCATATTGCCTTGGAGTTTGTGGACAGCAGGGCCATAACACTTTTAATCAATTGCATAAAATTGAAAACTGGTTAAACAAACAAAAGTGAGCTTGAACACTTTTTAGGTCTGTGGTTGTGATTCCATGTTTTTTTAACAAGAAAATGCATGTGTTTACACTACATGCACAAATTACTGTTAGAATTTAAAATGTGTCTGGCCTTTCTTGGATTACTCTTCCAATGAACAACTTTTGCTTGTGCAAAGAATGAGCTGAGCAAATAGCAGGCACACTGCAAATACATAGGGCAAGAGCAAAATTCAGATTTCTTACCTTTGCACTGAAAATTAAGCTCATATATTGAGAATTTTTCTTCTGAAAATGCATCCGTCTGTGTCAGAAAGATTATCCTTCTATAAACACAGAACTTGATATTTCAGCTTAGAGGTATAGTACTATAGTCAGTTTTCCACTTCATATAATCCTGTTGTTAGGTTTTAACAGAGCACTAACTATAGAATCCTGGTCTTCTCACAGTTAGGGCACATCTACACTGCATGGCAAAATTCGAATTAAGATACTTAACTTGAGCTACATCAATTGTGTAGCTGAAGTTGAAATAGCTTAATTTGGCTTTTGGTGCTGTCTACACAACAGCAAGTCAAAGGAAGAACACTCTTTCTTCGACTTCCCTTACTTCTCATGAAATGAAAATTACAGGAGTCAGAGTAAGAAGTCCTCCATCTGCAAATTATTTCAAAATAACAGCTTGCTGTGTAGACGCACACTATGTTATTTTGAAATAATGTCAGTTATTCTGAAATAACATTGCTGCATAGACATAGCCTTACCAACCTTGTTATGAATTTCAGAGACATCATTCCCAATTTACAAGTGACATTGGAATTACGCTTAGGGTGCTTCCCATAAAAAAAATTGTTTAGCCAAATAGAGAATGTGACTTTTATGCCTCCAAAAATGTCCCTTTCATTGTGCTGACTAATGAAAAATAGAAAACTTTTCTGCTGAACACTGGAATTAGAAAAATGTCAACATCTGATTATCCAGTATAAAAGGTTGCTTAAAACTATCGGGTGTAAATTATTATAGGTTGCTGTATACAATATAATGTAGTATTCATATTGCTTTAGAGGAAGAGGTAAAGCAAGTGACTGTTTGCATAAGCTACAGTTTCTTCTGTCAAGGCTATATTTGTAAGTTATTTATAATCTCCAGTAGTGACACAGCGTAGTAACAATACTTCATACTTTTCATCTCAGAGTGCTAGCCAAGGACATGTAAGTAGTATTTCTTTTTTTACCTATGAGGCACAAAGTTCACAGAGCTGACTTGTGGAAGAATTAGGGTCAATCCTTTGTTTTATAATCTTTAGACATGCTACCAGAATATGAAAAGTCACAAGAAGCATTCTCTGTAAGCTAAATGCTTGTGTAGGCTATTCAGGAGAGATTCCTATGCCACCCAGCCGATTAACAGAGCTTGCATAGCTTGGTTTTTTGTTGTTGGGTTTTTGTTCATTTGTTTTTTTGTTTTTGCTTCTCTTAATGTTGCACATTCACAAATGCACATGGCTAGAAAAGATTAGAGAGAATATTGGTCACAAGTAGTTAACATTTTTACACATAGGCTGTGTCCAGACTACAGGGTTTTATCAAAAAAAGTGGCCTTTTTTCGAAAAAACTTCCCCTGCATCTAGACTGCCGCCATGTTCTTCCAAAATTAAATAGAAAGAACGCAGCAATTTTTTTGACCGTGGTAAACCTCATTTTATGAGGAAGAATGCTTTTTTTCGAAATTACTCTTTCTAAAAAAAGACATTCTTGAATGCAAACAGGGTTTTTTTAAAAGAGAGCATCCAGATTGCCTAGATGCTCTCTTTTGAAAAAGTGGCTCACTTTTTCGAAAGAAGTGGTTGCAGTCTAGACGCTCCCTTTTGAAAGAGGCTTTTTCAAAAGATTCTTTCGAAAAAGCCTCTTTTGAAAGAGGCTTGTAGTCTAGACATAGCCATACTGTATTTAGGCTCCTCTTAATCCGGATGCATTCATAATCAGTGAAGTGAGTGTATATGTTAATGAACTATCTATCAGGATTTTAGATCAACATTCATATAGGACAAGAAGCAATAGGCTTAAACTGCAGCAAGGGAGGTTTAGATTGGACGTTAAGAAAAACTGCCTAACTGTCAGAGTGGTTGAACACTGAAATAAATTGCCTAGGGAGGTTGTGAAATCTCCATCTCTGGCAATATTTAAGAGCAGGTTAGATAGACATCTATCAGGGATAAAATACAAGACTATGTAGCACTTTAAAGACTAACAAGATGGTTTAATAGGTGATGAGCTTTCGTGGGCCAGACCCACTTCCTCAGATCAAATAGTGGAAGAAAATAGTCACAACCATATATACCAAAGGATACAATTAAAAAAAATGAACACATATGCAAAGGACATATCAAATTTTAGAACAGAAGGAGGATGGGGGGAAGGTAAATGTCTGTGAGCTAATGATATTAGAGGTGATAATTGGGGAAGCTATCTTTGTAATGGGTAAAGTAATTAGATTATTTATTCAAACTCAGGCGTAAAGTGTCGAATTTAAGCATAAATAACAGTTCAGAGGATTCTCTTTCAAGTGCAGTCATCTATCATCTATCATCTATCTACCATCTATCAGGGATGGTCTAGATGGTACTGAGTCCAGCCATGAGGGCAGGGGAATGGTCTCAATGACCTCTCGAGGTCCCTTCCAGTTCTAGTGTTCTATGATTCTATGATTCATCAGAATAATATCTGAGCACCTTTGACATAATATCAGGAGGAATAGTGAAATCCTTAGTGGACTTTACGGCATCTCTGGAATGCTCCATTTACAAGGTAAAGCTATGATTAGGGTACAGATTTTGCATTTGATATTTTAGAAGTTCTTAAATTCCCTTGTTTTTTATTGATAGGGATTTTTGGGCTAGAAGGGGTAGAGAATCTTCATTATTCTCTATATTTAATGCAAAATAGTAACACATATTGATGAACAAGATTTAGAACCAAGCCCTTTTCCTTAATTCTCCAAAACAGGTTTATTTTATAGAATTACGCATATAGTTTCAATTTTTAAAAATATCTCATGTTCAGTTTAAAATGGATCCTGCCTAGATAATCACCGTTACTAAAAAATACATATATATATAGGCACATCAACACATTTTTAAATCATTTGCACAGAAAGTTGGATTCTAGATTTTAATCCCTCAACACATTTTTAGCATCCAGGGATACTGCAAATCTTGTAGAAATTACTTTGAGCAAAATGTAAAGTTGTGTTTATTGTGATTTGCATTATGAAACATGTTAATTGTATTCAAAATATATAATTTTTCAAAAACTTAAGTGTGTTTAGTCCCACTGTACTCCAAATGTTCCCAATTTGATAATATAATGAAACATATCAGAATTTCAAACAAAAGTAGGTAATGTTTAACTTGTCAGTCATTGTAGTTATCAGTGATATATTTTATTTTCCTGATATTTAGAAAACAGTTACTCTGTTCACAGCTTTATATTTTGAACTGGAATGTTGCTGTCATGCCTGATAATATTAGCAAATTAATGAAGTGTTTACACTGACATGTACATTTTAACCTTTAATAAATATAGTGTAGAAGAGTTCAATTTTTGCACAATTAACCTTGAATGCTGAGGAATAGTTAGAGAGAAATCTGATGTCTGTATTAATATGTGGAGTGATTTTCCCATCAGACTATTCCACTGTGATGTGTTAGCAGATGAGTTAGAGTTACTGTTCTTTGTCTGAACTGCCTGTGTAGTTGCAGAAATGGACTAGATGACTTATATGTGTTTTTACTTTATCTTCAGATTGGGTTCAGGTAGAGCACTATAGATCCACCTCCTCAGTGGGAATAGTCAGACGAGTCTGCCCACTGATACAGACTGTTTAGAGATCTGTAATAGAGATGTAGCTGTGTTAGTCTGGTCTTGCTGAAACAAAAGTCAGGACTAAGCAGCACTTTAAAGACTAACAAGATGGTTTATTAGGTGATGAGCTTTCGTGGGCCAGAAGTGGGTCTGGCCCATGAAAGCTTATCACCTAATAAACCATCTTGTTAGTCTTTAAAGTGCTGCGTAGTCCTGTCTTTTGTTTAGAGATGTGGTACTCTTCCCAGATGTGGCTTATATGGAAGATGCTGGTACTTATATTCTCCCTGCCTTCGTTACTGTGCCTATAGACCACATGCTCATAGAATCATGGTATACTAGAACTAAAAGGGACTCTGAGAAGTCATCAAATGCAGTCCTCTGCATCCTTTTCTTATGAGAGTATAGGGGCTATGATTGTGCCTGGAACTAAACTTCAGGTTGAACTTCTGTAGTCCAGCACCCTCTGGACCTGATTGATGCTGAACCAGAGAATTTGCTGAACCATGGGAGGTCAATGTTGTCTAGCAGCATTACCAACACTTCCACTGCTTACTGGGCTCTTAGAAGACATTTAGAGGTAAATTAGAGCTAAATAACAGCACAGAACACTGAGAGCCAGGACAAGTGACCATAAAAAAAATTGATGGGACCATGGAAACTTGGCCACAGCCATGATAAGTGGACATCCGGCTCACTAAAATCATGCCAGACCACGGATGTTGCCAGACTAGAAAGTGCTGGACTGGAGAGGTTTGATCTGTATTAGGAGCACTGCTTGCACTTCTGAGCAGCATCATGGGTAATCTGCCCCATCAATTGCCTTCTGACTAGGGCCCAATGTAAATAACAATTTTGAAGTACATAAATCATGAAAATACCCCAATATCCTGATTTAAAAAAATCTTTAAGAAATAAAGTAGAAATAATAAAATATTTCATTTAAAAATCACTGTAGGAAATTGTAGCGCACAGCTGCAAGTGTCTATGCGTACCATTTTTCTTAGTCTGGGAGAGCAGAGTTCTGTGAGTATTCACAGCACATGGTGCTATGTAGGGACCTTTATGGGCTATCTAGGTGGGATGCAAAATTTCTTCTGTTTATACACTGTGAAGTAAAATACTTTGCCCTTTACACTACTGTACATTTCTAAAAAAGTAAATCCAAAAAATCCCCTATGATTTACCCGTGGCTTATTTCTGACCCAATGCAAAGACTGTCTTATGGTGTACTGGTGGTGAACTGACAGTGAAGTTAATATTTCATTAGAAAATCTACATCTATATAAAATGCTAGTCTGAAGGGTGATTTTGCAGTAGCTACATTCTATTCCTAACAAAATCATTAGCTGGGAGGAGAGCAAGCAATTCTATAGATCTAGGTGCTTCTTTTAAAGTGCCTATGTGCTACAAATACAAATATAAATAAATATGGAACAAAACATGGAATCTCTAGATCAAGAAAGCTCCTTGACCTGGAACCCTTATTCTCATAGGACTGGGCTCTCTGTTAGCAAATATGAAACATTCTCAGTGGACTTGTTGGAATGCTGATTATCTTTGAATGGGCATTGAGAGAAAGGTGAGTTATGCAACCAAATGTACAAAATGAATGTTACTCATGTTTGCTGTTGGCTAAAAACTGCAAACTAATTATAAACGCAAAGTCCTATCTTAACACTTCAAGCTTTGGGTTAAATATGCTTTCTGAGGTTTATATTAAGTTTTTATGGACTATTTATGCTATTTCTAGGCTTGTTTTAGTCAATTAATGGATCTTAAACTTCCCTTGTTTATTATTTTTATTTCTCTAGGTCACGGACCCCCACTATGTAATTTTTGTTTCATTGTATTCTACACAATTTATTTTCTTGCTTTGTAAACTTTTGGCAGAGCCATCCTTATGCTTACGCAACGTATGCAGCTGCATAGGGCACTCCTGGGTGTTAATGTCCATCCCCTACCTCTTCCTGTCCCTGCTCAGTGGTTGACACAGCCTAGTGAATCTTCCTTCAGAGAGGATATAGTTAATTTAAAAGTGAAAAGTGTCTGGCAGGCTGAAAAGGCATCAGCACAACATTGAAAGAGCCATTAAAGTGGTAGTGAAGCCATTTTACAGGCATATGACAATTCCCAGGTATGTCGGCTGTCCTCACTGTAAGTCTAAGATACATTCCAAGCAACTTGGACTTACAGTGAAACAACTTAAAGAGGGAAAAAAATTTCCCACAGATGACTTCCATTTGTGCAAATTGGGATTTTTTTTTTGCACAACTTAAGAGCGAGGAATGGGAGGATTTATAACACATCAGTTCCTACAAGCATCAATGACTTTAGTGTGGAAAGGATGAATACTGGGGCAACTTATAGTGGGGATGCCATGTATACTGTCAGTTTCTGCGTTTGCAGACAAAAACTGTTGTGTATTACTGTAATATGTACAGTTAGTTTGCCAAGCCTTAGTTTAAAATTTGCTTTAAATATATTTCATTAGTGTATTGATGATTATAAAAATACATCTTTTAAAAATCATTTCTTTCTCCCTGCCATCCCTGTGCTGCAGTTGAGCATAGGATCACTTTAATAGTACTGGCTAGGGCTTCATAAACCCTAAGCCCTGACTGCTGGATGCATTTAGAGCTTTATGGTTTATTGCCAGTGGTCATTAGTACAAACTAACACAGCTTTCAATGGTGTCATTAAAATTTGTCACTTGAAGGAAAATATTTTAATGATACTTTTTCTAAGTGATTGCCAATGTGTCTGAAAGGTGTTTGATTGACAGTACAAAAGACTGATGTGATCAGCTACAGCACAGACACAGGGTAGTACAGATTTCCACATACTGTCCAATAATTGTTCTTCAACAGTATACTGGAGGATCCATGTCTGACAGGCAGAGAGGGGAGTTCATATTGCATGGCCCATTCAGTCACTAGCCCATCTGCCAACCATGGTGCCAATTAGTGGCAATTGTGCTGGAGATTTTTTGACATGTAGCCAAAAGGATTTATGACTGGGCTGGAGCTGTCATATGTAGAGTGACTAGAATTAAAAATAAATAAATAAATAAAAAAGAGGTAACTCAACCCTTCAACAGAAGCTTGTTAGAGTTTCCTGTGTGATCTGCTATCCATCTTCTGAACTAAAATGGATTTTGCATTCAAAAGAAAGGGGGATTTGCCTGAAAAGCATGAGTGAGCATTTTGCCTTTCAAATCTCTTTAAAACCCCCCACAAATATACATTTCATCTATTTTTAGAATCTTAATTTCAGATTCTGTTAAAAATAAAAAATAGGAAAGAAATAAAAGGCAAGAAGAATATATGCTGCATACATAATCATGCTTCAAATATACTAGTGTCCCTCAGGAGCAACGTTATCAACAAATAAAATGGGGAAAAAATATTCTGTGTTTCTCCATGCGTAGCATTACTGTGACTGAGCTGCATGCACTAAATGGCTCAAAACACAAGGGGCCTGATTTATGGATGCTTTATGTTAATGCTTTTACCATAAATAGCACAATTAAGGCAATTCATGCTGACAAGCCAGTACAAAAATATAGGTAAATGCATTAATTGTATTTAGCACTTTAAAATGGTTGAATTACATACAACATATTAATTGTGTGACGCACAGCAATGGGCTCATCTATTTCTGAATTTTGAGTTTTAATCCAAAACTTTCTTTGTACTTTTAGATACCTGGAAAAAAAGTGAGGGAGCCATTCTTAATTATCTTTTCAATATATATTTTTTTCTTACTATGAAGTTCTGACCTCTGCATGACTACTGGAAGGATTAGGGACTGCTTACAATGTTTACAGAAAAAAATAAGGCAATGTTTGGTGTATTAGTAGCATAAATTATTACTATGACAGTGAGTACCAGCCTTAATGCTAATGATGGTCTCATTCTACTCTTTTCCATATACCACAATATGTCATGTCATGTCGTATGAATTTCCTGTTAGATATTTTTATTTGATGAGAGGGAAATTCTGTCCCTCCTCTTCTGCAATCATGGAAGGTTCCAAGTACGGTGGATTATGGGTGTGCAGTTACACTGTGCAAGAGCCATTTTCAGGCACTAAGGGAAGGAAATCCTGCTCCATGAAGGTGTCCTCACATTCCCATAAAGCATGGTTTAGGCTAGGCACCTGAAATATAATCAAAATTTGATGGGACTTAAGTATAAGTGTTGGCTCTGAATTGGTTGGGTGGGACAACAACTGGACCCTCTCGGGTTTGGGTCCAGCTCAGGTCCTGGTTGGGCCTAATAATTACGCCAGAACAGACTTCTAATTTAGGGATGGGATCCGGGCTTAGATGTGGTATGATGAAGTTCTTGTGAAGACTGTTGAAATCTCAAGCCTGTAATAGTAGCTAAGGCCTGACAGGGAGGATTTTATTTAGCTTCATCCTCAATGGACCCTCCATGTGCCAAGCTCGGCAATACAGCATTGGCATGGAGGATCAGATTTAGTCCTACATCATGTTTTCCAGTGAAACAGATGCTCTTGTTTGGAAGCTTGTTTTGTGCTTTGCATTTCTCGTCTCAAATGAGGTTCTATTAATTATTGGTGGTTCATTCAAATTTCAAATTTCAAATTTTAATAATAATAATAATACTTAGTGCTTACATAGCATGTTATACAGAATTATATATTTTCAAAGTGTATGTGAACTAATTAATCCTTGCTCACTCCCTCTGAGATAGGCATGGTAAGGGTCATTATCACCATGTTACGCTGAATGAAGATAAGGCTCAGATGCTTGCCCTAGTTATGACTAATACAAAAATTAACTTTGGAATAAAAACAGTGAGTTTGGTTTGGTCTTATTCATTGTGTTATATTATTTGTTGGTTGTAAACATTCAAATAGTGATTGTTAAGTTATTCATGAAACTGTTTGGAAATCCCCAAATAACACAACATTTAGCACATTTATTATACATTTGAAAATTCTAATCACAGGTTTATTATGGATCATTTCTCATTTACCATTAGTTATAAATGACATTTAAAAAGTATTAGTCAACCAGTCAAGGTGAAGAAACTAAGCTGTGTGATTTAAATTATCTATCGACACCATGAAAATTGATTTATGAATAGACAAGTTAGCTGTTCATAAACAACCCATGCAATATAATTAGTTTGCATAAGCTTGTCATCTATTGCTTGAAAATAGCCCAATATGGTCTCAGAGATCAGGATCAGATTGTGGATGAGTTGCAAAGAGAAAGTGGATAAAACTGCAATGAATAATTTTATCATCTCTGTCCAAAGCTATGCAGTGAGTCTCTAACACAGAGTACAGTGGGACAGGTAGTGCTAGAGGGGCTGGTTTGAATTGTTTCACTGGGACTGAAAAATGAAATGTTTATCTTCTGATTTAAGAAAAACAAAACTAAAAATCATCGTGTGAAAGCCAGGCCATGAATCTGAAATAAGAGTATATTTATATCATGATTAAAAAGTTCTGGACTAGAATCATGGTTTTATTTTTCCTTTGAAATATCGAATCCCTAGTGCACATTATGGAACAATACTCAGAAATCAATTATGTCCCCCCTTTTGCCACAAAGTTTCTTTTCGTTAATTTAAAAATGGACAGAAAATCTGTTCAGGGCAAGGGTTTTTAGCCAAGAGTGAATTTTTACAGCCAAATTATAAACCCCTTAAAAGCAGAGGATTATAATGGAAGTGCAGACAAACCCTTAACTCTACTGCCAGGAACTGCACCAGTATAATTAATAGGCTATCTGATAATCTACTAAAGTTTTAGTATTGCTTTGTTGCATGTCATTAATAATTATAGCAGCAAACGCCTTTGTTTATATTAGAAGCAGTTCTAGGACAGGACTAAGCAGATGTCTAAAGTTATTTCCCAAAATTGGTGCATATTGCCATTTTAGCTACTTATTTATATTAATATACTTACATTATGTATTTCTCTGCAGTTAAATAACAAGTAAATAACTGCAAGTACAGATTTGAGGTAAAAATAGTCTTGTTTGTATGCGTCCTTCAATTATTTAACCTATTTCTTTCTGCCTTAACATTAGTGTGAATTAAAATTATAATGGCATAAAAATTATTTTGTTCTTATTGGCATGAGCAATTTGTTTCTATCATGCAGATAATTTTATAGAAACTGGCAAAATATGTAATGATGCCCAAAACACTTCCGTAGATACACCCTGTTTGTGTGATTGTGCATATAGTCCATGTATACCAAGCAATATCTAAGGGTGTGTCTAGACTACATGGCTCCGTAGATGGAGCCATGTAGATTAGTTTACTCGACAAAGGGAAATGAAGCGACGATTTAAATAATCGCTGCTTCATTTAAATCAAAATGGCCGCCGCGCTGTGCCAATCAGCTGTTTGTCGGCACAGCGCGGCAGCCTAGACGGGGATCTGCCAACCCTAGAACCCTTTGTCAGCAGATCCTTTATGCCTTCTGAAATGGCAGATCCACATCTAGACTGCCGCGCTGTGCCGACAAACAGGAGATCGGCACAGTGCGGCAGCCATTTTGATTTAAAATAAGTGGTGATTATTTAAATCGCTGCTTCATTTCCCTTTGTTGAGTAAAACTAATCTACATTGCTCCATCAAGGGAGCCATGTAGTCTAGAGGTACCCTAAGTAACAAAGTGTATTTCTTGTATTCCTCTCATCAGCACTTTGCTTCACTGGGATTGCCTGTAACATATATAATCTCTCTCTAGCTCTGATATGTTAAAAACACCACTAACAACAGCGAGTTCAACATCACACTAGCCGCAGTAACATTCATAACTGGACCTATAATGGGTGTTAAGACCAATATCAAACAAACCACTAGAGGGAGTGACTAATATGTGGTTTTTATTATTTGAGAGCTGGGAGTTCCTCCTTTTTCTATTTGTTATAATTTTTGTTTGTAACCCTGCTAAACCAGCAAAGCTCTATCTGTACAAAAATGAGATGACAATTTTATAGACAAAACTATTTTAAAATTATGTAAATGCTTCCAAAATGTTTTTCCCTTCAATCTACCTGTGCCCAACTCTAGTCTCTCTCTGCATATTGGGCTCATGATACACAGATAGCCATGTGTGGCAGGCAGAGTTAAAATGTTGGGGGTGGGATTTTTTACAATCCTAAAAAATTCTGAAATTATTTTACTTTTTTTTTCCTGAAAAATGTTTGGCATGAACATAAAAGTGCAACAAAACATACAGTGGTTTGATATGCCTGTTCATGGTACGATTGTCAACTTTTTAATTGCACAACACCAAACACTCTTCCCTCGCCCTCTGCCTTGCCCCGTCTCAGGCCCTGTTCCCAGTCATTCCATCCATCCCTCCTCCCTCTGGCGCTCACTGTCTTCTACTCTCATTCACTTGTTCACATTCACCGGATTTGGACAGAGTATTGGAATGCAGGGGGTGCAGGCTCCTGAAGTGAATCTGGGTATGTGGGAGGAGCTCAGGGTAGAGCCAGGTCTGCAGAAGAGGATGCAGGCAACAGGCTTCAGGAGGGGATTTGGGTGTGGGAGGGGGCTCAGAGCTGAGGGGCGAGTTGTGGGAAGAGGTGCAGGCTCCAGAAAGGAGTTTGGATGTGGAGAGCAGACTCCAGACAATGCTTACCTTGGGTGGCTCCCCTGGAGCAGCAATGTGTCCCTGAGCTCCCAGGCTCCCTTTTCAACTGGGTGTTCTAGTAAAAAATTGAACATTGGCAACTATAGTTAAAGGTTTACTTGGCACTCAAGTAGGATGAACAGTGTAACTCATTCGTAACTTTGATACTCATAAGTGCCTACCGTTACTCATCCATGTCTAGCTTATACCCTCATGTAATCTATATTGATATATTAATGGGATTATAGGGCAAAATCTTGTTCATTTGATTCATGTGAGGAAGCCCAGTAACCTCAATGTGATTACTCATACAAACCAAGGAATCCTGGTTTTACACATAGCGATCCATGACATTCATGTCTGCTAGATTGTTCAGAGATATGTAGGTCATTTCATGGTAAATAGGCATCTCCGGGGAATTTAAATGAGTATGTGGTACTCATCTCGGAAGGTGTGAGATTTTGATTTTTTTTTCTTGTGGCATCGCTCATCTTTTAATATTCAATAATCTTTGTAAGCCTCACAGAAGGCAAAGGAAGTCATTAAAATATATTTCCAGAATTGGTCAGGAAAAGTTGTAAATATAATCAGAAACTGTAAAGTTATGGAACTGTATGTGGAATTGTAAATTAGCCCCTCATATTTTTATTTGTCAGGTTATTCAACGGTATATTTTTGAGATGTGTAAAAATGGACATAAGTCAAAATCTGAAATTTGAGATAGCTAAGAAGTTTTTGATAATATGCATTTATAGGGTCAGAAGCTTAGTTTGTAAATGTTTTGGGAACAGGCATGTGGCTTTTTTTAATATACTGGTCTAATCATTACACAATTAATGCCATCAACCTCCAAGAGATATTTGTCTGAGTTAACTTTTTTCAGAATACAGTTGTAAGTTTATGAGACATAAATGTTTATTGCTTATACAAGTTTTTGTTTCTAATTATAAGATTGTTTTATATACAATATGTGGTGATTTACTGGTTAATAATGAGAGCTAATATACTTATTTTAGTTGCGTTATATCCTCAGCTGAATACATTAAATGTTTCATACTTAATTTTCAGTAGCTAGCTTTCATTCTGGACAAGCTATCTTTAAATCTATTAACATTTAATCTGTCAAAACTAGACTTGGATAGTAGCATCTCAGCAAGACAAATGAGGACAATTCACACATTGATTAGTGCTGTATTGTTTCAACAAAGAAAACAGCCATGAGTTCACGTACAAAAAGTATTCTATCTGAAAATAGAAGGGCTGGAAACTTTTAGGGCATGTCTACGCAGCAGGGCTAAAGCCAAAATAAGCTACGCAACTTGAGCTACATTAATTGCGTAGCTTAAGTTGAAATAGCTTTTTTAGTCTTTTGGTTCTGTCAACACAGCAAGAAATCTAAAAAAGAGCACTTTTCCTACAACTTCCCTTACTTCTTGTAAAATGAGGATTACAGGAGTCAGAGTAAGAAGTCCTCCAGCTCGACATTGTTTTGACATTATGTCAAAATAACTGCTTGCAGTGTAGACGTGGACTATGTTATTTCAGAATAACATCAGTTAAATAACACTACTGTATATAAATCTGCAGGAAGAACTTAAACCATACACGCCAAATTGCCTTCTGCTCTGGCATCTTCTAGCTCCATTGTTGTAGGAAGCCTCCTCTATGATATTACAGTATGCTGTGCCAGCCATGAAAAATGAATAATGTTTGATTTCATATTTAAGAGACTGGTGAGACCCTGGAACTGAAAGGGTATTTAAACTAATCCTGATGTGTTTGAAGTGTAGGGTATCAATATCTACCTTTTCCTGATCATCACAGGGATTTGGCATTATGTGAGATTCTGCATACAGCATACATAGCTCTTTAGAGCAGACACTTTTTCTTTTGTGTTGTGGAAAGTGCTAGGCTTATTGAGAATGCTACCAGAACTACATCACAATACTAATTGTTCAAGCAGTTATTTTATTAAAGGTGAGAGTTTATATAATCAGTTCTAATTGGAATTAAAGAGCTTGCATTCGGAATTCACAGGATATTCACCAATCCTTGGAAAGCACAACAAGGATAAACATGAACTGAATGCAGAGTACTGTTGATAGGGTTGGGAATATATAATAATTACAGAATAATCCACAGAGAAAAGTTTTACAATCTCATCCTTTCCTTCTGAGAACACTGAGGTTTATTTTGCCCTGACATCTCTATAATATCTCAGTGCATTTCTGTATCTCGCCTGTCAAAGATTTTCATAGATTTGAAAATCCGTTCTCTGCTCTGTTCCGCATATTAAATGTCACTGTCAGTTTACCTCATGAAAAATGAAATGTATTTGAGTGCTGCAGTCATGCCATATGTATAAACAGTTCACCTTTCACTCTGTTTCTGTGCAGGAGAGGCTGACTGATGTTTGATTTTTAGTCAAACTTGTTTTCTTCAGTGACTTTTACAGACCAGTGCTGTAGTAATCCATACTTTCTTCACTGACAATACTGGGTTAATATAATACATCTGAAAAATGCAATGAACTGTAGCTGTGCCCTTCACTTTTGGAGAGGAGCTGTGAGATAGGAAGCTTGAAATCTAAGCAGCTGTGCACATCTGATCTAGACCTCTAGTCATCATCAAATATTGCCTGGCAGATAATATGTATGCAATATATACCTCTGGCCTGCTTGTACTTTTAGATAAAATAATGCACAAAATCAGTATCAACATATTAGTAGTTATGATAACTATTTAGGTTATGTCTAGACTGCAGAGCTTTTCCGGGATACCGGAGATATCCCGGAAAAGCTCTGCCGCGTCCGCTTTTTTGGAACAGTTTCTGAAAAAGTGGATGTGTTCTTTTGACATCCCTGTATTCCTCTCAGTGAGAGGAATAAGGGATGTTCCCAAAGAGGACTTTTTTCCAAAATTTGGCCCCATGTAGATGAGCCAAATTTCGGAAAAGCCTCTTTTGGAAATGAAGACATAGACTTTAAGGTCAGAAGGGACCATTATGATCATCCAGTCCGACCCCCTGCACAATGCAGG
>JANRFK010001158.1:36442819-36456085 GCA_030068395.1 Apalone spinifera
CTGACCTGATGCCCTGCCAGACCTGGTTCCGGCTGTCCTTAAATGCGATTCAGCATCCACTCAGTGTGGATGTGCTATTTCGAAATGGCAAAATGCTATTTCGAAATGCATTTTGTGTGTAGATGTGTTTTCGAAATAACTTATTTAAAATTAACTATTTATATTGTAATAAGATACAGTAATAAGATATTTCGAAATAACGCTGTAGTGTAGACATACCCTAACAGATTTATTGGAGCATAAGCTTTCATGGGCAAAGACCCACTTCATCAGTACAACATAAAATCATTCATCTGGATATTTCTTCTGATAGAAGTGCTAATACTTCTCATCTTACAGCATTTGTCTGTATATTTTTCTGGGGCAAAATAAAAATCAAGGGTAATTGTAATTAGTGGCGATATTTTACTTTAAACCACACAACTTTTCTATGAAAAACAAGTCCCATCCCAAATACTGGTGGCATGTGGATGCCTACAGGTATATCAAAGCATCTTTATATAGGAGCTGCTGCTTACATTCACTAGATGCAACCAGGTTCTTATGCAGGAGTCATGAAGGGCTATGGCTCAGAATAACATCAAATCAGGATTGTTTCTTCTTATCTGAGCTGTCCACAGAAGGTTCAATTGTTCTAGTGATATTTATAGGTAAAGGGTGGGGAAGTGGATTTTTGCTGTCTCACTCTGTCTTTTACAAATCACAATAATTTTATTCCTTTGATACTGTACTAAATTTAAATTAATTACACAGATTATCATCATTGTTCCTGCTCTGTATGCATAATTCCCAGTAAACTACTTACATCAGCAACCATGTCTTTATTCAACTGTAAAACTCCATGCACGCCTCTGGAACCATCTAAACATTAAATGACAGCATAAATACCCCAACCAAGGACCAAGCTGTTACTTTTTCCTCCAAAATGTCATTTCTGTGCATAAATCATTGTAATCAGTTTGTGCTGGAAATCTGTACATCTGGCTTCAGCAGGATTACAATTTGGTTGTGTAATGTGATCTAAGATACTGAACCATAATTAGCCCCCTTAAACATTTTTCTTTCAATTTTGTGTCATTGTTCAAACAAACTGTCAAAAGAGTAACTTCAACTATCCCAATTAACAAAGAAGGTCTTCTGAGGGACTGATCTGAACTCTGCACTGAATGTTATGAGCTTAGCTCCCTTAGGGTATTTAAACTGTATTTGTAAAATATTATTAGGAACACTGATGGAATTTTTTGATAAAATTAATATGGATGACTGTAACTTGCAAAATAATGGTCTATGTTAACCAGTTGGGTAGTTTTATTGCAATGGAAAATGTTGCATGCATCTGGGCAGGGAGATGTATCTATCTATTCTTCCTGTGAGGAACATTGCACAGTTCAGATACAACTCAATGAACTGTGGAGATCGTATCACTCCATCACTTTCAAAAGTACAGGTAAGTGAATAGGGATTTGCATGAATGTGCTGATGCTTTGGAGAAATGGAGGACTACTTTAATGTGTCCTTCACACAGCAGATGGTACGTGAAACCTGTTTCACAGATGATAAGCATTCTAAAGGTTGTAAAGATTTGTGGCCATTGCTGTAGCCACAGAACAAAATTATGTGCTCAAGCCAAAGGTACCGAAACTTTATGGTAACAGCACCTACTTTACAGAACCCTTAAAGTGCGGGTTCTTGAAATATACCTCAGTTTTGGTTCAGTCATGGGCCTGTACACAGATAAGAATGAAATGGTTATATATCCCCAAAAGTATGAAACACTACTCACATTTGTTTTGACTCACTGTCCCTTTCACTAATAAGAGGAACTTTTTTGGGGAAAAAATCTAACTAGGAAAATCTAGCTGCACTACTTTCAATAAGTTGAAAGAGCTTTTCTTTTCTAAACCCACCACCTCCACATTTCTGACTTCCCACAAAAGCCAAGGGTTGAATGGCATGATTACTGAAAAATGTTCTCTGCCACAGAAGTGATCCATCCAAATCATATTTGAAACACAATGATAAGGCATCTTGGAGCCTGTCCTTGTGATGAATATCCATTGTTGTTAATGACATTTGCCATATTTCCCCAAGTACCACAGTAAATAGTGATCTTTTAATGAATGTCAAATGGCAAGTATAAATATAATTATATGTTTTCAAGCTCTCCTTCACGTAAACTATACACTGCTAGTGAAATGGTGCCACCTGTCAATAAAGTATGGTAATGAAAAGCAAACCCAGGACAGAGCATGCCACACAAGAAGGAAACCAACTCTTACAAATAGCATCATCAGAGGGGTGGTGTTGACCTGCAGCAGAAAGGATTTTGGCTTGCAAGTCTCATGTGGAGGACATGCCAACAGCAAATTACACAGAACTCACATTATCCACTAGAAGAGTGTGAAGGCTCTTTTAAGCCGTTCAGGATTCAAATGTGAGATTGCAGGGATTGCGAGTGTTGCAAACATGATGTTGAGAGCACACAGGCAAGCTACTAGAGCAATGTTCCTCTAAGAGAACTATGTGCCTCCTTTGAGGAACACTGCACTAGAGTTTTATATAATCACAATTTGCATCCACAATTTTTAAGTTTTACTTTAACCTTTCCCTTGTCTTCACTCACAGGAACTGCCGTACTGAAGCTGACTACTAGCCCAGTTATCTATCTCTGACAGTGGCTCAACAAACAACAAAGAATAGGCTGTTCTGTGACCTCAGGAGTATTCAATAAATACCTTTTTTTGGTACAGCTGTTCAAACAGTAGCCTATTCTTCAGAGATCAGAATTCTTAGTTCATTCATCTCTTTTCTAAGCATAGAAACCCGGTCTTTTTTAAATGTCTCTTCTGAGAATGTCTTGCTATACTTCTAATCATCGTTATGACCTGTTTCTAGATAGCCTATTATTTTTGTTATTTCCATTTTGAGATAGGGTGACCCAGTGATCATGGTATTTCAGGTGGGAACATACTATTGATTTACACAAAAGCATTATGATATGTTTAGTGTTATTTTCTTTCTCATTACTCATGTACCTTCATGTTTTGCTTGCATTTGTGACTAGTGCTGCCTACTGACCTGAGGTTTTCAGTAAGCTGTATCAAGTGATATTTGGTTATTTTCCTGAACGGTTACAGTTCATTTAGTACCCAGGAAAGTGCATGAGTAGTCAAATTATTGTTTCAAATGTGCACTACCTAGCATTTATCAAAACTGTTTACTATTTATCAACAGCAAATCTACCATTTTGCTGCAAATTCACCTTGATTTGACAGGTCCCGCTGAAAGTCCTCTATCTGCTCTAGCCTTGACCAACCTACATAACTGTTATTTGTACATTTCACAATCTGATTGCTAGCTGCTTTCTATATTATTAACAAATATATTAAACTGAACCTTAGAGCATTCCACTTTTATTCTTTCACCATGCTGAAAACTGCCCATTTATATCTGCTCGTTATTTTCTGTTCGATAGTTTCTAATACAAGACAATACTTTATCTTGCACTATATGACCACTTAGGTTCTTTATTAGCCTCTTGTATGGGACTTTGTCAAAAGAATGTCAGTTGGTTCTAGTTTATTCATTATTTCATTAATATGCTCAAGGAATTTACAAAGTCAGAGAAGCATGATTTTTCTTTATAGAAACTGAGTTGATTTGTACATATACTCTATCACCTCTAACCACAGGTTTTATAATTCTTTCAATTATTATTTCAACTAGTTTTCATGGTATTGATGGTCTGTAATTTCCCAGGCTCAACCCTTTCACTTTTTTAAAAAGGTAGCTAGAACATTAGCTAACCTCCTTTCTTCTGGTGCTATTGTTAATTTTAATGCACAATGTTAACAGCTTGGCCACATAACTAAGTTCCTTGAGAGCTCTAAGGGCTGGTCTAAACTGGAATTTACATGGGCATAAGTTACGTCTCACAGGTATGAGTAACCCACATCCTTCAGAGACAGGTTAGTTATCCTGACCTAACCTGTTGTGTGGACAGTTCTGAGTTGATGGAAGAATCCTCGGTGTGACTGGATCCATTACAATCTAGTTGCAGTGAGTATCTATGCTGATGTGCGACTGTGTTTTAAGTATAAATTAGGGATGTTAAATATCGGTAATTGAATAGTCGAGTAACTTCATGAATTCTTATTGGTTAGTCGACTATTCTATAGTACCCACTTCTGAGGAACTCCCAGCCACTCCGTGTATCAGAGGCAGCAGTGCAGGGTGCTAGGCAGGAGCAGGTCTGCGAGGGGAGCCAGTTTAAACACCGGCTCCTCTCACGGACTGGAAGACTGTTGCCCCATGGTGCTGCAACTGATATAGAGGCAGCAGAGAGGGGGCAGCAGCCCCTGCCCCGGGGGGGAGGGAGTAGAAAGGTGAGCTCCTGGACCCAGCACGAGCTGAAGCTGAGCTGGGCTGCCTGCCCACCTAGCTCCTGATGCACATTAAAGGTAGAGCCAAAGCGGGGGTAGGTCCTGGACCTGGCATGCGTTAGGACTGAACTGGGCTGCCTGCCCATTGGGCTACTAATACACTTTAAATGCAGAGCTGCAGCAGGGTTAAATCCCAGATCCACCACAAGCCAGGACTGAGTAATGTATGTAGTCTATCGCATTAACCTATATGCTTTTGTTTATCGGTTAATCGGTTAATCAACTACACTACTATAGCTATAGTGTAAACAAACTATTGTCTAGTCCCTGAACAGGGCCAGATTAAGAAAGGGGCTTTAGGACCTGCAGCTCAGGACCCCAGGCTAATGGGAGTGGGGGGAGGCAGGCTCTAAAAAAATCTTTGGGCTGCCAAAAGTCAAGATGTTTTTTGTGAGGGCCAGGGCCCTGGACTGCAGCCACTAAAGCCCCTGCATGAGTGTGCATTGCTGGTGAGGGGGAGGCTCTGCATGCTGCCATTCTTCCCCATTAGGCTGCTGCTGCATTGGCATGGGCGCCAGGGGAGCTATGTCCCACACTCTCCTTTCCTGGAGGCTCCACTCCCACAGCTCCCATTGGCTGGCAATTTAAGTCAATAGGAGCTGTGGGGTGGTGCCTCCAGGCGAGCACAGGATACCAGGTGGAGACACCTGCTTGTTCACCAAAGGAGAGCTGCTCCAGGAAAGCGCCCCACACCCCAACCCCCAACCCTGCAGTCTCTCCTGCACCATAAATCCCACCAAGGCCTGGCACCTCACATCCTAACCCCCTGACCAACCCCCTTCCTGTACCCAATGTCTTTAAATCCCTGTTAGATCCCACACCCAACCCTGAGCCCCAGCTCTGAGCCTGCTCCAGCACCCTAAATCCAATCCACATCCAGCACACCCCAACCTTCTGTCTGCTCCCAGACTCCAAACCTCTGGGCCCCCACCTGGAGCCTCGTTCTATACTCCATATACCTTATTCCCTAGCCCTACCCTAGACCCAGCACCCCGAATCAGAACCCTGAGCCCGTCTCAGACCTAACCCTCTGTGTCAACCCTGCAGCCCCCTCCCACATTCTAAATCCCTCATTTTTGGCCTCACCTCAGAACCTAAAGGGCCCGACACTAATAGCCCAGGCCCCCCAAAGAGATTATCCAGCCTTGACCTCTGGACTCTGTACTATTTGATTAATCAATTTGATTCTGCCTGCACCAAAATCACCACCTAAATTTCTAATAGCACCTCATTTTTATCACCTATTGTGATGATTGCTGCCAAGACACCATTTAGCTTCTCAGCAGTGTCCTTATTCTTCTCAATTGCTCCCTTGACTCCTTAGCTGTCTGGCTGACCCACCAAGTTTTCTGTTTCTGCTATACCCAGTACTTGAAGAATTTCTCTTTTAAAAAAAGATTCTGGCTAATTTCTTGACACCTTTGTTTTACTACTTCACGCTACTCTTTATTGGTTTCAGTGGGTTTACATTTCCTTTTTCAGGAAATATCTGAGTGAAAAAACCTCTCCTACCTTGAACTCTATGAATAAAAACTGCTTCAAAACTATTTGGACAGGCTTCCATTGGAGAAGCAAATACAGATCACTGAAGTCTATCATTAAGCTCCCCATGAAAGCAAATGTAAACATCACATACAGAACAACACACCAGTAAAGTATTTTTTGTTGTATGAATCCTTGTTCCAGTTCATAATTTGAACCTTTCATGCAGAGGGCCTGCAGCTGAGCCTACCCCAATTATCTGACAGCCAATGAGTGCACTTGGGCCACAGCAAAACCACCTGAGTGGGATCTTAAAACCAACAACTCTAGAGACTCAGTGGCTGCTTGGTGCTCACATGTGTAGATTCTCTGCCTCCATGTGCTCGTCTCACTCCAAGCTCTGTGCCCAGCCTAGCTCCAGCCTAACTCCTGTCTTCCCTGACTCTAAGCACCTCAGAACTGACCCTTGGCTCTGATTCCTGGCCCCACCATCCAAGCTGATTACTCTTCTGACCACAATGCTCTCAAAGACTCATGGGAAGTGTTCTGATGACAGATCATAGATTTTAAAATTACTCTTGGTGTCTACGTTATGATTTCACTTTCCTGGCTGCCTAAACCTCACGAAAACACACTCTTAAGAGTGGGTAGTGCATCTTAGGCTAGGTCCACACTGCAGAGGTAAGTCAGAAAAAGAGACACAAATTGTGGTATGCAAATTGCATATCTTTTTCTGCTTTACTGTCAAAAGAGGCTTTTCCAAAATTTGGCGCAACTACATGGCACCAAATTTCAGAAAAAAGTGCTATTTTGACACATCCCCTCTTACTCGTAAAATGAGGTTTACAGGGATGGCAAAAGAGTGCATCTGCTTTTTCGAAATTTTTTCTGAAAAAGTGGACACATTCTTTGGATCCAGCATTGTTTTTCTGGGATACCTCTGGTATTCCGGAAAAGCACTGCAGTCTAGACGTAGACTTAGTGAGGTTTCTATACATGCAATATATCAATTTAGACTCGTGGTGGTTCCCAAGCTTTTCCAGATGGGGACCCGTTTTGACAATTCAGGAAGACTTGGTGAACCAAGGCAATTCAAAAACAGGAGGAGGAGGGAGGACAGAGCCTCCTGAGGAGACACTTGGCGACCCTTTTGAAATGTAATGGCGACCCATATTTGGGTCCCGACTTATAGGTTGGGAAACCCTGGAGAGCTAATGAAAAATTCAAAATGGCAAATGACCAGAATGTTGCAATATGGGAGACTCAAAGGAAAGACAAGATCACAGTTGATCTGACTGATGCCTAAGTGTCATATCTTCTGATTTATAGGATATTCTCAACCAGCTATATGTAAGTGGTCTGGAAATTAATTGTAAAGATTCGGTCATATCTTGTAAATATTTCAGAAAATTGTAATTCTATATTAAGTCCCTGAGATGTTATCTATAGTTTGAATACTGTATGCGTACAATAATTGATAGGGCATATTGATTACTACATCCTGAGTAAGAGAATAGAAGTGTGAATATACTACCAACCTCCTAACCAGGATGGTGATGTTGACTGTGAAACACTCAGGGAGATTAGAGGAGCTATAGAAAGAGAAAACACAATAATAATGAAAGATTTCAACTATCCCCCTGTTGACTGGATTCATGTCAGCTGCAGGTGGGCTGCAGAAATAATGTTTCTAGGCACCATTAATGACTGCTTCCTCCACAAGGGGAGAGGTACTTCTTGATTTAGTTCTAAGTGGAGCACAGGATCTGGTCCAAGAAGAGAATATAGTTGAACTGCTCAGTAACTGTAACCATAACTTACTTAAATCGAATAACCTTGAGGATGGGGGGAAGGGGGGAAACAAAGAAGCCTACCATAGTAGCATGTAACTTGAGAAATGGGAACTACAAAAAAATGAGAAAGCTAGCTAAACATAAATTAAAGGACATGTCTGCATGCTGCATGGAAACTTAAAAAAAAATTAGAGGCTCAAATTAAGAGGAATAGTAAGAGGACCAAAAATGCCATCATGGCTTAACAACAGAATAAAAGAGACAGTTAGAAGCAAAAAGGCATCTCTTAAAAATGGGAAGTCAAATCTTATGGGGAAAAATAGGAGCATAAGCTCTGGTAAGTGATATGTAAAAGTAGAATAACGCAGGTTAAAAAAGGAATTCAAAGAGCAAATAAAAAAGACAAAAAATGAACAATATTTTTTCAGTAACTCAGAAGCAGAAAATTTAATAAACAATCAGTGGAACCATTGGATGATTGAGGTGCTACAGGAACATTCAAGACAAGGCCACCATGGAGAAGCTAAATGAATTATTTGCATTGGTCTTCACTGCAGAGTGTGTGAGGGAGATTCCCACACCAGGGCCATTCTTTTTAGGTGACAAATCTGACTGTCCCAGATTTGAGGCAACGTCGCAATCAAGAAGGTCACCAAGACCAGATAGTATTCACCCAAGAGTTCTGAGGGAACTCAAATATGAAATTGCAGAACTATGAACTGGGAGATGTAACCTGTCACCAAATAATGGGGGACACCATGTGGGATCCCAATTTTTTAAAAAAAGGCTCCAGAGACAATCCTTGCAATGATAGTAAGCCTAACTTCAGTACCAAGAAAAACTTAAAAAACAGCAAATGTAGATGGTATCATGGGTTTTCATGGACACAACCCACTTCTCCATTCAACTGAAGAAGTGGGTTGCGCCCACGAAAGCTCATGATACCCTTTACATATTTTGTTATTCTCTAAGGTGCTGCAAGACTATGTGTTGTTTTTTACGTTTTTCCTGTTACAGACTAACATAGCTACCCCTCTGAAACTTTAGTATCAGGCAAACTTGTTGAACCTACAATAAAGAACAGATTTACCCTATACATAGATGAACATGATATATTGGGGAAGAGTCAATGCTGCCATTATAAAGGGAAATTATGCCTCACCAATCTGCTAGAATACTCCAGGGTGTTAAATATGCAGACAAGGGTGATTCCATATCTATAGTGTGCTTGGACTTTCAGAAATTCTTTGACTAGTTTCTTTACCAAAGACACTTAGGCAGAGTAAGCTGATGGGTTAACAGAAAGGTGTCTCATGAATTGACACTGGATAAAATACAGGTGGAGTTAGGGATAGGAATAAAAGGCCAGCTTTCCGAATGCCGGGAGGTAAAAATCTGAGACATCCAGGTTTGGTACTGGGACCAGTGCTGTTCAACATATTTATGAATGATCTGGAAAAGGAGGTAAATGGTGAGGTGGCAAAGTTTGCAGATGATACAAATGACTCAAGGTAGCTAAGTCCAAAGTGCTGTATGAAGTAGTGTAAGTCTGATTATGGGCTGACATTGATCAGCTACAAGCACCCCGGCATGTAGATGGTATCATGAGCTTTCGTGGGCACGTCTTCAGATTACCAGAGTTTTGAGGTTTGGGTCTGCACATCCTAAACTCAAAACTCCAGTCATCTGAAGAAGTGGGCTGTGCCCACAAAAGCTCATGATACCATCTACATGTTTTATTAGTCTATAAAGTGCTACCAGACCATTTGCTGTTTGTTTAAGTTTATCCTGTACAGACTAACTCAGCTACCCCCTGAAGCTACTAATAGAATGTTAGGAATCATTAGGAAACAGATGTATACTGAGACAGACTTCCCTGGTTTGGGAACACCCCTGGTCGGCATCATCGAGGTGACCCCATGGGAGCACTCCTGGGGATAAGCCAGCGGGCTGGGGCTAAGAGCATTCCCAGAGTAGGGGGCCAAGAAAGTGGAGCCCGGGGGGGGGGAAATGGCAGCAGAGCCACTGGGAGCAGTGCAGAACCCCCAGTCTCCAGGGGCAGGGTGGTAGTATGGCCACTGGAGAGAAACTGGAGCCCATGAGCACCACTGAGAGCACAGAGCCCTAGATGTCAGTGGAGTCATCAGGGAGAGACTGGCGGTCCCGCCAGAGGGAGAGTGGAGCTCTGGGAGGCAGCAATAGAGCCTCCAGACACTGCAAGGAGAGTGGAGCCCGGGTTGGAGAGCAGAGCCTCGGATGGCAGCAGAGCTGTGGGGGGGAAGCAGAATCCCCTGCCATTGTGGGCAGAGCGGAGCCCTGCACAGCAGCGGAGCTGCTAGAGGAAAAGTGGAGTCTGGGTGTCCGCGTTGACCTCCCCTGGTTCAGCAAATTCCCTGTCTTGAGATGGCCAGGTCCCGAGGGTGCCAGACCAGGGAGGTTTAATCTTTATTAGAAATGGAAAAGTTACACAGAAAGGCAACAAAACTGATAAAGGGCATGGAACAGCTTCCATACGAAGGGGGATTAAAAAGACTGAAACTGTTCAGCTTGGAGAAGAGATGGCTAAGAGAGAATATAATAAACGTCTATAAAACTGTGAAGCGTTAGTTACCCCTACACATAGCACAAGAACCCAAGGAAAATCATCCACGGAAATTACGACGCAACAAGTTTAAACAACAACAACAAAAAAGTACTTCACATAACACACAGTAATCTGTGCAGTTCAAATCCAGGGGATGCTTTGAAGGCCAAAAGTGTAACTAGGTTCAAGATAGGCCCATCATTGGCTATCAGCCAAAATGGTGATGGATGTAACCCCATCCCTAAGCCTCTGACTGACAGATGCTGGCACTAGATGACAGGGGATGGATCACTTGATAATTGCTCTCTTTTGTTCATTCACTCTGAAGCATCTGGCATTGGCCACTGTCTGGTTATTGGGCCAGATGGACTATTGGTCTGATTCAGTATGACCATCCCTATGTTCTTATTTAGGTATTTGAGTCTAAAACATTCTCAACCAACTACCTGTTTTGTCTGTATACATACGCTATTGTTTTATCATTCTTCTTAGAAAAATAACACTTATGAAAAGACTGTGTTTGTTTTTATCTGCAATACATACTGCAATGGCATGTTCAGCAGCTACTTTCTAAATACAGACCATTTAATCCCCCCAAGGTATTTTCATGTGCATTAACGTGTCTTCCGTTAGCCAAACAACACTCTTTGGCCACCAGGCAAACAAGGAAGGGGAATACTAATTCTCCTGGTTCTTAAAGGAGCATGATGCTCAATATCAGTAACAGTTTGTTTAGTGAGAGCACCACAGTAGCAGACAGTGAAATCCAAAAGACCATGATCATCTCTAATACAAAATCATTCATCCTAATTTTTACTGAAGAGAAAGACAAGCCTAAGTGGTTTCACTTTCATTTGTGACTCCTTTTACCTGGTCTTGTGGTGGTATTGTTGTTTTTTTTTGTTTTGTTTGTTTGTTTCTGTGAAACATAATTGTGTCAAAATTAGTATCTCTCATCTTTTATCTTGTGAGATTTTCTAAGAACTACATTTCAGAAATCAGGTTTCTGTACCATTGCAAGTCTTGTAGCTGATTTTCCCATATGCATGGTTTTGTTTGTTCATTTGTTTCTCCTATCCTGAAATACACAACACAGTTTCCATCCCATCATTTTAGTGAAGAAGCAAATCTGACAATTTATTGCAGCCCTTCTGTGCCAGATAACATCCAACTGATGGAATGTGACAGAGCAGCTTAACTTCAAGAGCCAATGTTTCTTCTGATAATGCTGTCACTTTGCTTTTGTCAGCTTCACCTTGGTAAATTATTTTCTTGATGCTGTTTTAATTGTGATATGTCTTTTTAACTCAGGTTTCCATGAAAGTGAATAAATATAGGTAGATATACAAATATTTTAAAATTTTCTAAAATAACCACATTGACAGAGTACTGGAGAGAAACACACTATGCACATATGAATGAATGGCTAGTGTATTAAAACTTGACCAAATGCCCGACTTTCAAGTCCATAATTAATGCTTTACATGAAAATATTTCCCACTTCTTTGGCGTGAAATGATCAGGACAAAGGAGATGCAGAATTTTCAAATGTTTACTGTGACTCTTGGGCATTCAGGTAGCTTGTTTTCTATTCCTAGTAATTTCTCTTCTTCAATTAGTTTGAAAAATTGACATAAAGAACTTAAATTGGAGAGTAGATTCTCATTCTGGAGAACTGTTTGTTATTTGACCAAAATACTCAGATAAATTTGTCTTTCTCTCTCTACCATCTTTTCCGTCATGATTTCATACCGGTATTACAAAATATCAATACAATATAATGCTCTAAAGAGACTTTAAATTTATCGTCAGAGGGTTCTACTAACAGTAACAAATCAAATAGATAAAGGAACAATGTTGCACAAATATATGACTCTGAACACAAAGCCCCAGGTGAGTTGATATCATTGTTTCAAACATAGGAGATTCTTTTTCTCTAGAGGAATTTCATGATTATTTTTAAAAGAACTGTTACACACTCAAGGAGTGAAATAATTGATTTTTTGAGACTGGATACCTCCTAGAATCCTGTATATGTAGAAAAGGATGACAAACTATCCTACAAGAAAAAGCCCCATTGACAATGAAGTACAAAAAAGTCTATGAAATAAATACAACTCCAGAAGGTTTTAAAATGTACCTACTAACATACGGTATATATACACAAAAGTACACTTTGGAAACCCCTCAGATTCTTTTTTCTGTACATCAGTTCCTTTAAAATAAAACCAAACTTTTCCAAGGGCCACCTGCAAAAATCTGGAGCTAACTGATCTCTCGAAGGTCCCACAGGAAATATAAGAAATACATTGAAATTGATCCAAGGTCTCCTCTATGCCTCCAAGCACAAAATCATTCTTATTATCACGTTGTTCTGAAAAAGCAGAAAATTAAGTATGAATACAAAAGAAAATAATTCTGTGATGAAACAGGAATCTTCACACAGCAACAAAACAACACACACTTTTCTGTTCAGCACTTTCTCATACACTTCAGTAGCCATGATTAAATTACAGTGGGGATTACAGTGGATGAGAAGCTGGATATGAGTCAACAGTGAGCCCTTATAGCCAAGAAGGCTAATGGTATATTAGGTTGCATTAAGAGGAGCATTGCCAGTAGATCCAGAGATGTGATTTTTCCTCTTTATTCGGCTTTGGTGAGGCCACATCTGGAGCATTGTGTCCAGTTCTGGGCCCCCAGTTACAGGAAGGATGTGGATGCATTGGAGAGGGTCCAGTGGAGGGCAACCAAAATGATTAGGGGGCTGGAGCATATAACCTACGAGGAGAGGCTGAGGAAGTTATTTAGTCTGCAGAAGAGAGGAGTGAGGAGGGATTTGATAGCAGCTTTCAACTTCCAAAGAGGATGGAGGTTCCAAAGAGGATGGAGAAAGGCTGTTCACAGTAGTGAACAAGGAGCAATGGTCTCAAGTTGCGGTGGGAGAGGTCCAGGTTGGATAGTA
>JANRFK010001158.1:36468780-36482322 GCA_030068395.1 Apalone spinifera
ATTTGCATCCCTTTTCCGGAAAAGGGGGCCTGTGTAGACGTAGCCTAAGAGTCTGTGAGTACCTCACCTTCAAGTCATTAAAGCAGCATTCAGCGCACTGCCTGTCTGGGAGTTTTATATTAGATACACATCACAGTGATTTTTGAGCCCAAAGGATTTCTCTGAATGTCTGCCACCATGTTGAATTATGGTTTCTCATCTGTGTTAAATGTCTGCCTCTTCTAAGTTCACCAAAGTTTGGAGTGATGTGTCTTAAACATAAGCTACCAAATAGGGAAGCCAAATTGTAATACACATGTAATTTACAGTGACTAGGAGGTGAACCTGAATTTGTACATACTGCAGGGCTGCTGCTACCATGGTAGTGCTGTGTGTGTATTGTCAGCTAGCAGGAATGCTAGTGCTCAGCACAGGAGTCACACTCATAGCCTCCATGCCTCTGTGCACATTCCTTAACTGCCTTCACTCTCAGGAAGGGACAATCCTTTGGGAATTTTTTAGTGACTCCTCCCCTCCCCCCAAAAAAGTAATCCAAGGAGGATGTGCCTGTGCACTGGAGCCCCAACAGCCTCCGGGGGCCCCTGGGCATGGTTGTGGGGACAGCTCCATGCTCCCAGAAGGGGCAAGGGCTCAGTCAGAAGGGGTGAGGCAAGGGGCAGTCATCCTTCTGCATCACCCAGGGTCCCACCCCTCACAGTCCTTAGAGCCACCCAAAGCATTCAGTGAGGTGCCCCATTGGCCATTTAAAGGTCCAGTACTTTGGCCACTGCTGCAGTAGCAGTGGTGGCAGCGATGAGTGCTGGACTTTTTTGAATCACTGAGCCCTAAGAATAACTAACGCTCCTACCCCCGTTGGTGGATCCTCATGTTGGTGGATCTGCCTGTACTGTTGCTTCCCGAACCTCCAGCATCATTGTACTCATGAGTTATCCTGTTCCACTTTGCTATCTCACCCTGGAAAATGCATGTATATAGGGATCTGGAACATGCTGATTAGCTGCCACGTTGATTCTAGTGCAGCATGCTGGAATCGCAGATGGCTGGCAGAGTATTAGCTTTGACAGTTTGCGACTGTACTTTGCAATAAGCCAACTACCTTTTTTAAAGTAAAACAGCAATTGAGGACTGTACATTAATAGTCTCTTTTGTGCCATTTCCAGATCATTCTTACGGGTCTTACATTCCATTTCTTTTGAGCCAAGTAAGATAAATTTACAACAATTTGAATCTCCCTTTTTCTGTGTAACCTCTAACTCCATGTTCCACTTTTAGAACCCTGAACACAGGCAACACCGACTCACTAAAGGGTGAACTCATTTGTATTATCTGTGATGGGAATTCATTTGTGTGTGTCTCCAATAACATTATGTCTTCAAAGAGATTGCACTGATTGTGTTGAAGTTCAGGTCAAATACAAGAATTCACTCTTTCTGCTGAAGTATTAATTTGCAAAAGTGGAAATTCACTACTGGTTACAAAACCAGGCTCTAGTCTGATACATGACACTGAATAAATCAGAAGCAAGTATAGATTGGATATTGGTGCAAAAGTCTGGAGTTGGGAATTTTGGGCAATTCCACTTGTTAACCATTTTTACCTTGGGAAAATCACTTAACCTGTCAATGTCTTATTTATAAAATGACTGTCACACTAGTTACATTACTGGCTGGATAATCATTCTCAGGGTACACTATGGAGAAGATCGACCCTTTGAAGGTCGATCTTCTAGCATTTGATTTAGCGGGTCTCGTGTAGCCCTTCCGCCCTCCCCTCAGTGAATGCTAAGGGCAGTTCCCACCGGAATTCTGTACTCCTCATTCTGTGAGCAGTATGGGAAGCCAATGGGAGCTTTTTCACTGGCGGCTCAGCTTAAGGTAAGATGAATCCAGCTATGCATTTTGTGTAGTTGGATGGCGTACCTTAAGCCAGCCTGCCTGGTCTAGTGTAGACCAGGTCTCAGAAAGTAGTTATCAGTGGTTCACAGTCATGCTGTAAGAGCACAACAAATGGGGTTTCACAGGGATCAGTTTGGGGACTGGTTCTGTTGAATGTCTTTATCAGATAGTGGCATAGAGAGTATGCTTATAAAGTTTGCAGATGATACCAAGCTTGGAGAGGTTGCCAGTGCTTTGGAAGATAGGATCATAATTCAAAATGATTTAGCAAACTGGAAAAATGATCTGAGGTAAATAGGAATAAGTTCAATAAGGAAAAATGCAAAGTACCCCACTGAGGAATGAAAATCAATTTCACACATACAAAATGGGAAGTGACTGCCTAGGAAGGAGCGCTCCAAAAAGGGTCCATAGTGGACCACAAGCTAAATATGAATGAAAGCAAACATCTTTTTGGGATGCATTAACAGGAGTGTTGTAAGGAAGACACGAGAAGTCATTTTCCACTCTATTCTGTGCTTAGACCTCAACTGGAGTATTGTGTGCAGTTCTAGGCACCAAATATCAGGAAAAATGTGGAGAGGGTCCAAAGAAGAGCCTTTAGGTGATTTTGGTCCTGCTGTGATGACATCTTAAGGTCCCTTCTAGTTGTAGTATTCTATGATTCTATTATTCTTTTTAGGGACATAAGACTTAATTTGCTTGTGTCAGTAATATGTTTTTACACAACAAAAATACTTAAGTATATTGTCCCCCTGTATGAGCACAGCTTGTATTTTTTGGTAATGCTTTTAAAAGTCAATAAAATATGGTTTTACTTTAAGGTGACTAAAAGTTTGTGGCAGGGAAAATGTTGAAGGGAATAAAAATTGTTGAAGGGAGAGGATTCCAAGTTGATAAACTCAGATGATTTTGCTGTTATCTTTCATGTAGGAAAGTGAAACAGCCATTTATGTGCTCTTGGGTGGTTAGTTCATGCTAGATGCATTTGAGTCAGGGTTTCCAACACTGATTCCAATTTATTCCATGGTTGTGAATGTTACTCTAACAGCAGAACACGGCTGTGCTTCCCTGCAGTGAAACGATAATCACAGTCTACTGCAGCTAACATTTAATGCTGCAACCATCCCTCTGGCATGCCAGGTTAATTCTATTTCACCATTATTTATTGATGTTCATACATTTTGATGAAGGACAATAGCCATGGCAGGATGATAATAAACAGTAATTGACTCATTGATCAATCTCCTGGAATAGTCAAATGACAATAACGTGAGCGTTGGAGCAATAGAATTGAATTGCTAAAGACAGGTTTTAGAGTTCACAGGGCTGATGAGCCAAAATAAATTACTACTATTTTATTTTCAATTTTTTTCTCTGTTTTATTTGTGTGTCTTTGGTGAATAAAGAATTAAAAGAACTTGGAAAATTTAATCTCAATATGTATTAGCTACGTCCTTGTCTGGTAACTTTGTAAAGGGCTCCTTAATTGTTCCTGCCTTATAAGTGAATGAAACTGCTGTTAAAATTCCTGAGCACACAAATGAGCAATTCTTAATTGTTCCTCCCTTATAAGTGAGTGAAACTACTGTTAAAAATCCTGAGCATGCAAATGTAAACATACATTAGCTGAATTGAACATAAAAACTGGATGAAAGCACAGGTTTTTTTGTTTGTGTGTCAAGTGTAGGGTTTTTTGCATGCACAATGGTTCATGCACAAATGGATTTTTGAAGACACTTATCCACTGTGACAAATATACACATGATATGTGGTTGCAGATATTTCAGGTGCAATTTTGGAAATCCTTTGAAAGTATTTCCACCTGCCCCCAAATGCTCCCTTTTATGGTCTTATCATGCTTCACCACGATAATAGCTTGCATGCATTCCATTTGTTAGTTTCTTCTTTTCTCTGTAAGACAGTAACTTACACAGCAGAGAGTAGCTATCTGTGCAGGGAAAGAGAATGCTATTCAGGGTCATTCGATTTGAGCTGAGATGGTGAAGAACTAACCCCTAATCAAGCAGCAGCTGTTCACTCTTCTGTGGTAGGCTTTGTAAGCAAAAGTCAGAGTTCAGCGCAGTATTGTAAATTTCTTCCTACAAAGATTTGGAAGGGTGATGGGGCTAAAGGAAAGCTTCCATCTATTCAGAAAATAGTAATATCTTCTGGAAGGCAGATATGAAGACAAATAAAGCTTAAATAAAGCTCATCTATGTCTGCTTAAATTAACTGAAATGTCATGCAGTTGTAAATTGAACACACTTGCATGCCTTTTTCCTAAAAAAACCCGCAAACAAAACACCAAAAAACTGTAGCACCAAACATTGCAAATTCACAGATTTATTATGTAATCCATAATAGAAACAGGCATTATAAAAGATCTGGCCTTATTTTGATTAGCTCAGCTACACCTTTGCAGTCATTTCACCCCCGTGGCAGACCGTGCCAACAGTAAGAAGACTAAGAAAATGCAGCTATTTTCAGGAGAATTTGTAATTATTTTGGAATAGCAAAAGCAGTTCAAGCAAGGCAAAAACTCTTTTTTGGTATAATCCATTTGTCATTCGCTTTCTCCCTGTGAGTTAAACCAGAAATACACACTTAGGAAATAAATAGATTTTCATTTACAACAAAGGCTGCTAAACAGGATAACCTATCACTGTGGCTGTGTTTAGACTGGCAAGTTTTTCCAGAAAATCAGACACTTTTCCGGAAAAACTTGCCAGCTGTCTACACTGGCCACTTGAATTTGTACAAGAACACTGATGATCTAATGTATGATTGTCAGTGTTCTTGCGCAAATACTTTGCTGCTCCCGTTCGGGCAAAAGTCCTCTTGCGCAAATGTATTCGTGCAAGAGGGCCAGTGTAGACAACTCAGGACTGTTTTGCGCAAAAAAGCCCTGATGGCTAAAACGGCGATCGGGGCTTTCTTGTGCAAAACTGCGTCTAGATTGGCACGGACACTTTTCCGCAAAAAGTGCTTTTGCGCAAAAGCGTCCGTGCCAATCTAGACGGTCTTTTCTGCAAATGCTTTTAATGGAAAAACTTTTACATTAAAAGCATTTGCGGAAAATCATGCCATTCTAGATGTAGCCTGTGAGAATCAGATTTTTCTGCATAGTTTGGGATCTATCCAAAAAACGCAGTAGCAGTCTTTATTTTGAAATTATGAATTCTTCCTTTGAAACTTGAAATAGATACAGAATGAACCAAAATGGTTCAATATAAAGCTGTCACTTTAAGGCGCAATACCAATATGTGTTTTATGATAGTTGTTCATTATAAACTAGTTGCTCATTATAATGTCAACAGTTCGACGATGTGCTGAACTGATGGAAACCTGTCAGGAAGGTGACTCTTTTTGCTGGGCAGACCAGGAGTATGTTTGACCCACAGACTCCAAATCATAATTGAATCATGATCTCTATCCAAGACAAGCCTGAAACAATTTACCAAAGAGGTGCAATATTGGGTGACCTTTCTGAGATTTGATAGCATCCTAGGGGAAAGAGATGACTAGACTCTGTACCAAGTAATCTGGAAGAAAAAACAGTGACATATGATAACTAGAATCCCCATAAAGCTCCAGTCTATACCACAATAAAATACAAAGGGAAAGGAATCTTTGAGTCAGTCTTCTGAGTTTTATATAGTAAGAATCAGAAAAGCAGAAAGATAACCTCTCAGTCACAGACAGCTTTCTGAAGATTAAGTAATGATCCATTTAGTCTCTCAGAAAACCACAAAAAAAAATCAATTGCCTATCGAATTCTGAACATATATGCAAAAATGCCACATGTAGCCAGTGATTGTAATTAAAATACCAACATTTCAATGAAATGGAAAATCTGTGCCATGCAGAAGCACCAATATATTGCACTAGTGCACAGAGATTGTAGTGGGAAACAATAGCAAAAAGGTGAATACTCTTTTTTAATCGGTGCCTATACTGGAAAAATAATTTGCACGAATGACGCCACAATTTTCCACACATGTACAACACAGACACATCAATCTAATAGATAATGATCAAATTATTTCTCCTTATAGATAAGAAAGCAAAATTATGTTTATTTGTATTTTCAAGTACTTGTAAACTGCTCAGATGATAGCCAAATAGGTAAGTAGGTAGGTAGATAGAAGCAAAATATTAGACAAATGCACATTACCGGGTACTATGTAAATACTAATAATAGGTTGCTATTCACTACTTACAATGTTAGTGTATCAATCTAACATCAGTCATTTATAAAGGATAGACAGAACATTTTTTATAGTGTGTAATTATGATTACAGGTCTGGAGAGGAAAGGTGTTCTAGTTTGTATGTTGATACTTTCTATTTTATTATGCCAATATACAATATTATTCAAATCAGATTTTTTTTATCTCGTGTAAATTAAATTCAGAGATGTCATATATGTAGGAAACCAAACACAGTTACGGGTAGTTAGAACAATACTGTCAGAAGTCACAGAGGAACAAAGGTTCTAATTTTGTGCAATTCCAAATATAATTGTGTACACTCAAAATAGTTTTATATTTTATGTTGTAATTGAGATGCATAAAATTGGTAGATTGTATTAAGCACCAAATTATGCCCCTAAAATGCACAGCTGAAACAGAGCAATTAGAACTAAACTTGTGTGAGATTTGATGATGTGTGCAAATACAAATATGAATGCTTTTTTTAGGTCTCTGTGGATTGACAACCGCCCCTCTCTTTACATTTTGCTTTGAATTTTGAACAAGACTTGTCTGGTTTCTTTTGGTTCATGTGGAAATCATGCCACACCATGCATTCTGTATAATTTGGATGAAAAACAATGACCTTGGGAAAAGGTTCATTTAGAATTTTAGAAGGTTTGTGAATCTTACCAAATCTACTGCTGTATGTGATGAAGCCTAACTAAGCCCCTATACCCTGGAGTATAGGTCCACGAACTGCAGTAGAATAGAAGGTATTGCTAGCATGGCTATCTAGTGAACTGAGACACAATGTAGAGAGATGAAAGGCTCTGTCCAACTCTTGAACATCACAGGTTTTCAGAGCAAGACCACACATTGTTTCTGCAGGACTGGGGACATCAACCTGTATCTTCGCCTTCCTATCCCAGCCATGAAACTCTGTGAATGGAAATTGGCACTTACTTATCACACAGTGAAAGCCCAAGACTTGGGCTTGTTACTTGGGCTATGTCTACACTGTACACTTATTTAGAAATAATCCATGTTCTTTCAAAATAACAGAGTGCGTGTCTACACAGTAAGCCTGTTATGTCAAAATAATTTTGAAATACAGGGCATCCCTGCTATAAGTCACCCCGGTGTACATCAGTTCCACACTAATGTCGTTGATGTATGCTGGAAATGATGCATTAAAAGTCCTCCCATTCCCGCCTCTTACATTGCGCACCCCCCGCTCCCCAATTTGCACAAGTGGAAGTCAGCAACAGGAAAAAAATTCCCTGCTTTACGTCATTTTGCTAAACATCCACGTTTTTTGGAACATATCTTAGATATATAGCAGGACGCCCTGTAATGTGCTTCTTACTCCAACTTCTGTAACCCTCATTTCACAAGGAGTAAGGGAAGTCAAAGGAAGAGCTGGATTAGGGGGCTGGAGCATATGACCCACGAGGAGAGGCTGAGGGATTGGGTCCATTTAGTCTGCAAAAGAAAAGAGTGAGGGGGGATTTGATAGCAGCCTTCAACTTCCTGAAGGGAGGTTCCAAAGAGGATCAAGAGAGGCTGTTCACAGTAGTGATGAATGGCAGAACAAGGAACAATGGTCTCAAGTTGTGGTGGGAGAGTTCCAGATTGGATATTAGGAAAAACTATTTCACTAGGATGGTGGTGAAGCATTGGAATGGGTTACCTAGGGAAGTAGTGGAGTCTCCATCCCTAGCGATGTTTAAGTCTCGGCTTGACAAAGCCCTGGCTGGGTTGATTTAATTGGGATTGGTCCTACCTAGATCAGGGGGCTGGACTTGATGGCCTTCTAAGGTCTCTTCCAGCTCTGTGGTTCCACAATTCTATGACTTTAGCCCATAGTGTAGATGTACCCTTACAGACAGCATTGTGTAATTTGTTAATAGGGAGGAACAGAAGACTTTATTTAGGACAGTGATATATTTTAAATAGCAGCCTGGAAAAACTTCAATGAAGAAGAACTTAAGGGCTCATCTAGACTGTGCGGAACAATTGAAAGAGGATATGCAAATTCCGTGGGAATTTGCATGTCTTCTTCTGATCGCACTTTCAAAAGTGGAGCTTTCAAAAGTGAAAGTAGTTTAGATGTGGCTTTTTTGGCAACTCCTCTCCCCTTTGTGGAAAAGACACCTCTCAAAATGAGGTTTACGTGGCTTTTCGACAAAGGGGGAGGTTCACCGAAAAAAGCCACATCTAAACTACTTTCACTTTTGAAAGCTCTGCTTTCAAAAGTGCGATCGGAAGAAGATATGCAAATTCCCGCAGAATTTGCATATCCTTATTTGACCATTCTGCATAGTCTAGATGAGTCCAAAGTGTTTGGGGAAATGTTTAGGTACTTCCCTTTCTGCATCTACAATTTAAATCATTTGGCAATGTAGGTACCTGATTTAGATACCTAAATGATCTTCATTACATGCATCCTTTGTGCCCATAAGCATAAGAAGAAAGAAAGACCAGTTTGTTAGTCTGCCACCTGATATTATTCAGTAAAATTCAAGCTAGTGTAATTAATGACTCAGTTACTGGAGATATCTATATTATTAATCTTTACTGGATAGCTTGACATAGAAAGCATGGAAGATCCAATATTAACAACTTCTCTTTTTTTGTTATTGCTTGATTGGTATAACACAGCTAAGCTCCCAATGACTGATATTATTAGGTCTCAGCTAAAAAAAGTGATTGCAGCACTATGAATGTCGAGATAGAAATCCTTCCGGTATTCTGTGGTGTGTTTTTGTGAGAATAAAATGTGTACATCAAGATAGTTGCCATGGTTTCCACATGCATCCTGGTAAAGTGGTGGGAGAAGTGTGATTTGTTATGTTAATGTCAAACTGCATCAGGAATCTTAATATTCTAAGGTGGCTTGTGTTCCTCAGATGAACAAGCTTTAGAAAGCAGTCTAAAATTGTGATTGTTTGGGGCTAAAGTTGATGTGCCAATATCCCAGTCTCTCAGGTAAGGGTAAGGTTCTGCATACAGCTATAGTTGGGCTTCATGTTTGGTATTTACTGAGAGCCTTTTCCCTTTGAAATGTTCTTCCATGATCTTTGATACTCTCACAGATACTACAAACTACCATGGATAACTGGGTAACCAATTATGCTCCTAATTGTCTAGAATAACAATGAAATACATGTTTTATTGTGGGTAACTTAGTAGTCTGATAGTGAGCAATTCTGCTCTCTTTTTATTTCCATCTTATTCTTATGGCTGGCCAAGGCCTAATGGTAAAGAAATTGGCATGCTTAGCACCTTAGTATATGTTTCAGCTTCTACAATAATCCTTCTGGATGAGTGAGGGACAACAGTGAAGGTTCTAAAATGAAGCTTGCTCACTTATCTTCAGCTGGAAGAAGGTGTTTGGCCTGAAGGGTGTTGTGGGCAGCAGGAAAAAGAAAAACAATGGAGAGATTCAGTCCAGATGTAGAGGACTGTGCAGAAGAGGGCAGGAGGAGCTTTATATTGCTATTTTTTAAATTAGATTTTCCTCTTTGATTCACTTTAAATTATGTCTTCATTCTAATTAAGAGGGGTGGCTACTTAATTCCATCTAATTAGAGTGTTTAGATCCATTCTCCATTAGCAATATTGTAAATCTAAGATCAGCATCTTACCTTTGCTGTGAACTCTAATGGATTAATCATTTATATTACATGGCCTAATTACTTCAGTTAAACTCTTATTTATTTTTGACTTCTAAGTGACTTTATGAATGCTATTATTTCATTGTAGTAGTCCTTGAGAACAAGCAATTACTGTGATAAAGCTCTTAAACATAGCAAATACTATGGCAAAACTCAAAAATAACTGTAGGAGACATTGGTTAAAGGTACAACATTTCATAAAGAATTTTTATCATTTTTTCAGGTTTTAGTTTAGATGGTTCTGTGGTGCAATAAACTGTAGCAGTGGGCTGGCATCTAGACAATGTTTCTTTTTATCTGACTCAGTGCTCCCAACTCTCATGGTTTTATTGAGAGTCTTGTAGTATTTGGCATTTTTCTGAAAGTCTCATTTCCTGGCATCATGTTCTTTTGCTAGAATTTCAGATTTCATTGTTTAAAAGGTTCTAGCCCTCATGATTGCAGAGACAACCTTGTAAACATGAATCTTAAAGGCTCAAAAACCCCCAGAAAAATTCCAAAATGTATTATTTTTTCTTTCTTTAAGCTGGCTTTCCCTCGCTGTTGAAATTCCACAATCAGTTACAATTTACTTATCTTCTCCACCAACCCTCCTACATTCCCTGCACAGTAGGTAATAAGAAGGTCTTACCCCTTTTCTAGCTTTTCTGTCCTGCCATGTGCCCTCAAGAGCACTCCTTCACTGACTCTTAGAAGGACCACACAGGGAGTGGAATAAAGTTTCTATGCCCTCTACAGGTTCAACACCCATGCATGAATGGGACAGAATTTGGCCTTTAAATTCAATAATTTAAACAAAAGTTTTCATAGTGGAGAGAGCTAAACAGCAGAGTACTGAAGACCTGTACTGGGACCAGTGCTGTTTGACATATTCATAAATGAGCTGGAAAAGGGGATAAACAGTGAGGTGGCTAAGTTTGCAGATGATTCAAATGTATTAATTTCAAAGGTGATTGTACTGCGTTCATGAAACTGGGTGACAGGACAAGAACATGGCAGATGAAATCCAATGTTGATAAATCCAATGCAATGCGTATTTGAAAACATAATCCCAATATACATTCAAAATGATGGAGTCTAAATGTGCAGTTTTGATAGCCCTAGCTCAGTAGATATAAACAGAAGTGATTAGCAGTATGGAACAGCTTCCATGTGTGAAAAGATTAAAACACGGGGACTATTCTGCTTAGAAAATAGGTTTAACTGGGTTCAAAATGAATTAGGTAAATTCATAGGGGTGTTAGATGGTTAGGGAAGAATCCCCAGGCCTTGGGTGTTCATAACCCTCTGATTGACGGAAGCTGGGACTAGATGGCAGGGTCTGTATCACTTGATAAACTATAAATAGCCCAGCTCTGTTCACTTCCTCAAAGCACCTGGCACAGGCCACTTTCAGAAGACAGGTTATTGGGTCAGCTGGGCCATGGGTAAAATTAAAATTTTGTCATGATTATTTGTCATGTCCAGGGATGGATCATGTATCCTGTCCCTGGCTTTGGCTAAAATTAACTGAAAAAAAAGGGGCTGAGCTGCTGGAGCTGGGAGTTTTGGGGTCCTCTTGGTGTCAGCCATAGCTAGGAGCTCCAGGTCCTCCCACTGTCAATGGTGGCTGAGAACTCCTGGGGCACCATGAAGCTGCAAGGAGCTGTGGGTTCCCCCACCCAGCTCCCAGACAAGTGGTTTGGAGCTATGGATCCTGCACCAGCAACAGCTAATGAGCACTGTGGGGGCCCTGCTGGCCGCAGTGGCTTGTAGTTTTGGGGCTGGCGAGTTGAAGCACTGGGTCCCCTGCCATGGTAGGGAAGAGCCAGGGCTCCTGCCAGCTGCCATCTCCAGCCCTGCTGTTCTGGGGTTGAAGTGGAAAGTGTCATGTAAGCTACAGATTGTCAGACTTCCATAAGCTTGATCATTGGTAATACAATTATTCATACTCATAAAACAGAACCCATAGCTGAATGCATGTGCAACGTTGGAGACCATTTTAATTAGCCCTTTATGTCCATGATCATCATTTATATGTACTTATATCATTCCACTAAAAGTGTATGCTTTTCATTGGGAGGGTGGAGCATTAAACCACTTCTTTTGGCAGCTACTCATTAAAACCTCCCCTACAATATATTTTGCAAAGACATTTATGATCATTGGATGAAGGGCATTTCAGAAGTTCAAAGTGCTGTTATTATTTTTTTTTCTTCTCTAATAAGCCCCTTCGTTGATCCATCAGCAATCACAGAACCAAAGTCATGATCTCATTTCTCTGTTCCAGAAAGGGTAAGACATGAAAGCCAGCTGCCAAAGCAATATGGCTTCAGAAGCTGGAATTCACAAGGCCATTTGGATCAGGACCTCTCTGATCTAAAGGAAAATCACACAGTAGCACTTCATTCTGAAAGCTAACAATTAACTAATATTGCAGTGAGTTATTTTCTACAATCTCCATTTTGGACAGTTAATGACTGGAAAAAGAAAGAATTGTCAACTAGGAAAATTGCTTTTGTTCATAAGGACTGAAGCCATAAAGCATTTCACTGCTGGCTAGGTCATTAGATTTTACCACCCTTGTGCTGAGCCATGGCATTAATGAAAATAAGACTGTTCACAGAGAAATGTACTACCCATTATGAGAAAGGATACGAGAATCTGGCCCCAAAAGTTTAATATGTAGCAACATAGCTATTTTACTAATTCCTATGTAATATTAACTGAGAATGCCTAGCAGTGTGTCTGTGAGGCATCCATAACATTGGAGCTCTGGCCCAGTCAAGACCTTTAAGAATTGCCATAATACAAATGGTTGTGTCTTATAAAGATTTTTTCACTTGTTCCTTCCTAACAGGAATGTAAATTAGTGTAAACAAAGCACAAGTGAATTTTGAAAGACACAAAATTTTTCTAGAAGTTTGCTTTGCACCAAACCCATGATGATACATAAGTTCATAACTCTGTGGGCTTGTCTAGACTATGCTGAAGTTTTGAAAGAGGATATGCAAATTCCCATGGATCTCACTTTGAAAGCAGAGCTTTCAAAAGTGAAAGTAGTTGGGACACGGTTTTTTTCATGAACCCCCCCTTTTTTGAAAAGCCGCTCTTCCTCAAAAAATGAAGTTTACGTGGCTTTTCGAAAAAAGGCGGTTGCCGAAAAACCCGCGTCTCAACTACTTTCACTTCAGAAGAAGATATGCAAATACCCATGAAATCTAAATGGAATAACATATGGAGGGAGCTGTACAGTGCATGATAATTTTTTTCTGATCCTGGAGTCCCTTTTCATTCAGGAAGTGTAGGCCCATGCCACTTTATTTACCTAAAGGGTCTGTAGCGATGTAGCCTCTTGAGTACCATTGGCTCCGGTTTGCTGTTTCCAGCCAAGGTGAGCCAAAGGAGATAGTATGGAGAATGAAAACAATGCACAGAAAGCTTAAAACATTTAAAGGATCTATATAGAGCAATCCCATTTTAAACAATGAATATTGAATTGAAAATCAATGGGACTTTGTCTATTCAGTGCCTTAGACAAGTGGTACACTTGTAAAGATTTGTTGGTATAGTTAGCAAACACTCCTGTTACAAACACATGACATACTGGCAAAAAACTGCGGATGATGATAATTTTTGTGTAGTAAAGGGTCCAAATTTTGGCTTTTTTCCTTAAAGTGGCTCCGAGAGTGAAATAAGCTATACTGGCAAAAGCATTTCTCAATTTCAATTACTGGGTGACACAAAAAACAGAACTATGTAGCACTTTAAAGACTAACAAGATGGTTTATTAGGT
>JANRFK010001158.1:36482422-36493878 GCA_030068395.1 Apalone spinifera
CTCCGCCTCTTCCCAGGACCAGGCTGGCAGCTCCCAGGAGCCTGCCCGGGGCCGAAAGAGGCAGGTGCCCGCCTGGTCTAGTGCGAAGATCGTGGACCTCATCCAGGTTTGGGCCTCCAACGTCCACGACCTCCGCACTAGGCACAGGAAAGTGGCCGTCTAGGGCAGGATAGCTGCCAGCCTGGCCACCAAAGGCCACATGCGAACCCAGGAGCAGGTTTGCATGAAAATCAAGGTGGTCCAGTGAGACCCCCGACCCTGAGCCCTGAGCTTAGAACCATAAGAACATAAGAATGGCCGTACTGGGTCAGACCAAAGGTCCATCTAGCCCAGTAGCCTGCCGACAGTGGCCAACACCAGCTACCCCAGAGGGGATGGACCGAAGACAATGACCAAGCAATTTGTCTTGTGCCATCCATCTCCAGCCTTCCACAAACAGAGGCCAGGGACACTGTTCCCACCCCCTGGCTAATAGCACTCCATGGATCCAACCTCCATGACTTTATCTAACTTCTTTTTAAACTCTGTTATAGTTCTAGCCTTCACAGCCTCCTGTGGCAAGGAGTTCCACAGTTTGACTATTTGCTTTGTGAAGAAGAACCTTTCTTTTATTAGTTCAAAGCCTGCTACCCATTCATTTTATTTGGTGTCCTCTAGTCCTTATATTATGGGAACTAATGAATAACTTTTCTTTATGCACCCTTTCCACACCACTCATGATTTTATATATCTCTATCATATCCCCCCTCAGTCTCCTCTTTTCCAAACTGAAAAGTCCCAGTCACTTTAGCCTCTCCTCATATGGGACCTGTTCCAAACCTGTTTTAGTTGCCCTTTTCGGAACCCTTTCCAAGGCCAAAATATCTTTTCTGGGCTGAGGAGATCACATATGTATACAGTATTGAAGATATGGCGTACCATAGTTTTATACTTCCCCTCCTCCTTCTTCCCCTGGCTTCCCCCTTCCAGCTCCCTCCTCCCAGGTTTCCCCCTCCCCTCTCCCACCTCCTTTTCCCAGTCTCCCCAGAGGTTAATCCCCCCCCCCCGTTTTGTTAAATAAAGAGAGTTTCTATTTTTGAACACACATGTCCTTTATTTTTTACATCAGGAAGGGGGGATAGGGAGGGGTAAGTGGAAGGAGGTGAGGGAGGAATGGGGTACGAGTCCCCGATGAGGAGGACTGGAGTGGCTCTGCGGGCTCCTCGGGGTGGAAGCTCTCCTGCAGGGTCTCCTGGATCCTGACAGCCCCCCAATTGACACACACCCCCAGATGGCAGCCTGTGGCAAGTGCAACCGGGCTGATGGCCGAGTGCTGTGATGTGCCGAGTGTGGGCACTCAGGGCACTCTAAGACAGGACTGCTTTGCTGTCCCTCATCGAGTTAGACAAGCAAGCGGGGAACCCTGAGAACTATCTGTCCGGGATGGGAGTTGGGTCCCTTTAAGCACAGCCCTCAGCTAGCCTGAGGCAGCAGCTCCATGCTCTAAGTCCTAACCAGATGCCATGCCAGCACCAGTTCCGGCCAGCCTTAATTTCGGTTCAGGGTCCACTCAATGTGGACATGCTAGTTTGAATTAGCAAAATGCTAATTTGAATTAGTTTTTAGTTCTAGATGCACTAGTTCGAATTAGCTTAGTTTGAATTAACTAATTCGAATTAGAGCTGTAGTGTAGACATACCCAAAGTTTCCAATTTACCAGGCCAAAGTCACTTTTGACAGTGTGACATAGGCTTCTAAGTCACTCAGATGCATTTGAAAAGTTTATCTTATATAATAGTTTTCTTCCCAAGAACTTGTCTAAGCAAGGCTCGAGGAGCAACAATTTTTCTATAAGGGAACATGTTTCCTTTAGCACGTCAGTATTTGGTCAAGTTTCTCCTCTTACGAGATCACAATTTCTTATTTGGTTTGTGTTTTCAGGCAAAGCTATTTCTTCCTTCATTCTTCATGTTAATACCCAGTTGAGTTTGTTTCCTTACTGTTAGAAGGAAGTTGAAAATGATTTTGAACAACCAATCTTCAAGGCCTTGGTAACTTCTGTGTCTGCCTTTGGTAACTTCTTTTGCTAGATCATTGCATTTTGGTGTTATCATTTCTGTTCTCTAGCCCTATTAAAGGTGAAGGGAAAATAAGAATTTGTCTTTTGGGAATTTTCAGCTCCTTGTCCTGAGCTCCTTTTGCTAAAGGAGCTTATTGATTCCTTCTAGAGAATTCTTACTACTGCAGGCTTTTCCTCCCCCAAAGAAAATAATTGCTATAGACACTCTTGGGAAGTAGTGACTCTCAGGTTATCTCTGCCTCTTTACAATCAAAGAGCTCTTTTGCAACTCGTACTGTGCTTCCTGGAAAAACCTACAACTTCTTACGTTCTGATCATGCCACGTGCTTGGTACATTCAGATTATAGCAGTTCTCTGATGGTCAAAAGTGCACAGTACTTGAAAGGCACAAGGGCATAAAATAGAAGTTAGGAATGAGGTATAGCCAGAAATTTGCCTCTGTACTGTAGAATGGATAAATATTTCATTTAGGATGATGCAGACATGCTCTGGGTAGAGGAAGTTTGAGGTGGACACTTTTAAAAAGACTTGGACTTTTAAAGAGAGCTAGACTTCAGATCCATAGGGAAGTAGCTTGTATATTTAATTAGATTGATTTGCAATTTAATGTGCAGCCCATAATAAGCTTTCCAATGACTTAGAATTTCTTTCCTGAGAATTTTCTCATTTCTGAAGCTTTTTCTTCAGAGCTTGTGTATTTAAGGAAAAGCTGCCTTCTTTGAGGTGATCTTTTAATTCCTATAGGGTGGGAAAATAAAAGAATAGCTGGCCTATAACTAATATATACTGCCTCTAGAAATAGGAATAAAACATTTTATACCTGGGGCAAAATAATATCAGACAAATGGATTCTTTCTTTCGTTTCAAAAGATATTCTAATTTATTTCTGGCATGTGGTTGCCTCATATCCAAAACATAAATCCTCTCAAGTTCCAGAAATCTACAAAGTTCAGTGGAAACTATCAAAGGAAATCAGGATCTACTTAAAACTGTAATAAATAAAGTGCCTTTTCACTCTCAAGAGTCTTCTTTTCACATAATTCAGAGCACACACAAAAACTTAAGGCTTTTCCTCATTTCTGAATGTTGTGTTTCTGAACAAGGCTAGTTTCATAAAGAATTCCAAAAACCTATTAAAAGGCAATTTTATCTTTAAAACCAAGAGATTTGCTTAGAGATGATCTATAACAATGTGCATTTCCTGATTTCTAATTTGGAACACCAAACACCAGTCTAATCCAGGGATTGGCAATGTACGGCACGCATGCTATAAGTGGCGCACAAGATGATTTTTTTGTGTGGCATGCTCAGCATGGTATCGGGGCTGGGTGGCCTGGCAAGTGGAGCGGGCGGCATGACCCTGCACTGGACTGTGTCACTGGGGTGTGCAGCTCCCAGGAGCTAAGGGGTTAATACTTTCCTCCGTCCCCTCCCCCCACAGGCTTTGCCTCCTGCTCTGGTAGGGGGGTGGCTCCCCTTGGGGCTGCTACGTAGATTGGGGTGGTGCGGCTGGTCCCCACGGGCAGAGCGACTCTTCCCCAATGCTCCACTGTACCTGGCCTGGGGCTGAAGACAGCTCTGGGCAAACCGGGGCTCTGCCTGCCCCATGGCCAGAGCTGCAGCTTGCAGGTGAGGAGCAAGCTCTGGGCAAAGGGCTGAGACAAGCAGGGAAGTGACTCTGTCCTCCCAGCCCCTCTTCATTCCAACACTGTTCTCGGGGGGGCTGCAAGTCCCAGTGCTGCCCTGCCAGTGTGTGCACTGGGGGCAGAGGGATGTGGGGGCAGTAGGGGAGTGAAGGAGGATACAGGGACAGGATGGGAGGGAGCAGGGCTTGCACTGAGGGGCATGGGGAAAGTTAAATCTTGGCACAACGCTTCTGAAAGGTTGCCAGCCCCTGATATAGACTATCCCTGACAGATGTTTGTCTAACCAAATCTTAAAAATCTTCAATGATGGAAAGTAAACAGAATCCCTAGGCAATTTATTCCAGGTTAACCACCCTACCAGTTGGGAAGTTTTTCCTAATATCCATCTAAAACCTCCCTTGCTCCAATTTAAGCCCATTGCTTCTTCTCTGATCATCAGAGGTTAAGGGGAATAATTTTTCTCCCCCCTCCTTGTAACACCCTTTTAGGTACTTGAAAATTGCTATCAGGTTCCCTCTTAGTATTCTCTTTTCCAGACTAAACAAAAGCAGTTCTTTCAATCTTCCCACATAGGCCATGTTTGCTAGACCTTTAAGCATTTTTTTGCTCTTTTATGGACGTTCTCCAATTTGTCCACATCTTTGCTGAAATGTGGCACCCAGGACTTAACACATTACTTCAGTTGAAGACTAATCAGCCAAATCAGCACAGAGTAGTGTAGAAAAATTACTTCTCGTGTCTTCCTTACAACTTTTCAGTTAATAATGATGTTTGCTACTTTTTTTTAAAGCTTGTGGTTCACTATAACCCCTAAATCCCTTTTGCAGTACTCTTCCCTAGATAATCATTTCCCATTTTTATGTGTGAAACTGATTTTTCCTTCCTAAGTGGAGTATTTTGCATTTGTTCTTATTGAATTTCATCCTATTTACCTCAGACCATTTCTCCAGTTTGACCAGACCATTTTGAACACCTTGTCCTGCAAAGAGTGTGCAACCTCTTTTAGCTTGGTATCATCTGCAAACTTTATAAATGCATGTGCATCTCTGCCAGATTAGGACACATAGTATTCCAGGTGTCTGCAAAAGTCACTTCATATCAGTTTACTGGATCTAATTGTCCTCGGAGTACTCTTTCTTCATTTTCTTCTGTTCTGATGACTAAAGAAAATGAATGAGGATTCCAGTAAATGAATAAAATGACTTCAGAAGATTATGACCTTTAGAAAAATACTTGCAAGATTTGGATCACAGCCAAAGGAGCTTCTAAATTTGGATCAGTACCAAAGAAGCAGTATTCTGTAGCAGATCTTCTTAGTTTACCACACTAAACTAATCACTGCCCAACATTATTTTCAGTGAATTCAGGTTTTAGTTTGAGATCACAAGATGATGATGCTGTCAAGACTCAAGGAAAGTAAGGCCCATGGGGATCATAGGTCCAAAAGGAATTTTCTATGCTTTTTCAATCTTACATGGAATGAGGTTTACCACCTAATTTGATTTAGGGGCTTTATTCTGGAATTCTGTTTCACTGCCGCATGTTGATGCGGGCAGTTACTTCGGGCTAGTCAATTTCTAAAATGGCGACCGTCTGGGAACATGCAAATCAAGCGCAGGCTATCTAAATCCCGGGCTTGTTTTGCAATTCCAGTCACCATCATTAGCTTCCTTAGATCGATCTAGGAGGCTAGTGTAGACGTACCCGAAGTCTTTTAAACTCCATAAATTAGTAAAAATTTCCTTAGTAAAAATGTTCCTTAGGAGATCTCTAGCAAATATAATCCTAGTTTAGAAAAATCTGTTTATAGTGGTATAGTAAGTAGGACAGCATAATGCCTGAAAAACTATTGAGATGATGGCATTTGGTGCTGAAAATACAAATGTAAGAAAATCACATATTACATATGGGGGATAATTGAGGATATACCCTCCTTAAACATTTCTATTGATTCCGCCTAATATTTTTAAAGGAGTGATTTAAAGTGAGTGATTTGATTTATTGTCAGAGTATAAGTCATAGTATAAGTCATAATATTTTTCATCAAAGTACTAGGTCAACTAAAAAACTTTTCACTCCAAACCTGGCACTCAGCTTTGGTTCAGAAGATGCCATTTGAGCTTTTTCTTTTGAACCAATCTGGCAAGGATTGTTAGACAGATGAAGAAAACTCCATCCTTTGACCAGTTAAACTTTTTTCTTTGACATATAAGTAAGCAGATAGTCTTTGTAAACAATGTGTGCCATCTTTCTTTCCCAAATATGATGTTGTGAATTTTTGTAATCTTTCTAAAGAGTTTGTTTTTAATATCCCACATGCTAAATCCAGAACAACTCCATTACAAAAGCATTGGTAACATACACAGTTGGAGCAAATGTAAAAGGTTATCTGTTTCTTTTCACAGCTAGATTTGGAGGTGCTCTATCTAACCCAATCATCATCTACTTTTCAACTAAAAATGTATCCTACTTACACAAATAAATGTCATTATAATTCCTTATAATTATACTTGGCACTCATCCAAAGACTGCAGGGGGCTTAGCAAAATATCATTATTCCTCTTTACATCTGAAAAAACTGAGAAATAGTCTTGGGTGAGTCACTTAACCAAGTGACTCACCGAAGACTACACAATGAGACAATGATAAATCTGGCATTAGATCTCTTCTGAAAAGGTAAACATTGTTAATGCTTGCATATTCTAGTGGGTTTCTAAGCAGCACTTTTGGGGCTACCTGTGTGTATGAGGGATCATAGACGACTACACAGTTAAAGTGGTATGAAGGTTTTCACTTGAGACTGGACCGCTGCTATTTCACATACAATAAAACTCCAATTGTCCGGCATCCAGTGGTCCGGCACTCCTGATAGTCCGGCACCAACTGGAACCCAGAAGTGCTCCGGCCAGCCGGACAATTGGAGCTGCTCTGCCCCCGGCTTCCTCAAGTCCCCTGCTGGTCAGTTTCAGCAGCAGCGGACTTGGGGAAGCCGGGGGCAGAGCAGCTGGGGTGCTGCCGGGTTGGTCCCGCAGCACCGCCCTCTCCTACACTGCGCAGTTTCCTGCTGCCCCTCCCCCATTCCCACCCTAAGTCCCTCATAGCCCCCCTTCCGGTACTCCAGCATATCTGATAATCTGGCACCCCCTGGGTCCTAAAGATGCCGGATTATAGGTAGTTTACTGTACTTGAAATACCGTAATTGAGTTTAGTTCTAAACTAACAATCATTCTTAAGAGCAAAGCTACAAGATCATTTTGGTATTTGTGGAAGAAAGAATTTTATCAATTATTCCTTTTATAAATGTTTCCTCAACTATTTGATTTTTTCAGGGAATCTCAAATAATGACAACCAGGCCATACAACCAGAGCCATCACAAACTCCAAATTTTACTCTTACATATTCTCAGAGAAGCTCAGAGTTAGGTAATTTTACAAAGTTTATCAATAAAACACAGTTATTCTGCTTATCTGCCTTAACCTAACCCACTTTTGTAAAGAAAAGCTAGCTAATCTGTCAAGCTGCATGCTGCTTCCATTCTTGAAGATACTCACTCTGGATCCCTGAGTCCCCATCTCTCCCCTTCAGATATGCATATCATCCCAGGCAATGGGCATCTTTACTCTCCAAACTCCCACTTTATCTTTTCCTCAACCAGGCACCTGACCATCTATAAATCTAAGCCACAAAAACTTAATTTAAGAAACCTGTTAAGTTTCTTGGAGCAGGTATCTTCTCTGAGGAGAGAGAAGGATCAGCTGAGAGTTTTCTGAAGGAAAATATGGAGCCTGAAACACCCAGAATATTTAGGAAGCAATGATGTCTTTAAGGAAGAGGGGAGCTTAGAGCAGAGACAGTCTGTTAGAAGGGAAAACTAGCAGTGGAGGAAGTGTGATAAAAGACGCAGTTTTATGACAACTTCTTCTAATGTTTTCTATAGCATTTCTTTTATTTTTTGTACTTCCAAAGTCTTTAACTCACACATTGATCCTTTGGGCTTTTTCGTCTGTGTAACTTTAGCATTTTCTCCAGTTTTTGGAGGTCTTTTTTATTTCAACTGCAGTTGAACTGGGTGGACTTATTGTAGGTTTCATATATCTTGATATGTGAAAGTGACTAACAGATTGTAGTGCAGTCAGCACAATTCTTCAGGTGCAGAGATGACCCTGCACATTTGGGAGCATGCTTCCATTTAAAAAATATAGATTTCTGCAACTGAGTAGAGCATCTCATCAAAACTCTCTTTACAGTGTCCAATGTTGGGTTAGCCCAGAGTCAACATATTGAGCCCAAATACAAAACTAACTTGTCAGCAGGTTTTGTAATGCTCTGTAAAGTGCAGACAAACAATACAGGGTTCTCGCTCAGAACTTATCAACCAGGCACCGTCCAAAACTGATAGGTTAAATCTTATATTTATTAATCTTAAATCTTCAGTTAGTGTTTCAAACTTGAAATTGTTTTTTTCTCCGAGAAGTCTTTAAGGTAGTGGCAGATAGCCAGCAAAATATAGTAGTGATAATACTTGTTCTACACATTAGTTGGAGGGGAACTATATGTCAACATCCAGCTTCTTTACTAATCACTATTGTGAATCTACATTTGGAAGTGCCACTACTTTTACTGTCACTAGCATTCCCAGGGCAAGGATTCTAATTGTTCAAACAGGAAATCTGAGGGGAAATTGCAAGTTTGCTTTGTCTGTGTTTGTGAGATTCCACCCTCTCCTTGTCCATAGTAGATGTAGCCAGACAGTATAATCCTTGGTATAATCCTATTTTGTGCTTTGTGTTCAAACAAATGCCACCTGAAAAACAAAATCAGAAGATCAGGGATGAGGTTCTGGGCTTGACACAAACTTCCTCTATGACTCTGAGCCAATCACTGAATTTTATTTTCAACTTGTAAATAAGATATCTGTGGGTATGTCTATACAGCAAAGTTATTTCGAAATAACAGCCGTTATTTCGAAATAAATATCCTAGAGTCTACACAGCCATTCTGTTATTTCAAAATTAATTCGAAATAGTTGAGGACTTATTTCAAAATTGGTAAACCTCATTCCACGAGGAATAGAGCCAATTTCGAAATTGCTTTTTCGAAATAAGCTCTGTGTTGATGCTTATTTCAAAATACGGGGCCTCCAGCCTTTCCCAGGGTGCCCTGCTGGCCGCCCTGGCCACAAGGTAACTTCTGAACTGATGCCCTGCTGGAACCAGTTCTGGCTGGCCTTAAGTGCGATTCAGCGTCCAATCAGTGCAGACGCACTATTTCAAAATAGCAAAAAGCTATTTCAAAATGCATTTTGTGTGTAGAAACATTATTTCGAAATAAGCTATTCCAAAATAACTATTTCAAAATTAGATATTTCAAAATAACACTGTTGTGTAGACATATGCTGTATGGCCAATTTAAATTTCTGTACTAGTACTGTCTCTTATTTTGTCTTTGTACTACCACACTGTAACATGATTTTGGTTGACATCATCATCATCATCATCATCATCATCATCATCAAAACCATATATTTTAATAAGAAACCATCCAAAATCACAGATTCATATGCAGAGGAGGGGAGGGAATCTGTCCTCTTCCCATCCTTGATACAGTCCCAATAGCTAACACTTTTCCTTTATTACAGCCTCAAAATATCCTTCCAAATTAAAGCGGAGTTGTGAGGTGAGGGCACAATTTTAAAGACCAGATTGATATCTTGACTCACTGAAATCAATTGGAGTTTTGCCACTGACTTCATTGGGGCTGGCATTTCATCTGAGATTTTTAATGCCTGGTCATCAGTTCTGCAGCAATAGTATGTAGGCAGAAGTCATTTGCATCTGCAATGATATGCTCCTACTACTTAGTTAAGTGTCAGAGTAGCTAGCTTTGCCTGCAAATTACCTAGTTAGAAATGTTTAACTTCTTATGGTGCAATACCTGAGAGTTAATTCAAATTAGTCTATAAATGTGGTCTGTGAATGCTTCCTAGCATTTTGTTGTTTAGAGTAACTGTGCATTTCTCTTCTCAATTTATATTGGGCTCCATTGACACTATTAATGGTTGTCATTATGGAGAGTCTATTGAATTGAAATATCTTGAAATGGTAAAACACTCAGTGAATTTAATGCAAAGACTCTCCTAGGAGGTGACTCAGGCCTCTATAACCTCTATATATTAGAGCTTTAGTCACTTGTTTTTACCTTAATGTTGTGTAGGCATTTTGTACAACTTTGCCTCTGGTAAAAAATCCTTTTTTTGCTGGAATCATTGTAGTGGCTTAGGTTTTTGCTGGACACGAGCTAACAACATTTGGCAAATACTAACAACTTTGCAAATTGTCTTTCACTGTTAGATATTATAAAACTATCTTATCCATTTTATAGTAAAGGACTTTCATTGTTGGCACAGTATCCATCCAAAATTAAATTAACTTATAATTGACCTTGTTTTTACTTTGGCATCCTTTTGATCCCTACTTATGTTTAGCTTTTGTAAAATTCTGCTATCGTAACTTACGTGGAGAGGCAAGGAACCTCATGCAATACAATAGGAAACAGTGTTTTTTATATGGCAATTTTCGGACATAACTTCTGCAAATTTACATATTATCTTCTTAACTTTTTAGGAGTGAGTAGAAGCATATTTCTAATGGTGAAGTTTTCAAATGGATCAGAGATGTTTTAGTAACATCTTGCGACTATACAGCAATCACAGAATGTTCTAGTTACTCTCTGGAAATGTTATGTTTCCAGTGTAATAAGTGGTGCTTTATGTCGTGTGAATCCTCTTCAGGCACTCAACTCTAACTTTTTCAGTTAAGATTTTCCTACCTCCCAATCTCTTTTTAGTAAAAGCTTCTTCATCCATCATAGTTCACCTTGAATTGCAGACCATACAAAGTTGAAATTGTTTCAGACTGTGCTCACAAAATTCTAGTGAGGATATGCAACCAGTGACTGTTGATGCTACTGAGATGCCTTGATAAACTGGTAGGGAAGTGAGCATGCAAGGGGAGAGAGGATTAGTGATAGTAGGATTAGGGTCTATAATAAACCGCTATGAACTAGCTACAAGCATTTCTGTAAAAATGTTGCTTGAGGCTCTTGTTTGTTATTTGGAAAAATTCTATTTAAATGCAGATTAGACTTTCCACCTAGGAGTACAATCTAAGTTTCTCTTTGTGTGTGTTTTAATTTCTTTATGAACTCTGCCAGTTACTTTGCTTACGTTGTTACCTTTATGTTGTTACATGTTGAAGTGGCATGAGTTTTAGCAGCTTTCAACAATCACTTACTTTTGAAAGCCTATTTTGTTTAATCATTGCAAACCCATCATGTTCACTTGTCATGAGACACAAACTGTACCTGATCATTTGTTCTGTTTTGTAATTGATCAGTTACTATACTGAAGGAGTTTCCACCCTCACGCCACTCCTTTCTTGCCTTTAACAACAGCAATGAAAGAGAACTGTGCATTGTACCTTTTCTGAAGTGGAAACCTGGTTCATAGCCTATATAGCAAATTAATTATTCGTAGGCCCTACATGTTCTATTGCCACCCTTTTAAAATACCATTTCATCTTTCCTCTAGGGACAAGAAGGAAATTAAAGCAACTGCTTCAGTCAGTTGTAGCAGATCTGTGCAAAGTGATCTAAAATGATCTAAAGTCTCCTCACTTAAAACAGACTCCATAATGTCCAATTAGTTCCAGGCAAGAGAATCGTTGTCATGAATAGTATTCTCTCCACCGCC
>JANRFK010001158.1:36493888-36516782 GCA_030068395.1 Apalone spinifera
CCCCCCCCCCCGACACACACATTTTGCAATGCAGGTTTATATTCTACAACTGATATCAGTACAATACAGTAAAAGGAGCATCCCAGTCCTTCCCACGGGTTTATTTTTTATTCTTTTATCTGTCCTTCTGGCATCTTGTCACTAGCATCTGCAGTGACACTTGCTGATCTTGTCAAAACTGTGATAACATGATGTGCATCCCCAAAACGAATTTCAGTTAATCCCAGACATCTCTGTTGAAACACATGCCAAACTCAATACTGCAATGTCAGTTTTTTTCTTCTCACCTATTTTTTCCTCCCTTCCAAGATGCTTTCTGAAGTATTCACCTTGGTTGGTGACACAAGCACTATACAATGAATGGCATAAACTGTCATTGGGATCTATGTACCAAAGCACAAGAAATCAAAATATATCTCAGAGTCGGGGAGTATTAGAGAAGTTTTAAAAATATTTAGACAATGAGATTATTTTGATAAATATATGGCAGTCCGGGCAAATTGCAATGATAAATGTAAATGTTCTGTCTCCAAGATCTAATACAGGGAAAGGGGCTGATGTGCTGGCATAATCAGTGATTTAATTAATTACTGTGTATTCATCTTTGATTTTTCTCTTCTGAAAACAGCAATCCATTCCTTTTGTATATTTTGGAATCCTAGAACTGGAAGGGACCTCAAGAGGTCATCAAGTCCAGTCACCTGAGCCTCACAGCAGGATCAAGCACCATCTAGAAGAGGGGTGGGGAACCTCAGGCCCAGTGGATCCGACCACCGAGGCTCAGCACTGGGGAGCCTGTGCAGGTGCTCCAGCCTCCCTGCCACCCACGCGCAGGAACACACAAATCTACTAGCTTGGATCCCCCTAGGGTCTGGTGTGCAAGGGGAATGTGGGGCATGTCTTTCTCCTTCTCAGTCAGAGGCTTCTCACTTTGCTTCTCTCTTGTGTGAGGCCCCCAACTGATTTTTCTATGGGTCAGCGAACCCCGACCTATAAAAGGATCCTCACCCCTCATCTAGATCATCCTTGATAGATGTCTATCTAACCTGCTCTTAAATATCCACAATGATGGAGATTCCACAACCTCCCCAGGCAATTTATTCCAGTGTTTAAGCATCCTGACAGTGAGGAAGTTTTTCCCAATGTCCAACCTACAATGTCATACTGCAGTAATTCTTCATGGGACACTAAAAGCAACTGCAAACTGCTTTAATTAAAGAAGAAATCCAGTACCAAAATTAGAATTGAGCTAGCACTCCCAGATCATCAGTTCTTAGGCTCACACTTCAGTATTATCATAGTCATAAAGGCATGGATGGTCAAATATGAGAGAAAAGAAAGACGAGGTAATATTTTCTGTTATACCAACTTCTGTTACACCAGAAGCTCTTGCTCTGATCTGGAGAAAGTAACCAATGTGCAAGCTCCTCTTTCCCATTTTGGCTGGATGTGTTCTTGGAGGTTTCATCACAAGACCTTTAATTCCTAGAGACTCCAAGACAGATCTGGAGGGTTTGGCAATCCTAACCCAGTCTAAATACAAGACGGGACAGATTGTTAAACATAAGCCTGTAATGCTAGAAGACCACTTCCAATGAAGTGGGAAACAAAGTGTTAGCAGGCAGTAGGGCTTGGGACATATTGTTGTAGTGAGCCATGAAACCAATGTCTCTGTTAAGATCATGGTTTTTAGAGTCCAGCAGAGTTATGAAATTATGTTTCCATGCTCATCTTTTCAATGTATTGTGCAGGTTTCCTTTGAGGGTGGGGCTGAGGATATGGCTCCATAGGAATAAAAGCCTTGAAGCATAGGCATGGCTGGTCCGAGTCAGCTGATTTGATCTAACAGGGTTCAGACTATGAGGATAAAACTAGTTGTGTTGGCTTTGGCTTGGCATTCTGAACTCTAGGGCCTACCACCGTCGCAAGGTCCCAGAGCTGTGTTCCAGCTTGAACCCCTCCATCTGCACTGCAATTAAATAGCCCATTACCACGAGTCCTAGGAGCCTGAGCCAGCTGGCATGGGCCAGCCATGGGCTTTTACTTGCAGTATAGACATACTGCTATATAACACTACAAGCAAGAATAAAAAAGGCATCCTATTGTGTTACTTAAGCCTTTCTGTGCATAGGGAAAAATGAGCTTTTCCTTTGCTGAAGATATTAGCTTCATGATAAGTTTATTTTGGACACTTCTGGATTCTTTGTTTTCATTCTTCCCCTTTTGATGGACTAGTTAATATAGTAACCACCAAAGATAAAATTAACCTCTCAAGAAGAGATGGAACATTAGACCAAAGGCTTTACATATCAGCACATGCTCTTAAAAAGTTAACAGTAAAACCCCAAAGGCCTCAGAACTGTTTTAGACTTGAGTTGGAGCAATAGAATTTTAGATGGCAACACTTCTTCATTATCAGCCTATCCTACATGCTAATCATTTCCCCTCGTCAAATACTATTGCAAACACGAGGTGATCATTGGGTAAAATATGTCTTGAGGATGGGTGCGATAATGATATTATGTAAAGTAAATAATAGGGAAAGAAAATGTTTTTAAAATAGAAAATGGTGAACCCATTACTTGTCAGCAAAGTAGGAGCCAAGCAAATCATGATGTCACATAGGATTAGCAGTGAAGTTGAGATAGTCTTAACTCGTCAAATTGAATAACAATTATTACAGCGGTTTGCCTTTGCTTTTCAATTTTTATGTCTCTTTTCACATGTATTCAAACAGCAAAGTGGATCAAGCCAAAAATTTGTAGATTTCAGATGTTTTTCCAGCATTTCATTAATTGATTGAAATAGAAATATGCTATTACATTGTTTTAGGTTGTATCCAGGTGTACCAGCAGGGGATGCTGTGCTGTGATAGCATTTTCATGACATCCCAACCATGTTAATAATAATCTATAAACTGTCCTAGCAGTTATTAGTTTTCAGGACAAGCAAAAGTTATGCTTGCTATGTTGAATTTAACAGGCACTTGTGAGAGTTCTCAAGCTAGGTTATAATTAAAACAGTTTTAGATAAATAGCCTCCCTAATTCTTTCTTAAAACTCATATTGGAAAATATACTTCACTGGACAAATCTCTACCAGGGTAATCCAGTTGTTTACAACAAAACAACCATTCTGGGAACCAGACAGTCTCATTTCATCATAGTAATGGGGACAGTATTGAATAGGGGTTAGTGAACACCTGCAGGGTTTACTTACAAGTGCTGGTACCAGAATTCTTGGAGATTTGAATCTCCTCAACCTTACATTTTCCTCATTGAAGAAAGGAAGAAAAGGGTCATGCCTTTCTGTATATCACATGATCCTTTTCTCTCCTTTTGACTCCTGAGACATGGATATTTCATTTCCCAATTTTCAGTTATTAGGTTGGCTTGTGAGTCAGACACAGTAGAAAGACATGGACTTTGCAGAAGAGGAAGTAGGAAAGTAGGGAGACTGTATGCTCTGCCAGATTAGGAATGACATTCTAGAAGAGAAAGGTAGCCTAAAGGTGAAGTACAGTACTGCTTTTAGAAGAATAGGAATGTGATATGTATGTTATATCCAAGCAAGGAAATGATCAGATACATGGGACAAGATTAATATAGGGGCGCGGCTATGCAGAGCACTGAAGGCAAAGGCAAACTGTTTGATTCTTACGGTGGAAGGAGACTTGGATCCGGTGAAAGAACCATAAGAGAGTATGTGACAAGGTAAGCCCAGAAAAAACAGCAGGGGATGGATGATGGCTAGAAAGGGAGAAGTCTCAAGAGGAAAGTTATGAAGCATAAAATAACTGTTTCCTTTTCTGATCAAGGAAGTGTTATGTGCTAGCTAAGTTGTGTGCTTTTTCTGATGGCAACTAAAGATACAAATTGGTGACGGGTATCAGATCACTTTCTGAATGTTTGATATTAATGTCTTACCTCTGAGTCCAAGTTGTAGATACATCCCCAAAGGATGTGTGCAGGCAGAGGGTGATCATGCAGGACCTCTACTGAGGTATGAAAAAAGCAGTCTGAATATTGCAAACTATAGTGACTGGAATGGGAACTTTGTCAAATATCAATGATCTTTCCTTTTCACGTTCTGAAGAACAGAAGGGGCCTTTTCCTCTTCTTTTCCTTTCTCTTATGGCAGGGTGACTTAAACATTTCTTTTATAGCCCTGGTCACTGTATCATTCGAGCACCTCATCAATATTAAAGTATTTATCCTCACAAAGACACTAATGCCTTTCCCACGGTTACCTGGAAGTTTGTGGCATACCCTAGACCAGCACCTTGAACACAATGCTCTATTTTCTTATAACACTGACTGTGTTCACTCTACTTAAGTTGTAAAGGAAAATGGGGCATTATAATACCTGAAAAAATGTGAGTAATGAAGTCCCAGATAAAACCGAGTAGAGTTGTAGTACAATATAATTAATTCAACCCCAATGGTTCTTTTGAGCTACTTCTGAAAGCCCAGTTGACTCTTTGGCATTTTCTGCCACAATGAATATATTGGGCTGCGATGCAATCACAATTGATCACCATATGAAAAAAGGCTTGGGAGTCAAAATCATATTTTGGTCATCACATTTCATATTAGGGTGTTACAGCAGTTTTATTTGTGCCTATTTCTGAAATGAACCTTGACCTTTTTTTGGAAGGAAAAGTTGGTTGTAACAAATTCATGCTTGTAACAGGAGGGGTTCTGCAGTATTCTGACTAAAAATGGTATTATTCCAAGGGCCATTTGCCTGTATCCTCACCGTGTTCTCTCTAAAAATATGAGTGACATTTACCCCAGTGTAAAGGGCCAAAAGAAATTTATATGCTATTTAAATCCCACTGTGCAGGGTCAGCTACTGTGAGGTGCTGGGAACCAAGGAAGCTCATTAGTTTCAGCTGATGGTGTCCAGCAGCTTTAGAACTGCATCTCAGGTAAAGAACATTAATAAAGTAAATTGGAATAAGCTCTGTATGTGCTATTATGAGTTATGGATGCCAAATGTTCTTGAAGTTGTCTGAACTGTTGTGGTTACATCTAAATTAGGGTGTGTCTAGACTACATGGCTCCGTCGACAGAGCCATGTAGTCTAGACATACCCTTAGATTACATCTCAGTGGCAGGCATTATATCTTATATGTCTATAGAACCCTTTTATAGTTTTAAAGCCCAAAGAAAAGTGATGCAGAGATCATCCTTGAAAGGAACGGTAATGGGGTGCAGAAATCTTCATCACTGGTTCAAGCCTAGTTCCAGTTCAGGAGTCAACGTAAATAATTATCATTTAAGCTATGGCTACGCTATCCCGTTATTTTGAAATAAGTTATTTTGAAATAATAACTCACAAAAGAACTATTTTGAAATGAGCTTATTCCTCTTCACAAGCAGGAGTTATTATTTTGAAATAACAAGCCCATTATTTCAAAATCATGGACTTAGTAGTGTGGACGCTTTCCTTGCTATTTCAAAATAAAGGGAGTTATTTTGAAATAGCTCCCCAGTGCAGACAGGCCCTTACAGACTTACGGACATGCTTGACTGGGCACTGTGAGTAGTTCCATTTTTGGTCATGAAAATATGTCCTTGGCAGACTGGATGAAATGGGTTTCAGTTACTTTCCTTCCACACCCCAACAATGCTTATGCTCCAACACTTTGGTTAGTCTATAAGGTGCCACAGGACTCCTCGCCGCTTTTGCAGATTCAGACTAACACGGCTACCTCTCTGATACTTAACAATTAGGTAGCCACGGATGGATTTATTTTAAATCCATATCAGGAAAATGTTTTTAAAAACCTATCAATTGCATTTATATCAGCTCATTGTGAGGGATGTGAAAAATTGAAACTTTTTATATTTAACTGATAACCATTCTCAACTAAAAATCAACAGAAAACAGTTCTCAAGAGCATTTACATTGTGAGTTTATGTCAGTGGATTTCTTATGGTTTTAAGGTGTATTGCCGAAGACTGCATGCTGAAGTGCAATGGTAGAATAATGGCAATACCATGTTTTGGATGCCAATTAATGGATTGCAGAATTCCATTCCCCTTTGGCTCGCATCCAAAAACACAAAAAAGGATTGAGCAGATGAAACCTGTATATTTATTGGAATACAACAAGATTTACCCATTGTTTCTCGGATCCTTAACTCAGATAAGTTTTATTTTTCTCCATTTAAATCAGACTTCTGGTGTGGAGCTGGGAATGAGTGGTTCGATATGCAGAATATCCCAGGGAGAGAGGACAACCCAGCCGTCTCTCACCATAGTCCATGGCCGGCTAGGGAACAGACAGACACAAAAATAGACAAACTCTCTGAAATATGTAGTAGATAGCTGTTCTTTTCACCATCTGTGTCTCATGCTGGCCCAATGGGGCTATATCTGTCCCAGTCCCCAGCTGTGGCCCCTTGCTGCCCCCTATGGTCATTCCACAGTATAACTCCCTCCTTTCAGACCCCTCCCTTTCTATTTTATGAGAAACAATTTAATTCCATGTACATCCCATTGTTTGAGCACATCTAAATCCTGACCTTGCTTTACATTAAGATAAGAAGCTGCAAACCAAATTTTGTAGTCCTAGCTCTTACCATTTATGAAGAGTTCCTGAACAAATGGACTCATGGATGGACATAGAGACACCCATTTCTAAAATATATAAGAAGATTTAGGGCCTGAACATCCCATAATACCTTTGCAAAGAATCTGGCTGGAGTCAGAAAACGAACTCCTTATTTTCTGAATAGTCCTGCATAAGGTCTGGTCCCTTCCTATTTTTATTTACAAAATGAGGAGGGAATCAGGGCAACTGCTTGAAAGTGTGTAAAAGGAATTTTTTTAAAAAAAATTATCTGGTAGGTTCCAGGGAGGTGTCTATATCATTAATCGTTTTGATTTTCCAAAAATCTAGGAGAATATTTGGTCATTACACAGTTGCCTCAGGTCAGGGAAGGAGGAAACCCCACTCCCTGATCCTCTCGTCAGATCTGTGCCTTGAGAGACCAGCATTTGTCCACAATTTGGTGGTTATTTAAGTGCTCAAAGATTTTTACAACACATCTCTATAGTTCATGTTAGAATTACTGCAGTATCCAGTATCCAACAGTAACAGGAAATGTTTCAAGTCCACAATATAATGAAGTTGTAATGTTTAAAACAATGGGACAATTTTCAATTATAGTAGTACATAACAGCACATTATAAGTGCTATGGTATGCTTCTGCTCCAGGGACTCAAATAATTTGTATATTCTTAGAAAGGGTGATATAATACTTGGAACTGCCAATTTCCTAGAACTCGATTAGTCACAGTTAGAGAAACTATAATCACAGTAAGTATGTTTTGAGTGAAAAAAGATACTGTGGCATTGCTTTATGTAGCTCTAAAATGAAGTTCTTTGCTGAACATACCTATTGATTAACAGTTTGTGATTGCCAGTGGATCAATAACATTTCTGAAAACTTTGAAATTCACTGTCAACCTTTTTAGTATGTTGAGCTATCACGGCACAACTTGTACTTCCTTCAATATTCAAATGAGGCAGAGAAAAATCTTTAATGATTATTGCTGCCTCGAGGCAGTCAGGAAAGTGAGGCGTAAGGATCTGGGAGTGTAAAAAGAAATGGAAGTAGTGTCAGTAACCCTGCATATTTTGGGCCATAAACTCTTTTTTTCCCTCTCCCAGCCTTTAATTTCCTTTTCTGCAGAGGTGCTCTTGTCATTACATTTTCATCTTGCAACTTTCAAACAGCCCCGTTAGTGGGAGGCTTCTTCTCAGCCATGATAAATTATTCTCTGTCAGAATCCCAATTTGCCTTTTCATGTCTGATCATTTTTGATGAATATATTCTGCTAACATGAACTTGAATGAAAGCAATAGGCTGCAGTGAATTAACTATAAGGATATTAATGGCATTTTTAAATAAAGATAGATTAATTATGAGATAAATAGGTAGCGAGTCACAATAATAGGAAAACCTCTAACGAGCAGTATATATGTAGTTTTCTTCTTAAGCCCTTTTATAGCCAATATTGTTTAAATTACATACTACAGACAAATTTTAAAAGATCCCTTTGACAAATTGTCAGAACAAGTATAAATTCTTCTTTCCCTCCCACTGCCCTTATAAATGGTTGTATGTATGCCACAGAAGTTTAAAGGGTTTCTCGGAGATTCATGTACTCCCACTCTCCACACTTGGGTCTAGTTTGCCAAGCACAGTGAAGGCTCTCTACATTCACTATAACAGCAGTTATAGGTTGTAATAGATTTGTAGGTTGTACTTTCTGTGTACTTATATAAAACAATAAGATAGTCATGTTTTCATGGCTCTATGGTCTCTAACAAATTATGTGGCTTAGTTTTAAGATCAGAACTTTCATTACCACAGTTTGAACCTCCCTGGTCTGGCACCTTCGAGAACTGAGTGGTCCCAAAGGAGGGATTTTGCTGGATCAGCGGATGTCATTTCCAGCCTGCTTGCCACTGGGGCCCTGCTGCTTGCCTCAGCAGTCCACAGTCCTGCCACTGGGGCTCTCAGCTTTGCCGTGGAAAACCACTGCACTGCCAACAATGCTCCCAGCCCCACCAGTCCTGCCGTGGCACCACTGACCCTGCCAGCCCACAGTCCCACCGATGGGACTCCCTGTCCCCACCATGACAGACCACTGCTCAGCTACTGGGATTCCTGACCCTGCCAGCCCTACCAGGGCAGCATCAAAGTTCCCTCTAAGCTGCACAGATACATGACCATGCAGTTATTTTCTGAGCCCCGCTCAGAGGTTCAAAGCTCCCCGCACAGGCACGGAGCTCAGCTGACTGGCAAGGAGTGGGACATCTGTAAACAGCAGCTAAGTGCTACTGCATGCTGAACTGAAGAGCTCCCAGAGAAGAAAAGCAGATGCAATAAGGAGGCACTAAGTTGCAGGGGGGAGGAGGAAGTGAGTAATTAATTAATTGGCTTGGAGGAAAGTCAGAGAGGGGGGGAGATGTTTGGCGAGTCCCATCTGCTGGAGGAGAGAGACAAAGGCAGAAACCCAGCAGTCTCTTCAACTCTGCTGGACAGGGAAGGGAGAGGTAAGGGGCTGATTGCCTGAGGTAGATGAGGGAAAGAGGAGGTGGGAAAGAGGGTGCTGGCATCTGTGCAGTGAGGTGGAAGTAGGGGGCAGTTTGTTTGGGTGTCCTAACTCGCTGCAGTCCTCTCTGTTAGGTTGGGTTAGAGGGAGGGGAAAAGCAGGTTGCAGAGGGGGAGGGGGAGAGTATATGCACATGCATGTACACCGGGAGGATATTTTCATGATTGCATTTCAAACAAAGTTTACATACATGTTAGTGGCTTAAGATAAGAAAGAAAAAGATTCTTTTAACAGAATTTTTTGGAGTCTTGCAGATATCTAAAACTCTGAACTTAATGATGTTTTAAAATCCCATGTTACTAATTAATAGGTGATAAATTGTATTGCATTAAGGCCAGATCTGCTATGTGACGGAGTTCTGGCTCTTATGAGTCAGAAATAGCAAGTACTCGGTGTGATGCTAGTTTTGTAGAATGAAACCTTATTTGCAAGCTCTTTGAAACATGCACCTGTCTACAAACCCTGAAGCCGTGTGTTAATTTGTTCTGGGGCTTCTATTCTTCCTTGAGGGGAAGAAGGCTAATTCCCTACCTTTGTACAGCACCTTTGTAGTCACTAAGGATATCTCACAGCAACTAGACACAGGTGTCTTGTTTTAATATATTTCCTTCCACACATATTAAAATGTGTGTGTTTTGTTTGTATGGGTGGTACACATCCACACACTACCTCAGTATTGGTGTTGCACATAAGAAATTTCAACCCGCCCAAAAGAAAATTCAACCCACTCAAGGATAGAAAATGTTGTTGGGAACTGCCCCGCCACCGGGGTTCCAGGGCCCACCACAGCAGACCGCTGCCTGCCAGAGCCTGCTGATATTCCTGCCACCTTGCTCAGCCGGACTCCGGCATCAGGGCTCACAACCACTGACCTCTGTGCAGCCAGCTTGGCTAGGTTCCTGGCCCCAACATGGCTCCTGCATTGGGCCCTCCATCGGGTCTCTCTGGTCCAGCAACATCCAGGGGGGTCCCAGTTGAGAGAGGTTCAACCTGTAGTGGGAACCACTCTGAGATCATTTCAACTCGTTTAAATCTGGGTGTGCCGATGTTTGAATAATGTGTGCCTGTGTTAGCCAGAATATCCCAAAGAACTCCACACACATTATTTTCATATGAGCTCTGCAATTTCAGACATGGAAGGCCATATTTTCAAAAGAGCTAGGTGCAGAACTCTCTTACACAATGGAAGTGGAGCACTTTTAAAGTATATTCTCAAATGGAGGTCCTGTAACTTTTTGGTATTTGAAAATAGTATTTATTTTAGCTGGGCCCCATTACCATAGTATCTGAGCATGTCACAGACTTCAATACATTTACACTCCCAACACCTTCATCCCCATCTTTCAAGTGGGGGACTGAGTTATATATAGATTAAGTGTCTTGCACAAGGTTATACAGGAAGTCTGTGGCAGAGAAGAGAATTGAATCTGGACTTCCTGAGGCTCAGGCTAATCACTGGACCATCATCTCTATACTTCTTGTGTCAACCCCAAGCACAAATCCATAAACAAGTGAAAATATCCTAGCCATTAGACTGACTTTTGGATTAGAATTCAGGAGGTTTTTTTGCAATAACTCTTAATTTTATGAGAGTTCAGAGCAGAATATTAATGGGAACATCCCTAGATAATGGACATGAGCAATAGAGAACAACTGTGAAATACAATTGAGAAATGGCTGATTGAAGAATGTATGCCAAAACAGGGAGCAGAGGCAATAAATCGCTTAACAGTGTGAGTGCTGATTGCCAACCTCTTTTTATGGCATTATTACGTTATATTTTCATAGCATAAGTATGAAAATTCATCTAAAATTACATTAAATCTGTGATTTCAATGCATAGTGTTTTTTCCAATATAATCACATTGAACTCTCATCAAGAGGAATAAAAAGTTATTTTTAACAAAGACAATTAGGGGCTTTTAAATATATATCTGTAAATCTGGAGAATGATTTCATATTATTCTTTGCAAGGAAGATCTGTTAAAAACTCTCATAGGAAGCTCTAAAGTTATGCGGCAGCTCCTTGGGATTCTCTGCTTATGAAGGGAATGTGCTGTGGTAAGGAAGAAATTTCTATATTCAACTTTAGAAAAAATATTCTTGAAAGAACAGTTAAAACTATTCAGTTTTTAAGCACTGATGCTTATGTTTATTTTCTTGGAAAATTGGGTCTCTTTTTTCATCTTCCTTTCCCACCCCAGCAATTTGTGTTTGAAACCATTTCCATGTAAAGATAGAATTCTTTTGTTAGTCACAATGTTTGAAATTCATCCCTTTACCAAAAGCCAGTGCAAAGCCTTCAAAATAATCTTAAATGGAATGTAAGTGGCATAGATCTGGTGCCTTCCTAAAGTAGTCTTCTGTAGTCTTCTAAGGATATGTGATACCCAATGTACGTCTAATGAAAATAGTAGATTAATGAAGTAATGTACTCTCTATTCTACATTGTTTTAAATCTTTGGCTTAACTGTTGCACTTAGAAATACATGCCAATATCATCCAGGCATAAAAGATTCAGAGTTTATGCCAGTTGCCCAGGAACTACAAAGTTTTTTAGCTTTTTATTCCTTTGTTGAAAGATGAAAATACCGTTAGTATTATATGCATCCTTATTTAAATGAGGTGGGTTTCACAATTGTACTTGCAGTTACTTTTGAGAAATGAAGATAATTTTACAGGGATGCTGGGACATATTGTTATATTCGGTTTAAGAGAGACCACATGTGAATGAAAACTAAACAAAGTAGATTTTGTAAAACGCTGAGGGTTCTGTTGAGGCAGAACAACAGAGAAAAGAAGGGAAGTTGTGGCATTTGTTCATTAGTGTCCTGTAGACAAAAATACTTACATGGAGCAAATTTCTTAGTAATTGGAAGAGTGACATAAGAATGAAAGAAGCAACATCCAGGCACAAATTGGACATGAATGTTTCAAGTGATGATAGCTCAAGGTACATTTTCTCAGGGTGCTAGCAATGCCCTGAGAGCACTGAGGAGATGGTAAACTATCACAACACATGATTTGGTAGACTTGTGAGATTGCAAATGCATGTAAGTGAATGAAGTCAGCTTCAGTTGGCCATTCTGTTCTTTCTTTCAAATGCATATTCTGAATGTAACACTGAACTATTGTTCAAAAATACTGTATGTTACTACAAATCATTCAGACACAGACTACATCATTGTTATGTCTGATTGATGCACAATGAAATCTGGATTATGCTGTTTTAAATTATCACCCATTTAAGGTAATTTTCTTTATCAAACAGGATACAAATGACTGTGATTCAAAACATTTTACCTCAAATTGATGTGAAAATTGTAGTGCTCATATTATTTCCATTTGTCAGTTTGACTACCCCTCTTTAAAAAAAAACAACACTAAATTGATGCCTCACAAGACTTTTCATTTCACATTTAGGTTTCTCTGTGGTGCCTGTATTTTAATAATGAAAACATAAGCTGTGGATTTGACTTTCTTATTCCTCATATTCATGTATATGTCACACACTGGAATATATTTACCTTAAATTTCATAAAGTTTTACACTAATGCATTATGGTAACTCCAGACAATGTGAATAGATTTAAAAAGGGTTGTTTACACTAAGGAGTAATTTAGACTTCATATTTTTAGGCTTGTACTGGTGTCCTTTTCATATGCATTATTAGTAGATAAATGTGTAAGATATGTATAATAAAGAGGAATTTTAAAGATCTGCCTGATTTAGATAAAGCTCCAGTTACAGTTCACATTCACATGAAATCTCAGTCTCCTTTTTTCCCCATTGTAAGTGTGTGACATTCACTAGATTTTCACCTGTGTGGCAGATATGACATTCACTAGATGTTCCTCAGAGCTTAATTCCTTGTGGATAAATCTGAAGATAAACATTTCCTTTAGGCAGGAAGATACAATGTTCTGTCCCTTCTTCAGACATTTTACTTCATTGACAGAAAGGTATCTTAGAAATTCTTTAAAATAATTATCAGTAAATTCTGAAATAATCAATTAACTACTTACAGTAGCTGATAATAAGTATTTCTCACAAAATTGATGTAATGAGACTCTGAACAGTATTTATAAAAAAAATTGGGTTTGTTGCCATCATTTGTCTGTTGACACTCCCTGCTTTTATACACATCAGTTACATAGAGTTGACACACAGAGTTAATAAGGCTGCTTTGTACTTATATATCTCTTTCTAATTTCACATCACATTGAACACTCGTGTGGGGTATAAATGTTAACTCTGTTTTCCACAGATTGGGAAATTGAGCTATAGAGATGAGTGACTTGTCCAAGGCTACAGGAAGAATCAGTGTCAAAGTCAGGGTTAGCATTCAGGAGTTCTTGGGTTCAAGACCACACTTTTCATGCATTATGCAAAGAAGCAATATTGTTATCAGAAGATACTAAGTTAATAGCAACCTGTGTTAATGTATGATTTTTATCATGGTATCCAATGCTATTGCAACATGGAGTCTGCAGGTTAGTGAGTGTTCTCTTTGCATAACTATTTTTTTTAAATTGCATCATAACTGAATAGAAACGCTTGTGTACATCAGATAAATATACACATAAAATCAACTTTTAAACATACCGGAGCTCATTTTTTCTTGACTGATTCTATGTGTAAAAATTTGGACTCCTATACATGTTAAAAGTGACTTGACTAAGTGAAAGCAACATAATTTACTGTTGGGAACAATTAATAGAGTAGCATTACTGTAACTATTATTTTGTTTTTATAAAAATCATAAGACGCGTGTAACTTTAGGTGACTATAATTGGCTACTTATGCTGATATGATAAGTGTACTTGTGTTCTATTTAATTCCCAGGCTTCTGTAAATGAATCAAATTATTTTTAAGTCAGACTGTAATCAATCACAAGTGCAATAGAATGCCAACTTGTATCGCTTACATAAAGAGACCATATAACTCAGTTAGGTATCAAATTCACACACTCATTAAAGAGAGCTGTAATGCACTACAATTGCAAAGCATAATTTATTTCTTACTGGGGGGTACAATTTCATCAGCAGAAAGCTTTAACTAGTACATATGTATAAGGTAGATTTACACTGATTATGGAAATATCACTGCAGGACAATGCACATTAGTAGTCCCTCATACACTGTTTGCTGTCCCCTTATGTTTATTGATAATTAAGAAGCAGATTGGGATGTCATGTTAAGAATGAGTGCAAAATGTCCTTTTTATCCTCTGCAATGAATATAGTCTTTTTGTATCATCCAGTGATTGTTTTATTTGTGTTGATGACAAATGACATCTTTCCCCTTGTAATGTGCCTGCAGGGTTAAAAGACTTTATTATTATTAATGAGTCATTGCTCCAGCAGCCCAGAAACAGAGGAAATAGAAAACATAAGAGACTTAAGTCTAAGTAATTACAAATGTAATTATTACCTTTCAAATTTCATTTATGCCGTGATAGGAAAGTTGTTAATCAAACACTGCCCTTTTTGCAAAATCCATGTTTTTCTTTCCTTTAATGAAAGGAGGAGCAGATGTAAAATGCAGCTGAGGGTGTGTTTTGGCAATTTGACAAAGTGGTAGTAGCAGAACACTGGTGTTGAGAACTGGTTGCAAACCTTTGTCTAGTGATCAAGAATATTGTGGTTCAAAGGGTTTTCCCAGTGACAAACACATCCCTGTGTTAGCCATATGGAGGAAAGTCTCACACTGGGAGGAAAAAATAAAGCTGCAGGAGGGGAGATGCTTTGTCCTACCATGAGATGCACTGTGTGCCAAGGTCTTGTTCTGTCACTCTGTCTTTCCAGCCATGGTTGTACAACATGATTAAGCAGACTAATAAGCACAACAGAATTGAAACTCCACCAACTGGGTTAGGAAAAATTAAATTGTACTTTTTTCATTAAAAATGTGATCTGTTGACCCACCACATATTAGACTAATTATAATCTTTTTTTATTGGATTTTCATGGTTTAAGCTGCAATTTAGGGGTTGTCCTTTTATGGCAATGATGAGGAGTCACAGAGAATATGAAAACGTGATAGCAGAAGGTGCTAAGTTAATCTATGTGTTCATTTTGATCCAAATCAAATTTTCCCAACAATATTTTTAGTAATGACTGACTGTCATAATACAGCAGGTATATGACTGAAATAAAGATTATGAAATCCTAAGAAATGTACCAAGCATTTTAATCTTGGCAATGCATGTGTAGTGATGATCAAAAAAGGAAATGATAGTCCTGCAGGAAATTCTGACATTTTGAAATGTGTTTTCCTTCTGAATCAGAATGAAAAATGGAAATGTCAAAATTCCTTGTGAAACAAAATTTTAATAAAAAATGTTTGAAACAATTTGTTTTGGTAATGCGAAGTAATTTCATTTTGATAATGTTGAAACATTATAAAGTGTTAAATATGATAGACAAAATATTCAGTATAAATACAATATAATTTGTATAATATCAAAGGCAAACATCAAACATTTCAACATAATTAAAACAAGAGTATCACTGCCAAAAATTTAATTGAAAGCAATACCAACCCACAAAACATTTAATTTAGATGAAACTACATTTTCCTATGGATCACTGTTCTCTGAAAAAATGTTAATGAGCTCTATATACATGCAATACAGCATTATTTCAGAATAACTGATGTTATTCTGAAATAACATAGTCCATGTCTACACTACAATCAGTTATTTCAACATAATGGCAAAATAATGTCGAGCTGGAGGACTTCTTACTCTGACTCCTGTAACCCTCATTTTATGAGGAATAAGGGAAGTCGGAGGAAGAGTGTTCCTTCTTGGACTTCCTACTGTGTAGACAGCACCAAAAGCTGAAATAAGCTCCGTTGGCTTAAGCTACGCAATTGACGTAGCTAAAGTTATGTAGCTTATTTCGGCTTTAATCCTGCTGAGTAGACATGCCCTTATAGGGCTTGTCTCCACTACAGAGAAAATCGAAGCTGCTGCAGTCGACCTTCTGGGGTTCTAATTAGCAGGCCTAATGAAGATCTGCAAATTTGAACTGAGAGGGTGTTCCCATTGTCGCCAGTAGTCCTGCTCATCATGAAGAGTAAGGGAAGTTGACGGGAGAGTGTGCTCCCATCGACCTCCTGCGGTGTGACCAGTGTCAAAACATAATTTAAGATTCTTCAACTCCAGCTACATAATTAACATTAACATTGAGACACTTTCAGAATTTATATAAAACACGGGAAGGAAAAATGTGTGAATGTAGAGATCAGTTTGCCATTCTGTTTCACTTTGACTTACTTCTGCATGTTTTTTAACATGACACTGGTATTGGTTCCTGCCCAGCTGAGAGAGCTATGAGCAAAGTAGTTAGTGCTAGCCATTTAGCTAGTTCAGAGTACTTATGTATCAAAGACATGACACAGAGAAGGATTGTGCTGCTGGAGGTGGTGTCTCTAGCATCTACTGGTAGCAGTAGGCACTTCTAGTAATTGAAAGTCTCATGGCACTTTTTATAACAGTAGTGTGTGTAAATATGTGCCCCGAACAAGTGTTAATTATATGTAATTGCTCTACATCCTGTGCTTGTGGTCAGATGCGGTTTTCTTTATTGCTATCCAGAATTGCACTCTAGAGGGTGGCTTTCTATTTATAAACAGCAACCAGCTGTTGCTGAGGAAGTAGCTACGGTCTCAAACAGACACATACATTTATGTGTTGTTTTCAATGGTTCTAACTGCAAGCTAAAGTTAGAGCAGAATGCAACAGTCCAAACAGTAAAAGGTGTCATGTGCAAAGAGCACATTATCTAAGTGCTCTGTATTGATTTCTGGGTACTGTAATGGGGCAAGACTTACTATTGGGGCACCTCGTGCTGGCTTTATACAATTTAATTCTCGCCAGGATGCCCTCTTCTGGTGGTGCCTTACCATTATCACTTTTGTTTTAGGACACATACCACTCCCAGGACTGTAGCATCCTCTTTAGTGACACTCCCTCTGGCTGTGTCACACCATGTGTTACCCCCGTTCCAGGAGTCCTGTAATATCTGTCCAGCCACTCCCTCTGTGGCAACTGCAGTCCATTGTACCAGAACCACTTCACATGCAGCTCCAGCACCCCAACCTTAGAGACTCAAACTGCTAGCGAGGAGCTCTCTCTGTCTACACAGGGGCGTTATTTTGGGATAACTGACATTATTCTGAAATAACAAAGTCCATGTCTACACGCAAGCAATTAATTTGACATAGTGTCAAGCTGGAGGACAGCTCACTCTGACTCCTGTAACTCTCATTTTACAAGGAGTAAGAGAAGTCAGGGGAAGAGTGCTCTATCTCAAAATAACTGCTGTGTAGACAGGCCCAAAAGTCAAAATAAGCTATTTTGACTTAAGCTATGCAATTAGTGTAGCTCATGTTGCAGATTCTCTAGGGATCTCTTTGCCCCATACAGCCAAGTGTGGGTCAGGCACCCATCACTGTTCAGATTAAGGTGCCCCACTCAGACTCTTGTTATGGTGAGCATATTGTTAATTTTGCTGAAATGCTGAAAATACATTTTTTTAAAAAATCCAGGTTTTAAGGCTTGCATGAGTTGAATTATGTGTAACGGACTATTCTAGGCAGATATAATTTATTTTTATGTTCAAGACATTTTCTATAGGTATCTTGTATAGGTAGTTAATACACATTTAATTGAGATTACCCTTTGTATATTTAAAATTGTAAAAATGCCAAAAGCCATTGGAATAGGCTCTTTAAAAAAACCTCAAGCTTTGTGTTAATAATAAAACTGATTGTTTTCCCAGATCTTATGACTAATAAAGGAAATACAAATTTAATTATAATAGGATAATAGCCATATGAAGGTTTTTAGAATATTATTATGGCTATGCCAGTATTTGTGGTTAAAACAGTGTCTAAAATTAGACTGTTTTTCTGGACAAGAGTATGCATCCAAATGAAACCATAATTTCAAAGCATTCTCTCCCAGCCCTGGCTGAGAACTTAAAGGCAGAATAGAATGTAAACTAGCTTTTCTGGCAGCTGGGTTTCATTGTTTCGTCTTGAATATTATGTGTTAATGAAAATATCTGAGCCATGAGTAGATGCCGAAATGTTCTCCTACAGTGTAATTAAAGACAGTTAAGTTTTTTAAAATTACATAATGCAATTAAAAATTAATTTAACACAATATTAATACTCAGTTATCTCAGACACAGGGTGTGTTTATATACTTTTTATATATGAAGACAGGTTTAGCTAAACTTTTAGTTCCAAGGTTTGCATGTACCTGTGCAACAGTCCAGAGTATGAGGACATTTTCGAACAAAAAAAGACCCAATAGTGCTCTAAATGTATCCTTATAAGTTGCATACATACCATTTACCAGCTGATTGCATGTGGGATAGCAAAACAAATTCAATTGTTTTCCTTTTCTTAAAAATATTAGCAGGGTCGTAGATAACTCAAGAGGGTGGCTATGAATACCATGTCCCTTGATCAAATTCAGCATTTAGAATGACACCTACATAATTAGAAACAACGTTCTCAATCTTGCAGTCTGTCTTGGCAGACCTCACTTAGGTCAATGGCCCCATATAGGCACAAGGGACTCAGCAGAGCTAATAAGAATACCAGGGCCAAGTTACCCATAGCAATTACTATTTGTGTAGCAATCTACCATACTGGAAAACAAATTGGTGGTTTCAGTCTAATTCAAACTTAACAGATGTCCACATTATAAAACTACCCACCTCAGTGGGCTGTTACTTGTTTACATTGAAAACCAGAGCTCTCTGATGTATGGAATCATGCAAAACTCTGTATTTCCGCTGACTTGAGATATTTCTGTTGCACGGTCAAGTCTGGGCCATATAGCAAGTCTGGGCTATACAGCAAGTCTCCCCCTCCCCAGAATACAGCCCAGACTCTGTGTGTGTGTGCGTGGGTACACATACACACTCACAGCAGAGAATAGGAGATTGTGTACTGAGCCATGAGCCAGGTTAACTCAAAAGGTCAACTAATCTTTACTGACTCTTTGTACATCACAGTTGTTACTGAGCAAGATTCCTTGGCATATACTATAAAAGAGGACACCTCCGTCCATGCCCCACATGTCTGAGATCCTGAGTTTAGCCTCATAAATAGCACACCCTCCCTCCAAAGGCTGTATGACTTTTCTCTTTTGGGGCACTCGATATGAAATTCCTCCTTTCAGCAGTGGCAATTTTAGGGAGTTTTTTTTTTTTAAAAAGCAGAGAAAATGATTTGCATCATATTCCTTATCAGGATACTTAACAAAGCCAGGTGAGGAAGGTTCCTCCTTAACTCAGTTACAGAGAAAAGAAAGCCTTTCATATCTCAAAATCAGTTTCTGGCCACTTTGTGGCCTCATTTCACCCATCACCAGTGGAGAGTTTGAAGGCTGCATGGTATGGTGAGCAGTGAGAGATTAGTGATTTGAAACAATGGCCTTGTCACTGATAGAGGTTGTTCTTGCAATCCAGGCTCTGTGCAGTCTACATTATTGCTGCTTGCACTGTACCTAGTCTGTGCATTATAGAGGCCCTCATTTTCCAGCACTGCCATTAACAGCACTGTGATTGGAATCCCAAGGGAGTCAGATGAGGTCATTCAATTAGGGTGAGCTACAAAGAATAGGCCAGCCACTCCCTAAAGCTGGTGGTTATTCCAGTTCCTAGATTTACCAAGCCAGTAATAAAACAGATTCTTGTGAAATCTTACTGGTTACTCTGAAGCCAGATACACAGTTCCCTTGAAGCAAACCAGCCTTTGTCTTCCACCCGGGCAGCCAAGTCACATAAGTTCTACCAGTCCCAAAAGATCGGGCACATTACCTCCCAGGTCAATGAATATGTCCGATCTCATCCCAAATATGTGTGTATCATCAGTTATTAATAACTAAACTAAATTGTATTAAATGAAAGGGAAAATCTTGATTAAGAGATCAATATACATACACACGAGTACAGTTTTAAAATCAGATTCATAGTAAAGATGGTGAGCTTTGTAGTTGCGAAGAGTTCTTTCAGAATTTAGTCCCTAGGTTATAGTACAATTCTCAATATCATATTCCCAGCTTATAACTGGGTCCTCAGTCCTCATGGCTTAGGTTTCCCCTTCATGAAACCTCAAGTGATCTGAGATGCCAGGATCAGGACCAGTGTGCCCTGTAATTTTTCCCACCCTGAGCAGAATGAGTTTTGTGGCATGGAGATTAGTCTCAGAAAAAAACAGATATTTGACATGTATGTCTTCCTATGGAAGAGATTTTTTTTTTTTTAATCACAGGGCTCTTTCCCTGGACAGTTCCAGTTTGTGTTGACGAAATCTGAGTGAACATGTACAGATGTGTGCTTACAGATGATTTCCACTGCTGTCCCCTCCTCTCAGATATCAAAACGAGCTTGCCCTGGGCAATAGTAAGTTCGGCTATGTCTAGACCTCTGAAAAACAATATCCCAGAAAAACAATACCGTGTCCAAGGAACTTATCCGCTTTTCAAATTTTTTTTTTGAAAAAGCGGACACGCTCTTTCTCCATCCCTGTAAACCTTGTTCTATAAGACATAAGGGATGTGTCGAAAGAGCACTTTTTTTTCTAAAATTTGGTGTCATGTAGGCGCGCCAAATTTTGGAAAAGCCTCTTTCGAAAGTAAATGAGAAAAAGATACGCAATTTGCGTTCCACTAATTGCATATCTTTTTTCCAATTTAACCTGCAGTCTAGACATAGCCTTCATGTCAGCAGAAGGTAAGAGGACTTCAGAATAATGATTGCCAAATGTTTGAAAGTCAAGCCCCACTTCAGGAAATTAACCACCAATCACAACTTCTTCTTCCTGATATCCATCCACCACATAGTGTTACATCTTCTGTACCCCCACACTTTGGGGGAAATTTGATGGCGTGGTATATTTTCTCTCCTTTCTGACATGCCTTTCTGACAGAGCAGTGCCATAGAAAAGAAGACTGACATTTAAAGTATCATCAGTAAAGGTGCTTGAATACGCACTGAAATGACTATCATAGCTATTGTCTCAGGCTCTCTGCAAACACAAGCAGATGCTGATACATTGATTGCACTCACTTCTATTTAGAGGACTTTTCTGGGAAATTTAACAGCTAGAGACTGGACTTTTTATAAAACACAACAACTGAGACTCTAGGAAACAAATGAAAAGTCTTCCTGTGACCCAAAGATAGTTCTCTGAACTGCACCCTTGGGAAACACTGTCTTTAAAGTGAATCAAGCCCCCAAATATGTGGGCACTTAAGCAAGCACCTGCTTAGATGGTTAGCTAAACCCATGACTTGGAAACTTACAGTTGTGATTATCCATGCCATTAACATTATTAGTGCAGAACATGTAGCCTAAAGGCATCAGTTGATGAGGCAGTCAGTCTCTTGTTGAGTTAAGTTGCTCTAGCATCACACTGAAGAGTACATTCTCTTGTTGCAAACAGGAGTTAAATCTTGAAAGATACAGAATAAAGTTTTATAGACCAACTGGACAGTAAATCATCTGCAGTGTCACAAGTGCCCTGGAAAATTCATAGTGAAATTGATCATTTTCCATGGGCTAGCTGAAAAGAGGCAGCTGAAACCCCTTTGCCTTGCTGTGCGTTCAGACCCAGATGCTTGGTTTATTCCCAGAAACTGCATCACTACAAGACCGGGCTTTGCATCATTCAGGTTACAGCTACTATCGTCTTCTCAGATCTGAGGGAAACTATAAATTTCCCTCTTCTCTTGTGTTACTTGAGCAGTTATTCCTAGAGAATGAACCATCTGTCTCACTGTAGCGTCAACTTATATCTGGGAGAGGGGAGGGGGAAACCTGGGAGGAGGGAGCTGGAAGGAGAAAGCAAGGGGAAGAAGGGGGAGGAGAAAGGGCAGGGGAAGCTCAGAGCTCAGGGTTGGGGGTCTCGCCAGACCAACTTGATTCTCATGCGAACCTGTTCCTCGGTTCGCATGTGGCCTTTGGTGGCCAGGCTGGCAGCTATCCTGCCATAGACGGCCGTGTTCCTCCGTCTAGTGCGGAAATCATGGACGTTGGAGGGCATCCCCCCCAAACCTGAATAAGGTCCACCCTGGACCAGGAAGGCGCCCACCTTCTCCAGGCCCTGTCAGGCTCCTGAGAGCTGGCAGACTGCTCCTTGGGGACCGGTGGAGGGCTGGCTGCCAGTGGCTTGCTGGCTCATGTTTTGGGGCCACTGGGTTAGGGGCAGTGACTGCTGGCTCTGGGCTGGCAGGCTTGGAGCTGAGTGGCCAGAGTCTACCCCTTTAAGGGCTCTGGGGAGAGGGGAGGAAGGGGAGTGTTCTTGGTTGAGGCTGGAGTGGCTGGAGGCCCCCTATTTCGATATAAATGTCTACACAGCACTTATTTCAAAATAGCTATTTCGAAGTTGGCGTTATTCCTTATGGAATGAGGTTTACCAAATTTGAAATAAGCACTCCGCTAGTAAAGTTATTTTGAAATAACTTTGCTGTGTAGACATAGCCTTAGTTATACAATAAATCTAACGAAGCACTTGCATTGCTCTTCATTCTAATCAATATACTTTGAATTCTAAGGTCTGCATTACACTTTACATGTTTATATTAACTTGCATCATAACTTTAAAATACTAGGTAATTTAAACCCCTAGATTATGCCCCAACCAGCCCAGGGAGAGTTCTGTCACCTGACTCCCTGAGCTTGGATGCCAGCACCCACTCATTCATACGTATGGCTCCCTTGATTCCCCTCCCTC
>JANRFK010001158.1:36516792-36532948 GCA_030068395.1 Apalone spinifera
CACCATCACTCCGTCACTGCCAGCCCGTGGAGGACAGAACTGATGGGGTGGCGGCTGGCCTGGGGACACACTGTGCTCTGCAGCATAGTGCAGCTCCCTGCCATCTGCTGGGGAGGGAGCATGCACGACTTCAGCCCCAGTTCGCTTCAGCCCACTTGACCTTTGTGCAACTTCCCCACCCCCAACCGTGCCATGCCTGGCTCCTACTTCCAGCCCAGAGTGGCAGGCTCCAACTGGCACCTTTATCCCTCCCCCCGCCCCACACACACACCACCTCTCAAGTGTGTACAACCATTCTGTTCAAGCTCCAGTTACTCACAGATGACAGTGGAAGCTCGTACCTCCCTGGGAAGCCTACCCCATAGTTTGAGAGCTACTAAGTCACTGCGTATGCCCACAGGCTGAAATGTAGGCACCTAGTGGAGTTTACTGATGAAACATTATTCCCTTAAGCGTTAAGGGGGGGGGAGTTAGGATCTAAATTTTGGATTTAGGCACTTAGGTGTTACTGAAAGTCAATGGGACTTTGGCACTTAAGCACCAAAGGGGCTTGGGTTTGTAACTCCTCTATAAATGCCTAAGTATCTTTGAGGATCTGGGCTGAAGTGCCTAAGACAGTTTTCAAAAAGCAATATAGAGTCTGATGTCAGTCAGGCAACAGTTAAATACTTTTAAAAATGTGGGTCCCCTCTCCTAAACAGGGTTAAACTTCTGTCTGCATTTTGGGTGCTTAAATATGATTACAAATGTGGCCCTGAACCCTGTAAAACTGAGATAAAGGCAGCCGATTTTCAATGTAGTCATTTAAATTATTGCCTAGTATGAAATCCAATTTTGATCTTGGTCATATTTTATGGTAAGGCTCCATTTATAAAGAGGTAGTAAATGATTAATAAGTGGTTTAAATGTTTAATCAGCTGTTTCTTATAGAGGCCAAGAGGCCAACAGGGAAGTTATAACTAGTGCTTATAACTAGTTATCTCTTCTAATGATGAGCTGACAACCATCTAGTACCACATGCCATGTATGTCTGCAATCTGCTTCTAATCTACTAATCATTTATTAACATTTGGCATATTAAGAAAAGCCTTTGTTACCTGGATACATTGACTATCAAAAGGGATATTTGTATGTCTCTACTCTCTTCATCCCAGCAACCCCTGACTTAGAAAGTGAGAGGGTGGAGTGAAGAAACACTGGAACTGCACAAGGAGCACTGAGGGGCCAGGCCAGATATCAGGCTGTGGAGGGCACAGAATTAATTCATTCAGATGTTAGGATCTGGGAACAAGCTGGAAGTTTAGTCCCTGTAATCAGCAATTTATAATTGTATCATGTGTAGTTTGATCTCAGTTGGGTTTTACAGCACCTTTGGCAGACCCAATATCATATTGCTGTCTAAATTTAGGCAACATGATAATAATCGTACGCACTTGTTGGGGACAGGGAAAGTTCAGAAATCAAAAGACCAATCAAAATGACTGGCATAATCATTGTGTAAATATTCATTTTTGTGCCAATAATCTCAAGATTATTGGTTATGACATATAAAGTCCTAAATGGGTTGGGACGAGGGTATTTGAAGGACTGTCTCCTCCAATATAAACCCACCTGGGGATTGAGGTTGGCTGGGTAGGCTCTGCTCCATGTTCCTCCAATTATGGAGATACGGTTGACATTATGGAGATAACGGTTGACATTATGCAGAGCAGGGCCTTCTCAGCTTTTGCCCCTAAACTATGGAATTCTCTTCCCCGGGAAATTTGCCTGGTGCCAACGTTGATACTTTTTACCCGTGCTTTTATTGGTGTTTAGTTTTGTGTGTGTGTGTGTGTGTGTGTGTGTGTGTGTGTGTGTGTGTGTGTGTGTCCCTCCTCTTGAGGTATTTTAGCAGGTTTTATGTTCCTCCCTTGGGGGTTCTATATTTTACCTTTAGTATTTTTATATTTCAAACAAACAAATAAATAAAGATTGTGGGGGAGCTATGATTTTGAAACTTTTCATAGGGCTGATCAGCTCTTGGATCAAGGCACACTGGACCAAGATACGTGGCATATTGAAAAAGATGACCTGGTCTATCTAATAAATGGCCTGTGCTGCCTCATTTGATTTGTGTTTTTTTGTTTAGCTTGGCCTGAGAGCCCAGGGCTCATTTTCAATATGTTTGTGAGATACTATAGAATTACATATAGCAATGTTTTCTAGGTTGTGTGGTTCATTCAGTAGACATAGAAAGCCTGCTTCTTGCAGCTGCTGAGGACTCCTAAGTCACACTGAATTTAATGAAAGTTGTGGGTATTCAGCACCTCTGAAAAAAAAATCAGGTTCAGGAATTATCTTATGTTCTTGCATGCTCCAGCATCATCTGGGGCCCAGCAAGTCTGCCGTTGTCCTGTGTCAACCAAGGTTCAATACATTGCCATGGGAGAGCAAGGGTTACATCTAAGCATTTCTACATCTGGTATAGAAATGTCTGTTGAGAGCATGAATCAGGTTTTTGGTCACTGAGATTGAACTATTCAGTCATACCTTTCAACTTTAGAGTCTACTCTCTTTTTCATAAGCAAGGGATTTGTATATCAAGGTGCACCTTAACAGTAAGAAAGAAAATAATTGGTGGCACTATTTTTACCTCAAAGCATCTTCCCTCCCTAAGAGCTGCTTCTGTGAGCCTGGTCTCAGTTCATCCTTGCCCCATAGACACAACACAGTACATTTATGTTTTGCCCCAGGGTCTTTGCAAAAAGCAAGATTTAGCTAGGAGACATAGGAGCATGGAAGTCTCCTAAGAAGATTTAGGTTTTGAACTATTTATGGGAGTTTTATTTCTGGCTTTTTTCTTCATTGCAAAAAGTGTGGGGTTTTAGCCATCAAAATAACTGTCTCAATGTAAAAACTTAATGTACATAAGGAACTTTTAACCTCAATGTAACTAATCATGGTGATTCCGATGTCTGCCAGCTGACTTTATTTTGAGCTACTACATCAAGGTAAAACTACCCTGGCCTTGTTTTCCCTAAGATTTCACACTGACATGCCAAATTAGCTGTCTCAATGTAAAACCACACCTTTTTTTCAGACTCTCTACTTAAATTTCAGAAAAGGGAATGCACTGGTAGAAAATAGGAGAGGGCTTGCCAATTATCTACCCCTACATTTTCTGAAATTTGTCTGCAGTTGAACTAAAGTGTTTCCATTCACTTGAGTAGAAGTGGTAGAACTATAGCCAAAGAACTCCCAAAATGTATAAGGGCACATTCTGTTTATAGGATTGAACAATTCTCTTAGGGTTAAGAGCCTCACCCCAATTGTGCTCAATTTCAACGATGATATTGAATTACATTATTTTTCAAAGCAACAAAATGTTGGGAAGGCTTTTATTAGTTTCTGGTCAGGACTTCAAATGTCAGGAAACAATTTGTTTCCCACGGACTGAAATTGGAAGTGGCAAGAAGACTGTTCTTGTAAGATCTCCAGCCACAATGTTTTGATAGCTCAAGTAAGAATTTAAAGCCTTCAATACATATGCAGATGGAACCCAAACAGAATAGTTGGAGGGTCTGCATAGTTAATGTAGGGTTTCTTTCTTGGCCCGGTAGAGAACGGGACCCACATCAGATTGAAGATTAAAGAAAGCTGCCTGGTGCTAGTATGCGCTTTAGTGGGTCTTTGAATAAAGGGCTTCAAAGCCTGGAATAATCAACCTCTCTTATTTTTCTTCAATTTATTGAAACTTAAATATTCATAGCAATCTGCTCCCCCAGGTATTTTATTATTAAAGCAAAAAGGTAGAGTACATTATAACAGCAATCATTTAGGATTTCTACATTAAAGTGTCTTGCTGCTGACCTCATTAAAGCAACCCAGCTTATACTAACAGACCATTTCAACTTTCTTTTTTTCCCCACTCAATTTTTACTGTCACTTCTGGTCTCTTACACAACTAAGGCTGCTAAAATATGTTACCCAAGTGGCTAGTTTTGGTCACCAGGGCAATTCTGAACCATAATTTCCCTATATTAGGGCTGCATTCCATCTTAGATTGAGTACCACCTTCTGCACAAAAAAAAGAGAAATCCATTTCTTATTAGCTATTGGCCAAACTGAGCAGTTTAAGGTTCTCATCAGCATCACTCTGGTAAGTTCCTGCTGAGCAGATAGCACTGAAAGTGCTACTGGAGCTGTTTAATAAGAAATGCTTTAGTACATGAAAGGCACTTCTTGCTGCTGACAGAATAGCGTTGGCACCGCAAGCTATGTATTCGTCTATGGGCTGTGTTGTGAAAATATGAAAAATAGCTCAGCGATGGCATAATTATGGGCAATTTGCTTAATTATGTGCTAATTGTTGCTTGCTTTATAATGAAACAAGAGTGTGCTAAATGTAATGTTGGACGGTTCACATCCAGATTGTGTCAAATTCAGGACAGGCTTTTTGTTAAGACTTCAACAGATAACTTAGATTGCCTAAATATTTTAAGCCATGTGTTTAACTTTCCTTTTTAAAGGCATTTGTCTGTATACACCATAGCAGGCACAATGCCAGCACTGTTACAGCACATTTAAGAGTAGATTAGATATGTCTGCATTCCTGTCTATGGATATTCACATTCTCTGCAAACATTAATGATAATACCAATCTGCCTGTGAGACAGAGAAGTACTCTGGCCCATGTTATACAGATGGGGAAACTAAGGCATGGGGCTTTTCAGGAGAATTTAGCACAATGCACGCTCAGCTTTTTTGAAAACTGAGTCCTCGAGTGGAGAAGCTGAGCACTTTTGAAAATCTGATCCCAGATATCTAGGTCAAGGACACATAGAAAATCTGTGGCACAATGGTAACCAGAGCCAGATGTCTTGACTTTTACTCACGTGACTCTCTTTTCTCATCATCTGGTGTCATTCAGAACAGACAGTCATTCATAAACCACGTACAACCCTCAGCAGTGAGAGTCAGGACTCCTAGTTCAGAGCCAAAGCCAATGAAAATAATCTATTGATAACAAACTTTAATTAATACTTAGGGAATAGTCAGGGAACTTTTATACTTTCTATGTATACCATCCTGCTCTATTTTTGGTATAAAAAAATCCTCTCCACATATTTGCACAAACATATAAGGTTCAATAACCAGTTTCTTTAATGTGCAACTTGCACTATAAATGGAAAAGATGAAAGTGTTGATGAAGGTGCATGAATGCACTAAAATGCGGGTCAGTAAGGATCAGAACCCAATCTGGGTCTACTTTTTTCCCATATTGTTCATTATTATATGGGAATATTCAGAATACATCCTTCTCTTTCCGGCATGGGCGTGGGAACTCCCTAGAGATTCTGCATTGCAGTACCAAGTAGTCAGCAACATATGAGTACTCAAAATAGGATCTTCAACAGATACAAGGCAGAAAGCATCAAGGCCCTTCTTCATTTCATCTAGAAGAGGTAGGACCAAGTGCAGTGATATCGATGAGCAGAAGCACCTGCGATTTCTCACTGAAATACTCACAAGGCAAGCGGTAGATGAGAACCTAATGCCTATCCAGCAATAGAATGGGCTTAGGAAAATTCCATCTCATCCTTAGCCCCAAAGTGACTTAAAAGAGTTGCTTATCGATAGAGATTTGTGAATAATGGATTGATTTTGCTCGCTGGCAGTTCTGAAAATTTTCAAATAACAACATTAGTTCCACATCACCCCAAAGTTGAAATGTTTTGCAATTTTTGGCAAGCTCAATGGTTATAATAAAATTTGGTTTTGAATCAATATAATTTTTCAGAAGCTTCAGGGGGTAGCCAACTTAGTCTGTACAGGATAAAATTATAAAACAACAAATGGTCTGGTAGCACTTTATAGACTAGCAAAACATGTAGAGGGTATCATGAGCTTTCATGGGCACAGCCCACTTCTTCAGATGACCAGCCACGAAAGCTCATGATATTATCTACATGTTTTGTTAGTCTATAGACCATTTGTTGTTTTATAATTTTTCAGTTAATCTAAAATATAGTTTAACATCAAAACAAATATTTAGACTTTTCAAAACTGATTGCCCTTAACTGAATTAGATAAACTCATCCAAATTCACAGAACATGTCAGTGAATTTGCTTTTTTTCCCCAAAAATGTATGACAAAGCAGTGCCAGGCTCAAGGGCCTTATGCTGCGCCTCATGGTGGAGTTCATCCAAACTGTCCATGTGTTGCTCAGGCAGGATAATGACCGGCCCCATCCAGAGAACCCCTTCACCCACCTCCTGGTGCTCCTGCTGCAGCAAATGATCCTCAGTCTCCTGGGCACCGTGGAATGCCACTTCTGGTGGAGGGAGACCAGTTCCAACTAGTGGGGCTGCATCATCCTGCAGTGATGGGATGACCATCAATGGCTCCAGAATTCCACATATCAATGGCCACTGCCATGGGCTTCCCTAACTGTGAGGAGGCCATAGACGGAACTCTTATCTCCATCTTGGCCCCTAACCACTGTGCCGTGGACTATATAAACAGAAAAGGGTATTTCTCAATGGTGCTGCAGGTCCTGGTTCACCACAAGAGATGGTTCACGGACATTAATGTCGGCTAGTCGGAGAAGGTGCATGATGCCCACATCTTCCAGAACTCATGCCGGCTCCAGAAGATGCATGCTGGCACTTTTCCCCCTGACCACACCATCAGGGCCAGGGACGTGGACAAACCAAATTGCATCCTGGGTGATGCATCCTACCCCTTGCTCCCCTGGTTCAAGAAGCCCTACATGGGCAGCCTAGACCCCACCAAAGAGAACTTCAACACCAGGCTCTGCATGATTGTGGAGAATGCCTTCAGCCAGTTAAAGGGGAGGTTCAGGAGTCTCCTCACCTTCCTGAACATGAGCGAGTGCAACATCCCCTATCTGGTGGCAGCCTGCTGTGTGCTCCGCAACCCTATGTGAGAGCAAGGGGAGACATTCCTGCCAATGTCGGGGGCAGAGACAGAACAGCTGGCCATGGCTTACGAGCAGCTGGACACCAGTGCCATACGGAAACCACATGAGGAGGCTGTGCTCATCTGGGAGACCTTGAGGGATAATTTCAGCCAAAGCCACCTCTGAGACTCTCCACAAATGGTTCCTGCATGCCCTCTGTGTGTCTTTCTTTCCCCACTCCTCCCTTACTCTGCCCTCCCTTCTTACTTTCCCCCCTCCCTTGCAGAGGAAATAAAGAAACCTTTTAAAAAGCCACCCAACTCTGGTTATTTGGGGGATATATAACAGGGGAGAGACTGGGGAAAGAACCTAGAATGGGGGAGCTCAGGGATGAAGCTGGGGTCTGACACCTGCCTCAGGTAGCTTGGGAGCATTCAGGTGCCCGAGAGATCCTACCACCATGTGTTCTGGGGCACCAGCGGCCCCTGGGGAGGGCTAAGAGGGGAACCAAGAGGGGTGGGGCAGAGGTTGGGAGTTGGGGGGGGACAGGAGCGGAGAGGTGGCTGGTTGTCCATTCCATGCATGTGACCATGCACTCCATCACAGAGGTGAGAGAGGAGCACTTGGCCTCATGCTGATCCCACATAGCCTGCCTCTGCTCCTGGTCAGCCAAGCTCTCCTTCCAGTCAGCAGCTGGTTCCCAATGCTCTTTGTTGAACCACTGGATGAGGGACTGGAGGCAGGCCATCTGGCCCTCCAGGAGGCCTTCCTGTGTTTGGTCCTCTGGAGGATCCCACTAAGTCAGGAAGATGGCATGGGCCGTGGTAGACACACCATGCTCACAGCTGGCCTAGCTGTGAAGAAAAGTTACAAGGGCAGTCACCCAAGAGACACTGCATATGAAGCTTGCCCTAATCTCCGTGCCGACACTAAAGGTCTCGGTTCAGACAATGGTGATGTGCTTTGAACAAGGCCATCTGTTGCCTAGACAGTGGGCACTTTCCTGCAGGTAAATGGACGCCCCCATGGCCCAGGGACAAGGAGACATGGGAAGGTGCCGGCCAGGCCAGAAGCCTGTAGGTGAGCTAGGGAGGACAGGGCAATTCAGCTGCTTTCTGTTTCCCACACACAGCTGGTCTGGCACTGGTGGTGTCCCACATAGAGAGAACTTCTATCCCTGCCTGCTGGAGCTGGAGGGGGAGGAGGGGAGGGAAGGGGAGAGAAAGAGGAGGGATGTTTAGGAAGGTTTCTGTGGGTGGCAGAGGCTGCTTGCAAGAGATAGTGCTACTAGGGTCCCCTCTTCCTTCACAACCCCCCCCCCCACACACACACACAGCTTCCCATGCACGAGTTCAGTCTCTTCTGCCTGAGTGCAAGCATGACTCTGTGCTATATGTGGCACTGCTGTGTGGTTCCATGACCCCAGCCTCTTTAGTGGGGCTTGTTGTGGGAAGGTGTCTCACCATGCAGGCCTCTCCAGGAACCTTGTGCGAAGGAGCGAAAGGTTCCTGTGTGAGAATATCATGGATTTGAGTGCTCCAGACTGGCACTCCATGTGCAGCCACATGCACAGGCTGTTGTGCTACCCCCAGGCTGAGAAGGCTGAATGAGAAGTGCCTTTCTTGGGATCATCCGAGGCCTGGGAGACATCTTGGAGGGGATAGGGACTGGCTCCAGAGTGAGGAGCAGTTCCCGGCTGGCCAGCATGATGATCTGGCTGGCCTGCTCCTCCTCTTCCTCATCATCGTCCTCCACAACCCTTGTGGAGGCTGACACCGGGCGTTTCCTGGTTGGACTCAATCATGAGTGGGGGGGAGGTGATCAGCTCCCCTCCCAGGATGGAATGAAGCTGCTCGTAATAGCAGTAGGTCTGAGGAGCTGCTCCAGAGTGTCCACTTCGCTCCCTGGCCTTGTTGTAGGCCTGCCAGGGCTCTTTTATTTTTATGTAGACCTGGTCCTTTTTCGGCCAGGCTAGTGGCCATCTGGCTGTAGACATTGGCATTTCTCCTCCTGGTTTGGAGATCCTGAAGGTTGGGCTCCTCACCCCAGACTTCGATGCGGTCCAGGATCTCCACACCTGTCCAGGCTGGTGCCCCGTTTTGTCCCTGGCCAGGGGCAGCCTAGGGTGCTGTGGGAGTGCTGACAGCCATGGGGAGCTCAGAGGGAGCATTGGGGTTCAACATGGCTCCTGGAATGGGTTCTGTGTGGCATTGGGCTGAGAAGAGTCCACACATGCCACAAGCCCTTTTCCTTCTGCCTGCTGCTTTAAGCTTTACAAGAGAAGGGAGCATTGGAGTTGTCAGGGGTGTGGCCAGAGTGGCCACAAGTGCAGCTGTGACAGGCCTCTGGAGGTCAGTTATTTTGAAATAGCAGCAGCTGAGCAACCACACTGATGCTATTTCGAAATAATTGGCTTGGTAGTGTGGACACTCACCTTGTTATTTCAAAATAATGGGAGTTATTTCGAAATAACTCCCTAGAGTAGACCAAAGATAAGTGTAATATTTCATCTGTCTGAAGCTCCTCTTTCCTATTAATAGGGAATCATCTATAAAATATATATAAAATACGGTATGATTAAACTCTAGTTTAAACATGAATGAGGCACCAGTGCCAAATTGCTCTAAAGGGAGGCTCCAAATGGCAAAGAAAAGAGAATGACAAAATAGAAGTTAAAACAAGACTGAATTAGTCACAGAACAAAGATGCATGCACTGCTTGGAAAAAGCAGGTACAAAAAAGATGTTGCCTGGTGAATATTCATGCAAAATACTCACTATATTTCATTTTATGTTCAGCCAAGAGCTGATGAATTATGTTCCAACAATGGTTCTTATTTCATTGGGCTAAAAACATCATATTTCATACTGCTGTCTTTTTTATTTTTTTGCTCCATATTCGCACAGATTATTTTGCATCCCAATTATCCTTGCTAGCACATTTTATTGCTGAACATCAGTTGTTGAGGTTTTCCAGGATCCCGTTAAATGCGGATATTTGGGACCTTGCCTGTCGCACAATATATTCACTGTGACATCCTGAATTATTTTGATTTCCTGCAGCATACCCAGTTTCCTGTGGATGTCTGTTTCAGAGTCACACTGATGGTACTTCCTATACCCAGCCAATTTAGATTTAGAAGTTATTTTAATCTTTCATCTTTCAGATCTTTGGTTCTTTTGAAGCAAGGCCATTAGTAGAAGATCCTTATAAGCAATTTGTGTGTTTAAAATGAGTGTGGTGTACATTTATTTAATGAAGAGTTGACTACACTGGGAGGGATATTTTCTCTAAAGTCTGACATCCTGCAGAGAAGATTTTTTGTGGGTTTGCTTAAGTTTACTAAATGCATTTTACTTTCTCTTCAGCTCCCTCAACATTTCAGAAAAGCTGCTTAGCTGAAATGATGTTATGAGAGTGTGTTTATACTGCAAACAAAGCCTGAGTCAGTTTTGAACCCAAACACTCCCCACCCCCCGTTAGTACACGTAATTCAGTCTAACTTTCGTCAACACGCACTCAAAGCCTAAGTTCTAGGACCCTAGTATGAGAAAGGTCAGAACCTGAGTCCTGTGACTCAGGTTTAAGTTCTGCCATTTTGCAATGTGGGCATACCTCAAACCAGTGGGAAAGTCTGTGTAGTGCAGTATGGATGCTAATGCTGTGAGACTCTGGTCCAGAGACTGTAAATCCTGATTAGTATGCGCTACAAATGCTTAGGCACAGTCTAGGAAACACTAGCCCTGTGTCCCACAGACCAAGACTTAATGTGCAGTGTAGACCTACCCAAAGAATTTACCATGTAGGGCTTCACTTCTGCATACAAGATCAGAGCTGACACAGTTTGCAGTCTGAGAAATAACTGTATAGTTTATTATCAGAGGGGTAGCTGTGTTAGTCTGGATCTGCAAAAGTGACAAGGAGTCCTGTGGCACCTTATAGACTAACAGATGTATTGAAGCATAAGCTTTCGTGGGCAAAGACCTACACGCATCTGATGAAGTGGGTCTTTGCCCACAAAACCTTATGTTCCAATACATCTGTTAGTCTATAAGGTGCCACAGGACTTCTTGTCACTTGTATAGTTTATATGGCTTATACTTAGATTTTGCCAGGATTCTTTTGTTAAATTTATGCCTACGCAGAAAATCAGAGAAATGCCTTTCTGCAAATATGAATGCATTATAAGTGTTTTCAGAATGCCGTGATCATCTGACACAACATCCTTCTAACTCTTCTGTCAATATGGATGTAGAGGACATATCCGAAGTTGGCTTGTAGTGCACCGGTGCCTCATCTAGCATCTTCACTAGAAATCATTGCTGTCTGCCATATACTTTTATGCTTATTTCTTTCTAGAAGTTGAGATATTAGTACAGTTTAAGGACTATATCATCTTTTGTATAGAGCTAAATATCTGAAACTATTTGATTTCTTTAAATACAAATAAATATGTATGTAGTCACATGTCCATTTTTATTGATGATGAGGGAGAAAACATAGGTGCTGGGAATGTCAAAGGTTTCATTCATGCTTGAAAATGGTCAAATTCTACTTGTGTTTACATTGTTACCAAACCAGCATGACTCTTTAAAGTCAACAATATATGTGTCAATGGATTTACCCCAGATTTATACAAATGTAAATGAGTATTATATGTAATCCCACTAAAAGTAGACATGACTACATGAAACTTAGCAGATGTGACTATAGAAAGTTACTGTCAAATGCTGAAAAGTCAGGAATATTCCATCTGTAATAATAACTTTTTTGTGTGTGTGCCTGGGCTTTAACACTTCATGACTCCTACATTTATGCCTAGTACAATCCATCTGGCCCAGCATAACTGAATGTGCATTTCAGTAGTGCCAAATGATTGTCAGGATTAATTTTTTTTTAAAGTATTGAGATAAATTGGCAAGAGAGATGCTGAATTGCCCAGTTTATCAGCACAAACGTGTTGTTTTGAACAATCAGATATTTAATTACCAGACAGATACTTTTTCAATGTATTTTATGTGGTACAATCCAGAGTCTGGTATTTTCATAATGCAAGCCAAAATATTTTATAACAGGCAGTTTCCTCCTTAGTAGTAGTAGTCTGACAAAAATAATTATATTTATATGTCACAGAGTATACATATTACAGGGTATCTCTAAGCATAGATGTACAGCCCTTGCATGGAGGTAGATTGTGACAATTTTGTACATTTTAGTCATATTTAGGCTTTCTAAAAATGTTAAAAATCAGCAATGCAGTGTTTGAGATTAGCCTTAAAAAAAAAAAAGCCAACATATTCCTCAGAACTGTGTGTTGCTTTTGTTTTAAAAGTTTGTTGTTGCATAATTTATTTTTAAATAGTGGTGTGGCAAAATCCTGTTTTGAAAGTTCTTTTGGTAAAGCTTCAGACACCTTTAAAGGTTAAAAATATGTATCCTTATTTAGGGAAGACCTGTTTATTTAGTGATATGCAGCCAGCGAAACATATGATTCTTTAAAAGCCCTTCAGCTGTTTTGGGATGATTACTCAAAAAGCATTCACAAAAAAGAACATACTTTCTAAAAGCACTTGCGGAGACACGGATAGATCTAACTTAATATATCATTAAAAGTTTCAGTATATAGCAAAGTCAACAGCCTTTTAACATAACTGACCAGCATTATTTCAGGTTCAGTATGTTGTATAAACTTGTCCTGCAGTTTCATTTTTGAACAAATTAAAATGTCTATAATCCTTTTTCAAGTGCTACATTTATACAACCTGCTACATTTACGCACATTACCATGATGCAACACCTCATATTTTAAAGAGGGCTACAGTTTCTTCAGCTATTACCCTTTGATTTGTCAAGGTTTCAAATATAGGTTTCAAGGCATGGAGAAATCAATTCGCTTTATGATAGCCGTTACAATGTCTTTCATTCTTTAAACTCTCAAGCATGTCTTTAAATCCAATAGACTAAGTGCCCAGATTAATTTTACTTTGTCCTTTTTTAAAAGTGTCAAATGTTCAAGGAATTTATTCAAAAAGGTGTTATTTAACAATGGTAAATTCTGTACCAGCCAATTCTAGGCAAACTTTCTAATAAACGGAGGTTAATTTATTATAATCTTTACCAGTTGATTTATAATTCAGGTGATAGTTTTGTGTCCATGGAGGGGAAATGGTAGAACTTTGAAACCTTTAATTATATGGATATGGATATGATATAGTCTCCACAGTAAATATTAATGGTTTTTTCTTATACCTGCTCATGCGTGCTGAGACCCTTCACATGGACATGCACATGCTTAGTTCCTGTGCAATCATGTAGAAGCATTTGCAGGATTGTGGCCTATGTCAGTAAGCCTCAGTCTGTTCTCAGCAGAGTCTCTTGAACGCTAGCTAATCTCTTGTCATTTTTTCCTTTCTCAGCTATTGAAGTGAATCTCCAAAAAGCCCTTGCTGAAGCTTCCGAAACCTGCACACAAGAATGTCTTATCCTAGGCCATTCTGACAACTGCTGGATGCCACCTTCTTTGACACAGTACCAACAATCCAACCCTCCTTTGCCATCATTTGGTTTCCAGCAAGGATGGGGTCGAGGAAGCAGGCCCGAGGGAAGAAACGCGCATGGAAGGCCCATTCCGAAGGATGATAGTGACAAAAGCCAAGGTGGTCCACGGCCCCAGTTCTATAACACCTGTGAAAGACATTGTACAAGTGAAGATACAGTCAAAGTGATTCCCCTGGCCAACTTCACTCCATCGCAACAGGCACCGGTGTCGGGGAGCAACACCTTTATACATGAGCACCAGCTATAAAGGCACATCTGTCAAATCAGCTATTTCAGGCTTTAAAGTGTAAGTGTATATAGTCACAGCCTAGCAGTTAACTTTACTGCATATACAAACCTGTTAGGCTTGTGAATATTTATGTAAATAGAATTCTGAATTGAATTTCGAGAGCTGAATCCTTAGTAGTGAGTTAAAGGAAATTTACCATAATTGTTAGTCAAAAGTATGCACAACAAACACAACTCTATTCATTTTATTTCCCCAACTGGGTCATCATAGCACAAATAACAGCTTGTTTGGGCAGGGATCATTTTCCTATGTCTGGTAATTCCCTCACACATTTTGGGCACTATCATAATCTATGTAATAGTCACATAGATGACTCTTTTTTATTTTATATGTATATTATAGTTATCACATCCATTAGACAGGTTTCCATTTGTTCTTCTGTCAGTAGCAAACAGAGATTAAATAGGCAGTTCGTCAAACTATTACTTGAAATCGGTGATTAAATAAGTGATTTAATTCTCTGCATGCAAGGCACTCTTACAGTATTTTATGTTTTCTATGACAGGGAAGTGAAGTGTATTAAGTCTTCCTGATGCCTTTTGCCTTTCCTTTTAATGGTATACTGCCTCACTTTACCTATGTTCATTATTTGGGAGAAAATAGCATAAAAGAAATATGAAACGGAATATTTTATTTGACCTTAATGTTCTGTTGCTAAATAGATACCTCTAAAGTGATGTTTGCACTGCAATTTTACAAAGAGAATGTCTTGCTTTCTAAGATTTACTTTTTTCTAGACGAATGCAAGCTATGTCCCAATCCATATTCCATCTGCCAGTTTTCAGCCATGAGTCCATCACTAATCATGTCTTTACCCTGCAAATTTCATATTGGTTAATGTCCTTGTGAATTGGGGATTGCATAATCACAGAAGGAAACTGGGTAGATTTTACAGCTGATTCAGTACCGTGGCTGTAAACTACTGTTGTCTTGAGAATATTATGGTGATTTAAATGTTAATTTTACAGCCCTATAGTCAGTCACTGCAGGTTTTCAGTAAAGAATTAAATATAACCTTAGATACTGCACACTAAACCTATTAGAGTAAGGCACTCTTGTCATTCTAGCTTAGTTTACTGAAGAAAATTACTGACATTACTCTGCAAAGAAAGAGGAAGCCAGGAGGTGAATGTTGGATGGATGTAATTATAAATATACCCCAATTATGCTATTCTCCAGGAACTCAAGGTGATGTACTGGAAAGATTAGGCATTCTTGATTGAACCTTGTGCTGGATGAGATACTCTTTATATAGCATAAAAGAAAGCTAGTGAATCCTATATTGGACACAAGAAGATGTCTTTCTTAGATGGAGAAATTTCTGCATTTTCCTCCTGGTATTTTGTTTTGATTCATCCATGATGTCAGGAATGATGCATACATTCCACTATCAAATAACAAAGTCAGTTAAAATGCTACTTTAAGTCAAGAGACAATCTAAGTTTGATGGGTGTGTGTGTGTGTGGGGGGGATGATTATTTCCTGTAGATGGAATTCTGTGTAGGCTTCTTTATGTAACTTTAAATCTGTAATTTATAAACAAAATTGTGTGTAAAAATGCTGTAATATAAACTGCTTGTACAATGTATAGAAATTCCAGGTATTGAGGGTTCCAATGGATGCTAAGAGAGTTTCTCTTATGTGCCCAGCAGGTATAAGTAGCTTTATATATTGTTGTCCCCACTGTAAATCTATTCAAATCACAGTTAGTTTTAATGTGCAAAATAAAAGAAGCTTCACCTTTAACCTAATGATAGGGTTTAATTAATGAAATCTCAGAATATCTAATGGTGTATTGTTTCCTTTTTATGTATATTGCTCAATAATGTTTAAGCAAGATGTGGCACACTGGCTTCCAGTTGCATGTAAATCCTGGAAAAAATGTTAATCCGCTGGATACTGACACACAATAGCTGCTCATGTCTAGTTCAGGCATAAGTAAGAATTTGACAAATTAATCCAGACTTAAGCTGTATAAAAGCTTCTATATTTCTTTATTGGAAAATTTGAAGGCACTTTTCAAAGATGTACAGAGATCAGCTCACCTATTCATTCTGGAAAAATGTGACCCCTCTGCCATTATATTTACTCTGATTAAACAAAGGACCTATTGAGTGTTATACAGGAATGATACACCATACCAAGCATTCACAGGATTGGATCCCTGTGCTGGAAAATGTTCAAACATAATCTTGTCTGTATGATTTCCATTAAGGATGAAAATTGCAATAGAATGTTCTTGGGCACAGCATTTCACCACTAAAATTAATTTCCACAATAAATTGGAAATTACAGTAAAACTCCATTCGTCTGGCATCTGATGGTCCAGCACCATCAGGAACCTGGAAGTACTCGGGCAGCTGGACCATTGGAGCTGCTCTGCCCCCGGCTTCCCCAATTCAGCCGC
>JANRFK010001158.1:36533048-36548330 GCA_030068395.1 Apalone spinifera
GACGTTTACTGTAATAGGCAGAATTTTTCCAAAATCAATACAAACATGACTTTCAGCATTAGGTAATCCTTTTAACCAATTTTTATGTTTGTTCATGTTGATTTTTTCCATATCTTATCCCCCTCCCCCCCGCAAAAAAACAAAAAACAACCCCAAACATATGCTTTCTGTACAAAGTGTTCTGATTGGATCCCTGAACTCTCTATACCAGTGTTTATCAATGATCAGTCCTGGGACTCTCACCAGTCCCTGAGCTCTCCCTGATACACTTTAGGTAAGCAACGAGCTGGTCCCTAGTATCAAAATGGGTGAGAAATGCTGTTGTACACAGCTCTATTTTCTAAAGCATGCTAATATTAAGGAAACAGTCCTAATCCTTCTACATCCTTCCCCCCCAAAATTTTAAGGATACATTTTCAGAGGCCTACTTTTTTTCTACATTCAGTTTTCCTGTGGGAAAATGATTTTGACTGAGAGTCTCATTTTTCACCAAGACTAAGTTACTTTTCCAGTGAAAGAAAAATAAATTTACCACGGCAAATTTCTCAAGTACCTTCACTTAAGTGTTCTCTATTAAGATACAGTCCATCCTGTGAAGACTTTTGAGAATTTCCAAGATTCCTGCTACATCTAGTATTACTTACAATTTAAGGAGTAGACAAAGATTCGATTTTTGAAGTCTTACTATCATTCCTCACACAAAAGTCCTGCATAGAGTCCTCTCTGTCTAATGTGCAGCACTGTATCACACAGGAGTCTATCCACACAGATAAGTGCAGGATGAGATCCTACAAGCAAAGACATGCTGCCCCACACACAACTCCCCTGCAGGAAGGTGTCTCCAGAAGGATCCATTTTCAACATTAATCTCCAAATCTGTAAGTTTTTCTTCATCGGTGGTACTCTGTGCAATGTCTGAAGTCCATTTGGGTAGCTTTCTTGAGTATTACTCTAAATCTGTTTCAGACTTTGTCTATCATTTCACATATGACATTGTAAGTAGTAGCACTTAGTTTTCCCTGTTTCTCCCAGAATTATAGCAAAATCTACTTTGATGTACGGTATTGTGGGTTGTTTCTGTCTTCTTATGAGTTTGCATTAATTAGCCTAGTTACTTCTGTTATTCAGAGGAAAAAGAAGCCTACCTGAAACAGCTTGGACTAAACTTTGGGGCTATGTCTACACTGCAGGCTTCTTGCACAAGAACTGTTTTGCGCAAAAGGTCTTGCGCAAAAGGTCTTGCACAAGAGCACGTCCACGTGCTTTTGCTCAAGAGCGTCCATGGCAGTGTGGATACTCTCTTGCGCAATAAACCCCCCCTTGACCATCCACACTACCTTCTTGCGCAAGAGCTCTTGCACAAGAGGGCTTATTCCTCGTGGGGAGAGGAATAACTCTTGTGCAAGAAACCCGCTCTTCTGATGCTTTACTGTACATTTACTTGCACAAGAACACATGTGCAGTATAGACGCTCTGCAAGTTTTTGCACAAGAACAGCCGTTCTTGCGCAAAAAGCCTGCAGTATAGACGTAGCCTGGTTGATTGTGCTTTCTTGTAAATTATTTCAAAACGTTTATGGTACATTTATTAAGAAATTTCGCTATGTGAATATAAAGGAGTCACAAGAGAAATAAAACATTTTTCCACATTGCTAGTTATGCCCACAGTGAATGAAGTATAAGTTTGCAAAAAACAGTTATGACGATATGACTTTTTAGTAACAAGGAATAATTATAGCATAATTACAGTTGTAAACATACATTTTATTCAAACCTTTTAAAATGATGCATCTATATGCTCGAACCAACATTTTCCCAAAAGGTAGGAGGAAATGCCCTGTGTCAATATCCAGAGGAATAACATCACTGTAGACTCTTTACAATTCTGACATATAAACAATTTATCCAGAACACAGACTGTACATTTTTGTGTAATCTTATTTAGTCATTTAACTTATTTTACTTTATTTGTGTGAATTTGTGGAAAAGAAACAATCCTATATATGGTATACAGTACAATGGTAGTTATATGAATAGATTTGTTTCATACAGTGTAACAATAAAGGAAAACCTTTGCCTTCTTCAAACTCAGTGTTGCACACTCTTACCTATCATTTCTTTTGAAACATGACAGAGACACAGCTACTGTGTTTCTAAACATTTAATCAAAAGAAAGGGAGTGGGAAGTCCTTTCTTCATTGTAAAGAAGTAGGGGGGAGGAAGTTGTTTCATTTTGTTTTTTAAAAACATGCATAGACTTAGGTCATGTCTACACCACAAAATAAAGTTACCTAACTTATATCAACATAAAGCTGCTGCTGTGATTATATTACTTGCTAGTGTCCACATTTTAATTCTTGTGTCAGTAATGCACATTTCCACCAGGAGCCCTTGCAGCAACTGAATGATCAGTGCGCACATTGTGGGAAGGCTCCATTGACGTTGACAGTGACACTATACCTCTCATGCAGGGGCAGCAGGCAAATTACATTGGCAAAAAGCAAAATTTCTGTAAAGATACTTATAGAATTAGATTGATGTAAGTTGCCTTTTGTCAACCTATTTCTATATTGTAGACCAGGACTTACCATTTAAAAATAGAAAATGCAAACCAGAGTTGAAGGATGTACTTTAAAGAATGTTTCAAACCTTCTTCTTCATTCTTCTAAAGTATTATTCTGAATTGTAAATTTAATTCTTCTAAGAGAGAAAGATTAACAGTTGTACAATAGTCTTATATTTTCTGTCTCCTTTTGTTACAGTAAAGACAGAATTTCATTTTCCTTTATGAAAGAAATCATGGCATTTTATGACATTTTTCTCAGACACATCCTCCCTATCCTTTCATGGCAGCAATCAGTATTTATTTCAAATTAGTATAATTTTGTCTAGAAAATATTGTTCCATCATGGAAACAAAGATTTTCTGGGTTTGGGCTAGGAAGTAAACAACATTGCATGTCAATTATCATGGCAAAGGTATCTAAAATGGAGGCATTAAAGGAAAAAAAATCAGTTTTTGTAGATTTATTTAAACACTAACCATGCAGTTGTTCTTATTGGTGAAGTAATCACATTCACGATTAGATAATAATGTAGTCTACCAGTCAGATTTCAAAGGGAATTTTATTAATGAGTTAAAGTAACCTATCAGCTAGAAAAAATGTCTTTGCTGGCATATTAGGCACCTTCCTGGTTGTTATCAGCAGCATGCATCTAAATTCAGGAAGTTGTACAGTATCCTATATCACAATGTTTAAATATTATTGGAAAGCCAATCTGAAAAATCCTAAAATCACAAAGAAGGCCATAACTCAAAGAAACGTAATTTAATTTTGACTACAATTAGAGAAAGTTCTTGAACACAGTGGATAATGTAACTATGACATCAAAATATGTTTTCAGAAATATTTAGCCTGAGGTGATATATTTTATCTATTTTCCCCATACTTTTTAGGCTTTGGTTCAAGCGAGAGTCTATAGACACACAATAGTATGAGCTTGTTTATACCATGTAATACATCAATATATTTGTCATTATTTGTAAAATAGACTCATTTGATAAAAAAAATTCTGTCTGCTATTTTATGATTCTAACACTGGCAACTGACGAGTACAACAAGATGAACGGTTTTCAGAGTTTGGTCCTTTTTCAGGACTTATCTATGTTGTGTATGATTAAGCAATCTATTTCAAAACACGAATTGATTAATGGAGGAGTCAAAGTAAATTTTACAATTAATACCTTAAGATGGGCAGTATACTACTTGCAATGAATTTACTGGGTGATATAAAGTCTTAGAAGGGTAGCCATGGTAGTAGTCTTGAGGCACCTTAGGGACTAACAAAAATATATAGGATAATGAACTTTTGTGACTAAAACCTACTTCCTCAGATGAGTACTCATGAAAGCTCATGATCCTATATATTTTGATAGTGTCCAAGATGCCACAGGGCTACTGGGTTATATAGGCCATGTAATACAAGAAAGTGGGTTTGGTGACATCATTGTAGAAGTCAGTATCTGCGATGCGTCAGTCAACAGCCATGCTCTTAGAAGGAAAGCATATAACAACTGTGTTAGAATCCTCATATTTATGAATGAGGAAATGAATTGCTTGCAATGGCTGGCACCTGGTGATTCTATCAAGAATATTAGTCTTGGCGGAATTCTGCAATTGTTGCCTTTGGATCCATACTAAAATTGTAGAATTCCTCCAGGACTGAATGATCCCCCAACAGAAGAAAAGAGACACTTATTGGAGGAACCACTAACATGCATTGAAGCATTTGATCATGTGGAGAAGGCACACAGAGAGAACAGACTGGGTGCACAGAATGCTCTGCCAGACTTCATGGACGGTGCCCAATTACTCCACACCAGCTTAAGGAGACTTATCCAAAGTGTGTGTGTGTGTGGGGGGGGAAACCTATTCAGATACATTTTATTCTAAGAACTCTGTTTAACAGATTTCTCCCAACTACTGATGATGACAGAGCAGCTAAGAGAGATGATAACAATCCATGCAGCTTGAGACATTTGCGCTGCTGATTACACTTGACTTCTAGTGAGGTTGTGTGAATTATGCTAAATGGCATTGTACAAATACAGCAGAAGCCAGACCACTGGAGGAGAAGCCAGATATACATCATGGCCTAGTTTATAGGCAGAGAGTAGTGTACTGGATTACCTGATGCCTCACCATGCATCTACACAGCACCCTAAATTTGAAATAAGAGATGCAATTTGTTCTACACAAATTGCTTATCTTATTTTGAATCTATTTCAAAATAGCTTATTTTGAAATTTGGCGTGTCTACATAGCGCCAAATTTTGAAATAATGTGCTATTTCGAGCTATCCCTTAACTCTCATGCAACGAGGTTTACCAGGATGGCGTATCTGTTATTTCAAAATTTATTTTGAAATAATGGATGGCTTGTGTAGATGCAGAGTTGGGATACCTCCAGTATCCTGAAATAGCTGTGCAATGTAGACGTACCTTCAGTAGTTTATGGCATGACATGGCCATCAAGCAATCAGTCAACAAGGACTGATGGAAGCATTATCATATGTACACAAAAGAAGGGATGCAGACTAAGTATTATTTGACAGCACATTTTAAGAGAGCTGTAACATCTATGGCAAAACAGATGTGTGGAAAGCAGCCTTCAGCCACCACGCCTCACAAAGAAAGCTACCACAAAGCATGTGGCTGCAAACAAAACTACTGTCCAAGACATTATATACATTGTTACTGAAAAAATGACAAAGCCTGTTTGAATTAAACCTGGAATAAACCCAGACAACAGACAACCACTTGTGAACATTGCAGCCTATACTATGTTACACCTGAAACTGCAGAAAGTTCATGCATCACAAGAGAGAATGACACACAAGAAATGGAGCAGTATGGAACCAGAAGGCTGCAAAGGGGTGAAGTAGGCCTCTTGGAACCTATAACAAGGCACAATCTTAAATCATGTGGTAATCTCAACAAAACAATCAAATAAAAGAAGATGCAGCCAGTACAAGCAATTACGTTTTTTTCAGTTAGAGATTAACATGGCTATCCCTGTGAAACTCTTGCTTGTCAGATATTAAGCAAATTGACAGCTATTGCCAGTCTGGAGATGTAGATATCCAGTGTTAGATAAAGTATGAGCTGGCACTTGTCCCACTTCCCCTCTCCAATTTGTATAGATCTCTAAGAAAGATGCAAAAGAGCAACACAGTGTCATGGCTGGAGAAAAATCTGTCAATGGTTGAGATACCAGTTTCCAAGGAGCCCACATTCACTATTACTGACCTCGTGATGCTTCTGCAGATGGTTGCCAAGTGCAAAACTTTTGGGAGCTGCTTGATTAACTGCTCAACATTACCTCTGGATTCAAATGTCAATATCCCAGAGGTGTTGGTGACAGTTATGCAAATGAAGAATCAATCAAATCAGGAAAAAAAGCCTACAGGGGAAATGTCCAAATGTAAGATGTTTGGAATCCTGCTGTGTTCGTACCATTACCAGATAAATGCTTAAAGGCGATAGTAAATGCAAAGAATAAATCAAGCATTGCAAACTTTCTCCATAGTGACTGGATTATGAAGGGTAAATAGTAACTGTCACCTGGTCTTGAGGTAGCCCTTGCTGGCAGATTTCATGCCATTTCATGAACAGTGAAAGTAGTGTCTGCAATATCAGAGCTTGAGGCAGATCCAGAGAAAACTGAATCACACATGGTCTTGGATATTGCTCAGGCAAAGCCAACATGTGGATGTCTGCACTACAGAGTTTTGTTGGAAAAATGGCTGTTTTTCCGACAAAACTTAAGGAACGTCCACACTGCAATTGCATTCTTCTGCAAGAAAATTGAAAGAACAGAGGGGCTTTTTCGGCATTGGCAATCCTCATTCTATGAGGAAGTAGCCTTTTTGCGAAACAGCTCTTTCACAAAAAGGTGTGTGAAGAGGGAGTTCTTTTGGAAGAAGAGGAAAGAGGAAAAAGCACAGGTGCCCTGGTGGCCACTCTGTCCATAGCAATCACAGCTTACATGTGAGAGAGCGTCCATTTAGTCTGGACGCTATATTTCGAAAAAGCAGATTACTTTTTTGATGCACTTTTGCAGTGTGGACACTCTCTTTCTGAAGAAGTTTTTTCAGAAGATGTCTTCCAAAAAAAGCTTCTTCTGAAAGAAGCCTGTAGTCTAGAGGTAGCCCTGAAGTAAACAGAGTGCTACTGTGGAGTTTGGACTCAGATGTTGTACCTATGTTACCAAATTTTTGTGCTGTCCTTGAGGTATTTGTCTGTATAGCTCTGTAACTCTGCTGGAGTTCCCTTAGAAATTTGTAAAAACAGGTAAGGGGAAAGGAGAGGTTCCAGTCATCAGTTGACCCCAAAATTGTACCACAGACGATATTCTGAGTCTTGGTTTGGCACATCTCATGCTAATCTGTCTCTAATTTTAAAGTGCTCTAAAATGCAAATTCAAACACAGCTCATTTGCTGGGAGGGGAAGGGAGTACCCATTGCATTCTCCAGGCCAATCTGACTATCTATGAACTTTAAAGCACTTTGAACATTTATCTTCAAACACAAATGCTTTGCATGCCTGGAGTGTTCATATCTTGCTTACATCAGCACCACTGGGTAGAAACTAAGTGGAAGTCCAATAAAGCTTGGATTTCTTTTAGCTGTATGTTGGTCTGCTCAGGGAAAGGCTAGCATCATGCACGTCACTACTGCTCTTTTTTTTTATTAAGCTTTGTGCAAAAGAAAAGTAATTTCTTCCTATACCAAGAACAAGCATGAAACATCAGTGATGTTTGAGTGAGCGAACTGCAGGCTCTCATTACAGAAAAAAAGAACAGAAACACTTAGATGTGGTCATATTTAAAAAGCTGATATAACAGTCTAGGAAAGGGTGGGGAACCTCCAGCCCACAAGCTAGATGCTGTTTGTCAGAGTTACCCCCTGGCGAGCCATCAGGCAGTTTGTTTACCTGAGTGTCTTCAGGTCCGGCCGCTTATAGCTCTAAGTGGCCACAATTTGCTGTACCTGGCCAATGGAAGTTGTGGGATGTAGTGCAAGCTGGGACACCACTTCCCGCAGCTCCCACTGATGGGAAATGGTGAACTGGGGCCCAATAGCAGCTCACTCTGCTGAATCATGTGCTTCTGGCACATCGGAGGTTCCCCACCCCTTGTCTAGGAGCAAGCCATGTCTCTGCCTTTTGCTGTCTTTCTAAATTCAAACCACCACTTTGAACTCATGGCATTGACAGACTTGACTTAAGAATAGACTTAATGAAGAAGCAAAGAGTTGCTGAATCAAGCAGCATCATGGGCAAGATTTGAAGGTAAATAACTGCAGCTGTTTCAGAGTCAGCAGCCTAATTCTCACTGGTGTTTTTATTATACTGTGATAAGAAGCAATCATGTCTGTATAATGTGCACTCCGGGTTATTTGCTCAGAAGAACACCACAAGAGAGAAACTGCCACCAACAACAGCTTCCTTCAGGCAGTGCCTGAAACATGCAAATTATCCTTCATAAATAGGGGATCATGTAACAGCTCACTGCAATCAACAGATGGGTTATAGAGACCATGGAACATGCTAAAATGGTGGTGGTGCTCTGCTGCAGAAGCCATCCTCACCTTGGTGCAGAGTGGCTGTGCAAATGGGGCAGAGAAGCTTTGATGTTCTCCGGTGCGTGCAACTGTGGCCACAAGTGCAGCCACAGAACATTGACACACCACACACAGATTCTGAGGGGGAGCTAAAATGTTTCAAGTGCCTGCAAATGACTGTGATTCCTTTAGTGAGTGAATATAGCTCAAAGGGGAGATGAATTAGACATGCAGCAGCTCATGGTTACAGGAGGGTGTTACTTTAGCGGGTGTGTCTAGACTACATCCCTTTAAATTAGACACTTTGAAATTGCAAATGAAGCCAGGATTTAAATTTCCCATGCTTCATTTGCATAATGGTGGCCACGGTTTTTTTTTAAATGGGGCTTTTCAATAGAAAAATGGCAGTTAAGACAGGGATCTTTCGAAAATAAAATCCTTTTTCATAAGATCCTGTAAACCTCATTATGGGTGTGTCTACACTACTACAGGTTTTTTTTTTTAAAGTAGACTTTTTTCAAAAAAACTTCACCTGCATCTAGACTGCAGCCACATTCTTAAATCAAAAGAACGCAGCAATTTTTTTCGATAGCGGTAAACCTCATTTTACGAGGAATAATGCCTTTTTCAAAAGTACTCTTTTGAAAAAAGGTTCTATTGAATGCAAACTGTGCTTTTTCAAAAGAGAACGTCTAGACTGCTCACTTTTTCGAAAAAATCTGCTTGTAGTCTAGATGCTCTCCTTCAAAAGAGGCTTGTAGTCTAGATGTAGCCTATTTGAGGAGTACAGGATCTTTCAAAAAAGGGTTTTATTTTCGAAAGATCCCCATCTAAACTGCTGTTTTTCTATCAAAATACCCAGTTTTGAAAAAAACCCTGGCCACCATTATGCAAATGAAGCACGGGAAATGTAAATCCCGGCTTCATTTCAATTTCGAAGTGTCTAATTTACATCCCTTTTTCGAGAAAAGGGATGTAGTCTAGAGACACCCAGAGTGTATGGTTTGACTTTGTTTGTCACACAAAACATTCTTTGTGTGTATTGTAACTAGACTCAGTAGTAGTAAGAAGATAATTCCAGCAATATTATGTGTGCTTTAGAGTTGTGGCTAAAGTCAAGCAGAAAAAATCTGAAATACATTTTTATAATTGGAGAGTAATAGTAGTCTTTCTCTCGGTCTCAGTCTCTCTGTCTCTTGACATTTTTTTTCTGAATCAGTTTGTTCTACAAACAGTTATAAATATTTTGATGTGTAGCATGGTACAAATAAGCTCATACTGTTGTGTGATTACAGACTTGCTTTAACCAAAGGCGAAAAAGTAAAAATGCATAAATTATATCACTTTGACCTAAATATCTCCCAACTGTTCCAAAACAGTGATATTTTGAGTCTATAGTTGCATTACCACTTGGATTCAGAGGCTTTCTGCTAGTTTTAGACAAAATTCAATTATGCTTCTATGAGTTATGGTGATTTTTATGATTTTTTTTTTCTGACTGGTTTCCAATTATGGTTAAACATCTAGACTGCAAGCCTCTTTCAAAAAAAAGCATCTAGACTATAACCAGTACTTTCAAAAAAGCTAGCTGCTGGACGCTCTCTTTCGAAAAAGCACAGTTTGCATCACAGGTTTTCCGCGGTCGAAAAAATTCCTGTGTTGTTTTGATTTACTTTTGAAAGAACGTGGCAGCAGTCTAGATGCAAGGGAACTTTTTTTGAAAAAAAGGCTACTTTTTCAAAAAAAACCTGTAGTCTAGACATAACCAATGGGAAAGTGAAAAATTGCATCACTTTATATCTCACCTGCTAGTGACCAGCAGTAATGTGCCTCATTGGGTAGCAATGAAATTCTTCTAGCTGATGGGTTACCCCTTACTGTCCAAAATGGGTCCATACTTATAGACTAATAAAGGAAGAGGATGGTTTGCATAGACACAAACAAAATAAAGTTGAAGGCAAAGATTTTATTTGGTAAATATAGGAAAAATGTGTATAACTTATGTCTACCCTAGTTAAGAGCGATAGCGAAAAACTTTTGTAAATATTTGAATTTGCATTTTTGGGAAATTTCCCCATGCTATGGTATACTACAGGATCTGAAATTGAGCAGTATATGTTTGTGTATTGAAACAGCCCTAACCACGCTTTAATGGTCATGCAGTCGGACATCATATGCCTTGGTTGAATAGCATTTGAAGTCCAGGCAATCTGCAGTAGTTCTGTTCCAGGTTCTGTACAGCATGTTGTCTTGTTAATTAAAATGCTTATTAATAAACTAGATCACAAAACCAAAGGTTGCTCTTCTGGATTGTTTTATTCTTTAGGTTTCATGATTACTCTTCTAGGAACATGTGGGGTTTAAACAGTATTTCACAAATTAAAACAAACTCTCCTACATTCTCTCCCTCCCCCCAATCCTCAAGAAATTCTTCCTCTGTTAAGATTTCATAAATAAAACACAGACAAGTATTTAATTTCATGCATAAATGTTCTACTTCATGCCGATGAAAGTAATGAAGCCACTCGCATGCAAAGTTAAGTATTACGGTTTTCAAGAACGGGGTCAATACTAATTGCATTTTACACACTCTCTCTCACTCTCACTTTCTCTTCCTCTAACATGATTATTTTTCATGAATTCATTAAAAAGGTGAGGTTTTTTTTAAAGTATAGCATCTCAATTTGAGCATAAGATGTTACTGAGCTAAAAAGAATATACTCTTGGCTTGTGTACAAACTGATTAAGCCACAATCCAGCTGAAAAACAAAAGACAACTGCCCTATTTTCTAATTCAATCCTGTTGCTGTATTTTTTTTTAAACTAAAAAGACACTTTTTAAATAATGGCCCTAACATCTAATTCACTTGCTGATATACTTAGAAGAAGTTGTGAGTGTAGCTTACCTGCCTCCTCCATGTTCCACCATCACAAATTAGCCATTTTGCCATCAAAACTGTACATATTACACCTCAGTATTTTCCATGGACACACTGCAAATTAATTAGTATCAAAACAGGAGTTGGCTTCCATTTAGTACTTGGAAACATATCTAGCTCTCAACTTAAAAACCTAAAAGGATCCATCTGAATGGAACTCAGAAGAGAAAATTTCAGTGATGGCGCTGATTATTTTGGCTCTATATCAGAAGCCTCAAGTTCAAAGACCAGATGGACCTGGCAAACAGTATGTTAAATCAGAGAACAGGCGTAATATAGCAATGCAATATTCTATGAAGGATATCCCCAGCCTTCATCACCTGATGAAGGGACAAATTCTGACCTTTTTCAATAAATATTGCAGAAACATAAAGAGGATTTCACCTCTAACATTCCTTGTACAAAGCAGACTTCTGCTTCAGCACACTGTAGGATTTTGAGAGTGGACTTGAAGATGGGTATGTGTTGCTGGCAAGAGTGAGTCTCAGGTCTGACACTGGCTTCTCAAAATACAAAAACATGCTACACAGGTATCTGTCAAACACAAGCAGTTTATTTCCTGACAGCTATCAGCTGTGCCCCTTAACTAAAAGAACAACCTGATAGGAAAAGTAGCATTTCTTACATCCCTTCTGCTAGCCGGGGAACCCGTTTTGGCTGGGGATGAAGTGGGAGACTGTCTCAGCTTCCGAGGCGCTGGTACCCAATGCCCATTGGTGAAGTCCAAATTGCTGTGCTCTGGTGCAGCTTTAAATACTGTGTGTCTACCTTGTTTGTGGCAGTTTGGAAATATCTGGGGGTTGCTCATTGCTTGTTACAGTATGGCTCAGTTGTACTGCTTGTCCTTTGACTTTGTTTACATGATCAGTACATTTAGGTGAACAAGATTGTTATGTTCTCACCCTGATCTACAATTTGTTCTTGCTACAATGGTTTATGTTCCTAGAGGCTTGCTTCTGGCTCATCAGTAGTAGGGAAGGGAGGGCGGGGGAGAATGCGAAAGGGGGGGAATGCAGGCCTCACCACCCCTATACTTCACACATACAGAGTTCTTCTGCAATTGACCCCTATATTCCACCCCTGGGTGGTATAGCACTGCACCTCACCCCAGTATGCCCCTTAATTAGGGTGTCAGCTGTTCGAGGATGACCTGGTGTTTTATTTGTTGCATTTTGTTAAGGGTGTGGAACTGATCCCACACTGTTTGCCATTTTGCCGCCAGCTTCTAGGGCAGAGGCATTGCACCTGCATTCATGGATGGGGGGTAAACTGGGTGTCTGGTCACTCCAGGTAACAGGCGTAGTAGATACCACACATAAGCACCCCACATGATTAGTGAGTACCACAGTGGTCTGATTGAATATACCATCCATAACACATTCTCTCACTGTATCAATTTCTATTCTACAAGGATCCAGAATGCAGTGCTTAAAGGGAAACATCCATTCATTCTGAGGCATTTAGGCAAACATGCCTCTCTTTGGATGTTAGTCTCCAGCTCCCAATTAGCTCACAAGCTTGGATCCCAGGATGAGCCCCATATTCTGATTGGGACGCATAGGAGTGGTAATGGTGTCTTCCTGATAGGTGATAGGTGTGGTCCATAGGTGCTTGTCTAGGGGTATAAAGCAGCGTGTAGTCAGCCTCTGGAACTCCTTGCCAGAGGAGGCTGTGAAGGCTAGGACTATAATAGAGTTTAAAGAGAAGCTAGATAATTTCATGGAGGTTAGGTCCATAAAAGGCTATTAGCCAGGGGATAGAAATGGTGTCCTTGGCCTCTGTATGTCAGAGGCTGGAGAGGGATAGCAGGAGACAAATCGCTTGATCATTGTCTTTGGTCCACTCCCTCTGGGGCACCTGGTGCTGGCCACTGTCAGCAGACAGGATACTGGGCTAGATGGACCTTTGGTCTGACCCGGTACGGCCATTCTTATGTTCTTATGTAACAAAACAAAGAAAGATACACAGCAGCAATTGTTTATAATATGTCTTTGGTAAATTAGGAAGCTGGGCTCGTGAAAGGGGGGGAGGGCACTATTTCTTGTTCCTTAGCAACAATTTGTGGTTGGCCTTAAGAGGGCAGCTGGGTTTCTCTTTCCCATGCAGACTATGGGGCACCTCACAGGGCCATAAACTTGAGTGTATATGTGAAATTCCTAATAGTGGTATCCAATTATGGCTGTCGGTTTGGTGTTGTGCTGCCTCGCTTATAAACAGACAGGGCAGCTTTTCTATATCCATCCTGTTTCCTTCAAACTTCCTGTTATCAGTTTTGACTTCAGCTAGGCCTGCTAAGGCCTTGTCTCTTTGCTCCAACTGAACAGCAGGTTTTTATGGGAACAGCTTAGCCACAGATCATAGTTTAAGGTTTTACCTACATATCAAAGGGCTACTGGCTACAGTGGGTTAAAAACCTGTTCCTACATTCCCTTCTCTTAACCTAGGGTTCTCTAACCCACCAGGTTAAATACAGCAATTTTAACGTTTGTAGCTTACTTTGGAAGCATTGGTAGAGCACTGGTACCAGTAGGAATGTTATAATTGATACACCCCACATAATTTGGCAAAACAACACCCAAATTCAGCCCCAGGATATTCCATCCCCTGAGATAACACTGCCCATGACTATAGCTTTAACCTCCACTGCCTGGTTTAGGGCCGTGGAATAGTTGGTATTAGCCTGGTCCACGGTTTCCCCTAGTTGAGTGTACCTCTGATAGGGGAAACCATGTGTACCTGAGTGTATTTTGTTTGAGTGTACCTCAGTCGGCCTTCCCGAACGCGTCTCTGGGCCTCAGCCACCAACTCCTCGATCTTCACCTGCAGGGCCAGTAGGCCCTCCTCGAGGTACTTACTGCCGTAGTACCATTCTGAATCCCATGTTAGGTTTCCCGTCATTGGAGGAGTATGGTAGAGCTGCGCCCCATCAATGGTCAGGATTGCCCTGTGAGGGACTGTCATGCACACGGATTGGTGTGTTGAGGGGCAGGGCTTTCCATTTAACTCAATGGAGTTGTTCTGGGCAGTCACATACCAGTAGGTACCATTTATTTGGACCAACTCTGCATGCCTTAGTTTCTTGGTAACAGCCACTTCAAACCTAGACAGATCTGTTAAAACATTATATGGACATATACATAGAATCTCTTTGTCAAAGTGGGTGCAACATTCACTGGAGTACAGTGCCTTTCCAACGACTTCAGAGTATGCACACTTTTTATTCTGGTAATGTGACCTTGCCTTAACACTAGCAGGGAGATCACCATTCTCACCAGTTGAGTGTGAGGTATGTCCATGGGTGCTCGCCTATGTTGTGCGCCAGGTGCTACAAGGGTGAAGATCATGCTATGGCCCATCCATCTTGGACTTTGTATTCTCATGCATTCTCTGTTTCCCCATTCTCACGGAGGGATACTGGGGAGATGGGGGTCTCACCACTTCCATAAGGGCTGGGTGGACTCGGCCATCTAAAAGGTCTGTTACAATTCCTTGTATGCTGATAGCTGGAGTTTGCCCCATTCTCACCCTGTTCCTGAGAACTCGGTTAATCGTTCTTAGCTAAAGGCACTTCAGCATGGGCCGTTGCTTCACAAAGATTTGCCATGCTTCCGGGGTGACCTCTGTCTGTGCTTTAAGTGGGGGGGCCCCATCCAAAGTCGGCATGCCCGACTTCCACGTGCACAATGCCGGTGTAATTAATGCTTGACTTGATCTCAGTGTTTGATTTCTTACCCACTCAAGTTCTAATACAAAGGATTGTGTGGTTCTTTCAATGCAAGTGTTATTATAGTATGCAAAGTAGTTGTGTTTAAATGTAGGGGTAGCCTAGCACCTTGTATTTTCCTTGGCTGTCCGTATTCAGCTGTCCTTTAAAGGTGATTTGGACACTGGTTGTATTAATTGCAAATACCATTCCCCGAGAGGACCAGAGCATGGTTTAAGAATGTCTTTCATTATTAATGGGGAACCCATGCAATTCCATGATTCACTCCAGGTATTTTCGAGGTCTTTTAAGGCAACTGGCACCAGAGTAACTGGGCAATCGGCTGTTATTACAATGGTGAGGTTACTAGTTTCCCTATTGTTGTGAGCACTGATGTATGATTACATTCAAATTTTCTGATGTCCCACTTGCAGATTTGTTACCTCTGGCCAACCCCTTTCATGGTTAGTGTGCAAGTTTTGCAAAAGCTAAATATTTCATTAGTGTGGCAATTAAA
>JANRFK010001158.1:36548430-36561033 GCA_030068395.1 Apalone spinifera
GGGTAGCAGGAGCTGCAGCAGGAATGATTTTATGGTTACCTTTTAGTTCCTTTTTTATTTACCTGTGGAGACATTGTTAGCATTCGCCTAGCTTAAACAATTACCAAACTATTACCCTTCCACTAAGTTTTTTAGAGTTGCCATTTGATTGGGCCCAATCCTTTTTCTTTCCTTTTCTCTTGCTAAACATTTTTTTTCAGATGCTTTTCATCTGGTACCAGCACTTTCTGATGTTCTGAAAGACAAAAGAAAATTTTTCCCACCCTCATGGAGGTGGCATATCATATTTTAAAATGTTTCTTTCTGTTACAAGTATTCTTGCTGGCTTCTTGATCAGCCTGTTGTTACCCAATAATTACTTATGCTTTTGTTTTCTAAACCAGCTTTTGAGGGTTTGGGTAAAGTACTTCACTGCTCAAGGTGGTATGCCTCAATTTCGCTTATATACTGCAGACCAGGTTTTTTAATAGTCAGTCTGTTGTAAAGCTCCAAATTTATTCACAGGTAGTAACTGAGAGGCTTTACTGCTATAGTGATTTTCCTTAGCACAAGGTGTTTGCTAGTTACCTTTCCAGCAAGCCTAAAAGGCTTTCTCTTTGAAGTACATGAGGTGTTTTACAGGTTTTATGTAGCTTATTAGCGGAACAGTTTGCAATTTTTAGAACCACCTTAAGGGTTAAATGCCCCAAGACAAGCAGCACTAGCTATTTGAGTCTGGCACAAAGTATCTTGTCAGATTGCAATTTTAAGTGAGAGGACATTATCCAAAACAAAATAAAACCAATTCATTTGAAACCTACCAAACAGATTCACAAATTTGCAATTCATTCCCTGTTATGCATTTGACCAGTTAAATTCCAGTAGAATCCCTTATTTCCCATTTAGCAAATTTAATAAAAGTGTTCATAGCCAACTAAATTAGATTGTTTCTTTGCTTGGATTATTTACACATTGCTTAGGAGAGAGGCCGCACAAAAACAAGGAGTCCATTATAGCAGGTTTTCTTTCAACACATTACAACAATTGCTTAATTCCTCCCACACTCCCAAGGAGTCAACTTTTCACCTTCTCATACCCTTAATCACTTGTGTTATCCCTCAAATGAAAACTTTCCTCGTTCCCAGTAATTTAACTTTCCAGTGCCTGCACTACTGCTTTCCTTATTTTTTCTACTATGCCCACACAGGGCCCCGAACCTCTTATCTCATTAACACATGCTTATTTCCTTCTTATAGTCTGTACCTGAACCTGCTTTCCTGCTAAATGGCTCCTTTCCATGGACACAGGTTTTGTCCATTACTAATTTAGTAAGAAGGATGGGCTCTTTGATTAGCTATCATACCTTCTGATTCCTTTACTTAGGTAAATCCAAATGTTCACTTATATTTGAGGAAGCTCACAGTTCAGGGCAACAGAACAGAGAGACAAGAAAGAACATGGGGGAAATCAAATCTGTATCTTAGATGTCGGCATACTAATATGAGAAGTATGGGGAAAAATCAGGAAGAACTGGAAAAGCTAGTCAATAAGTTCAACTATGACAAAGTTGGCATCAGACACTTAAGTGGAATATTGCCATAGAAGGGTACTATTTGCTCAGGAAGGACAAGCATAGGAAGGACAAGAGGAGGAGGTATATTAAAAAGGTAAATAAGTAGACTAGGGATGTAAGCAACTAGTCGACTATTTGATAAGCATAAGCTTATCGGATAGTCGACTAGTGATGTGACTAGTCGCTTCCCCCATTGCTGCCTCTAGCAGAGAGAGGCAGCACGGTGTGGGGAGCAGGAGCCAGTGCTGGGGGAAGCCAGCTTAAAAGCAAGTTCCCCCAAGCATTGTCTCAATAGGAGGCAGGGAAGGTAGAGTCACAGTGTGTGACAGGGGTGAGCGGGGACTGAAGCAGTGTCCACTCATGCTGGTTCTGCTGAGATTAAGCTTTTGAATTTTATGTGAGCCCTGGTGGGGCTCTTGTACATTTCAAAGGCTGAGGCACCGCAGGGAGGCTCAGGCCCAGCAGGGCTCATGCTTACAATTCAAAAGGCGAAGGCACCCTTATCAACTAATCGAATAGTCAATGGAAATCCCATCATCTATTCAATTAGTTAATTAATGTAAATTTAACATACCTAATGTGGACAGTAGTTGAAATGGAGACAGAATTGTTTAATGCGTCTTGAACAAGGGTTAAAAACCCAGGAGTGAGGTCATAGAAGGTGGGGGAGGATCAACTAAAGATCACCTTCTCCGGAAGAGGAAGTGGCTGATTTTCTTTCTTTCTTTTTTTCTTTTTTTTTTTTTTTTTTTTTTTTTTTTTTTTTTTTTTTTTTTGTAATAAACAAAACCATCTAAAACAGACTTGGTGGTTATGAGGGATTTGAACTACCCAGACATCAATTGCAAAAATAACACGGCAGAACACAGATTATTCAACAAGTTCTTGGAGACAATTATTTTTTATGTCATAAGAGTGGAGAAAGCCACAAGGGGCAAAACTGTTATAGATTTTATTTTGACTAATAGTTAAGAACCAGTGGAGAATTTGAAAGTGGAAGGCAGCTTGGGTTAAAGTGATCAAAGTAATGATGAAATATTACAGTCCAGGATTCTAAGGAGTAGGAGGAGGCAAAGCAGCACAATAGAGAAAATGTATTTCAAGAATGCAGACTTTATCAAACTCAGGGAACTGGAAAGCAAGATCCCTTGTCAAGAAAATCTAAAGAGGAAAACAATTCAAGAGAGTATGCATTTTCTTAAAAAGTGATTATTAAAAGCACAAGAGCAAACCATCTCACTGAGAAGGAAAGAAGGAAGTATGGCAAGCAAGCATTCTGGCTTAACCAGGAAAGCATCCATGATCTGACATTTTAAAAAAATATATTACATGATGAGGATACTAGTTCAAATTACAAAGGTTGAATATAAGCAAATAACATGAATATGTAGGGATACATTTTAAAAGGTCAGGCACAAAATAGCCAATTACCTATAGGCACAAAGAATAACAAGAAAACATTCTACAGATATATTAGAAACAGGAAGAAAACCAAGAACATAGTAGGTCTGTCATTGAGGAAGGGAGGACAATAAAAGAAAATGTGGAAATGGCAGAAGTGCTAAACACCTTTTTCTGTTTTAGTTTTCATCAAAATGTTAAGTAGCAATTTAATGTAATGCCAATAAAAATGAGGTATGATCAGAAGCTAAAACAGAAAAACAAGTTAAAAATTAGACAAGTTCGATGTTCTGGAGTCACCAGGGCCTGATGAAACATGTCCTACAATACTACAGAAACTATCTGAGGAGATATTAGAGCTATTAGCAATTATCTTTGAAAATTCATGGAAGACAAATGAGATTCCAGAGGCATTTGGAAAAGGGCAAATGTAGTGCCCATCTATAAAAGGGGAAATAAAAACTAATAAGAGAATTACAGATCAGTCATCTTAATTTCAGTACCTGGAAAGATAATGTAGTAAATAATTAAACAATCAATTTACAAACAATAATGAGGTGATAAGTAACAGTCAGCATGGATTTGTGAAGAACAAATCATGTCAAACTAACTTAATAGCTTTCTTTGACGGGGTACCAAGCCTTACGGATGAGCTGATGTGGTCAGGCCTGCTAAGGGAAGTGGGGTGGAAGACAAAGGGGGCAATTGTGACAGCAGCAGCGGCCTAAGCCCAAGGCTCTTTAAATTGCCACCAGAGTGTTTCATGCTCCATGCTTAGGGCTGGGGCGTGTGCCACACTCTGGGTAGTGTTGAGGGCTGACTGCCCCAGGTCCCACCCCCTAGAAACTGAGGCCCTACCCATTCTGGGGCTGCAGTTACCCACCCACACCTTGTCCAGGGTCCCACAGAGGCTGTCAGTGGCTTGATGTGGTAGATGTGATATGTCTTGTACGCTTTTAATATTGTTTTGCATGACCTTGTCATAAACAATATGGAGAAATAGATGGAGCTATTATAAGGTGATAGTTGTTTGGAAAATGATTCACAGAGAATAGTTATCAGTGGTTCACTGGCAAGCTGGAAGGATATATTAAGTATGGTATTAAGCAGAGATCAGATATAGGTCCAGTTCTGTTCAATATCTTCATCAATCATTTAGATAATGGCATAGAGAGTACTCTTATAAAAGATGGGAGGAGTAGCAAGAGCTTTTAAGGACAGTATGGTGGTTTTCTATGCCTTCAGAACAATCTTAGTCCAGAACTAGCACCCTCATGAATGGGTCTTTCCTTTATACAGTTTGGCTCTTTGATCCTGAGTATCCAGGAACAGGTAGTCAGCAGATAATGCTCCTCTTCTCAGGGCAGACCTTCTAAAGTGTGGGTTTTTTTGTATAAATGGAAGTGGGGAATCTGCATTCACATTCTCCTAGATGCAAGTTGTCCAAAAACGCCATTCTTGTCTGTCATATTGTTCAAATACAGTCTTTTGAAGTTCATATTTCCCATGGTTCATATGACATCTCCCCTCAGAGTGGTTACCAACAAACCTGGCCTATAATAATGCATAACCATTTATATTTAATACAATGGACTCTAAAGAGACGAATATATTTCAATATGCTTTTTCAAATTGCCACAGGTCACAACTGAATTTCAGACCACCACTATGATTTGCCATGTGCAATGTAAACCCTTGTAAGAACAAGGACATAGCCTTCAGCAACAGGGTCTTCTAGCAATGGAAGAGCATTGTTGAGACAGTGGAATGGAGCATAAGTCAACTGTCAGTGAGATAACTGAAGATCATGTTTGTGAAATTTAAGTTGTAGGGTGGACTACTCCTAAAAGTTACCACAGAATCTAATGGGATAATGTACCTGTATGGAAATGAATTAAAAAAAAAAGAATGCAATGCTTATGCTATCAGTTTCCAGGAAAAAAAGGCAATGTGCAATGATAAAGGACTTCACAAAGCAGCTAAATGAAATAAAATGGTAATAGCAGGTGTCATGAATTATTGCCACATAAACCAGTTATTCATATCGTAATGAGAAGAGGTTTTTCTGTATTTTAAAATGATAACTTCTTGTAGCAGCTTCTGGAGAAGCCACACATCTTACCTTCATTTAGATTTCTAGTAGGTTCCCATATTTGGATGGAAAGACTTTAAACAATGTTTTGAGATCCTTATATAAAAGCATTATATAAGTGCAGAAATCGCACTAGTTTTCTTTACGTTTGGGGAAAGCAAGGCCCAGAAAGCTTCCCAATGTCTCACACATGGCACGTGAAAAGGAGACTGTTTTGAAACACCTCTTTCTGCTGGAACCACTACTTTTTCTGGAAGCAGAAGAATTAAAAACATAAATATTGAATCTTTAGGCAACAATATTCTCTACTAGTTAAACTGCAAGGGAGGATTGGAGTAGGTTAAGACATTGAAAAATCACTCAGCTGAGACAGAGAAGAACAGTTCAAAAGAGGAATAATTAGGTCGATTATGATGATTAGCCACTAGACCAGTTAGCATCAGAAGTTTGACATAACAGCAAAGGGCAAAATGCTTCAAAAATCATGGAAGTAAGAAAGTAGCTTAAGCATTTAAACTGTACGTTGTGGATCACAGGCTTCATTGCCACTTCAGACACCTGAGGTACAGGAACTGCATAAAAACTAGTGAAGTCTGGCCTGTTTTCGTGCTGAATTGCTATCTCATCAATCAACCTAGACTAGCAAGAATAGTTGAAGCATGAACCAAAAGACGACTAGAAAGAAAAAAGAGCCAGCTGGGTCCAAAAAAGAATAGAGTACTTAAACATAATAATTGCTATCTGTTCACATTATATACAGCTACCATTTCTTTTCCAATGCCCCATCCCCCACCAATTTAATATTCAATAGTCACCTGGATGTGGCATAGGGGACTTCTTATTCCTTTGAGAGAACAGTATCTTTAGAATCAACTGTAATTAAAGTGTTTGCATCCCATCCTCCTCTATGGTACGGCTGGCTAAACTAAAAAGAAGCTTACTATGTATATAAAGGAAAGCCATTCAAGCATCTTCATGGCAAATTCTGTATGGGTGGAACCTGCCAATGTGATAGCACCAGAGATTGAATTATCCAATAGATGAAAGGCAGCTTCACCAGTGTTTGTCTCAGCACACCTCAACCTTCTGAGAGCAAAGGGCTCATTCCTCACACCCCCTCGACACATACGCTCTTAGTCAAGAATGACACTCTGCCACATTGAGGGGGGTGTCTTAGTGATGTGAACATTTGCCAACTGCAATGGAGTGAGAACATAACTTCATTATTATTACTCGTCACTTAATAGACTCCTGCTGGTAATGAGTCTTGTTCACTACTAACCAGGCTGGATTTGAAATGCAAGCCCCTCTGGGAGATGTGCATGTGAATTGAACCCTAGGCTGTCTTATTCCTTTACTTCCGATGAATGCTTACATTATTATGCTATTTAGAGCTTTTACCTACGGTGCTTATGATTCTGTGTTTTCCCCTAGCTAATAATAGTAAATAGAATGACGTGGAAGCCTCTAAGAGTAAGATCCATAAAGAGACATAGGCACTTAAATGCCATTTAGATACAAAAGTCCCTTTGTGGGGTGCAACTTACACCACATCTCTCTCCTCTGTATTTCCTATCAGTAGCTTAGGTGGCTTCCTGTTCAGCTTCCTGGCTTCTGTGAACCTCATTCTTCAATACCTAACTCTCCCTGAGCAATGCATGCGGGTTCCACTTCAGGAAAAATGACTAAAGTCTAGGCATTGCAACACTCAGCCTATGTCCCTTTTGTGGAGCTAAATCCTTATAATTATGAAATATAATATGGATGCCCATCTAAACTACATAATCAGTGAATAAACAAGTGGCATTGGAGCACAGCACCAAACTCTAATTCGTTAGCTCTAATGTGTTCTCTAGCAGATGCATAGTAAGTATACATAAATGGGCATATTCTAAGGCACTAAAATCAAGTTGTTGATTGCAAATGCATCTGTTCTGCTAGCCAAACATTCCTGGACTAGCCTCGATTTGCAGGTGTGGGGGTTAAACGTATCCAGAGTAAACAGCTGCTGGTAAGTTAAGCGAATGGGAAATAAAGTACAGACTGAGCAGTGAAGCAAGATTACATGGCTTGAACAGTGACTGTTACATTCTGAGAGACAGAAATACTCAAAAGGGTGGGGGGGGGGGAAGGGAGGGGATTATAAAGTAAAGTAAAGTATATATATAATTGTAAAGTAAAATTATAAGCTTCACCAAACAGGAAACAAAGATGCCAAACTGCAGTGATCAGCCATTGCAAGCCACAGTGTTAATCTGGTTAGTGCACCCTCTCCACAAGTATTTGTACAAAGGCATCTTTTGAAACAGGTGATATCCCAGACCTGGGAGTCCCTAGACTGCCACCACATTCTGTTCTCCATTCTGAAACCTGAGGGGCTGAGAAACTAGGAGGAGTTTAGCCTCAACTAAGGCACCGCCAAGAGGAACCCTGGTTGGAGATAACCAAGCTCCACCAATTTCTCCAGCAATTTCTGGCTATAAGTCAGAAGGAGACAAAGGAAATTTGAGCCATAAGGTTATTTCCTGTTATGGCTGCATTGGACTCTGTTTGTTTCTGTCTCTTGGACCCAACCCTGTCCCTAATTCTTGCTCCATTCGTGACTCCATTCCTGTTCTCAGTGGGCTCCATGCTTGATGCTCGCCTCACCTCCAGTCATTCTGGCATCAAATTTTGCCTCCGACTTCTGATCCTGATGCTGAATTGAGCCCTGGCTCTGGGATCTGGCAGTTAACTTTGGTGCTGATCCTTGCCTTTGCTTCCCAACCTGGATGCCTGTGTTGCCCACTAGACATAACTGTTCTCTGCCTTTTAGTCCAGACAACTTACGTCTTAGTCCATAATACAACCAAAGTTTGTAATGAAATACTAGAGGTAATAAGACTACAGCTTTGGCTGTTTAAAAATCCCTACTTCACTGTAGGCCTAGATGCTAACGTTTTGTTAATATCATTAAGTCCCTAAAAAAGGCACCTTTCTTCTTGTAGGGCATGGCTATAGATGTAAAATTCCAGCCCACATATCAGTCTCACCACTTACAGATCCTGTCTGTGGCTTCCTGCAGTATGGAAATATGGAGGAACAATATTATTTCAAATTATCTTCACCAGAGAGAGTACAGAGGTGCAAAAAGTTTTCAAAAATTGGGGCTTCGATCTGTGGGAAAACAATAAGTTACATACATACATTAACCATTCAAATGACTTGTTAGAATCATAGAATCAGAGGGTTAGAAGAGACTCAGGAGCTCATTGAGTCAAACCCCCTGCCAAAGCAGGACCAACTCCAACTAAATCATCCCAGCCAGGTCTTTGTCAAGCCAGGATTTAAAAACCTCTAAGGATGGAGATTCCATCAGCTCCCAAGGGAATGCATTCCAGTGCTTCAGCACCCTCCCAGTGAAATAGTTTTTTTCTAATATCCAACCTAGACCTCCCACACTGAAACTTGAGACCATTGCTCCTCGTTCTGTCATCTGTCACTACTGAGAACAACTTCTCTCCATCCTATTTGGAACACACACACCCCTTCAGGTAGTTAAAGGCTGCAATCAAATCCCCCTCACTCTTCTCTTCTGTAGATAAAATAAGCCCAATCCCTCAGCTTCTCCTCATAGGTCATGTGCTCCAGCTGCCTAATCATTTTGGTTGTCAAATAGGCATTTGCTTTCAAAATTATAACACCATAATTAAAAGATGCAAGGCTTTTCACTGTTAAACTGACAGTTAACATGATTTTGTAAGTGGGCACAAAGTTAAAGTTTCCTGTATTTGCTGATGAAGGTTTATTTGTTTTTGTTTTAAAAACGAGCCAGTTCTAGCAACTAAGGGTATGTCTACACTTGCACCCTCTTTTGAGAGAGGGATGCAAAATGAAGATATTCAAAATTGCAAATGAAGCCGGGATTTAAATATCCCGTGCTTCATTTGCATATTCACGTTATGGTGCTATTTCGAAATAACAGACCCTGTTAAGGCATGGTTATTTCAAGAGAAAGCCCTTCTCTTGAAATATAACCAGTTATTTCGAGAGAAGGGTTTTCTCGTGAAATAACTGTGTCTTAACAGCATCTGTTATTTCAAAATAGCACCATAACGCGAACATTCAAATGAAGCACGGGATATTTAAATCCCGGCTTCATTTGCAATTTCAAATGTCTTCATTTGCATCCCTCTCTCGAAAGAGGGTGCAAGTGTAGACATACCTTAAGACATTTAGCACTAGGGCTGTGTAGTAATGTAGGAAGCCTAATATGAGACCTTGAAATCTCAGTAGATTAGCCAGTCTGGGCTGATGGCTTCTTAAAAAATGCGCTCAAGAAAATGGCAAAGAAAATAAGTCCCAAATATTCTGAAGAAGTATTTTAATGCTGCAGAATAATCCACAGGGTCATATCTGAGGCTTATGTGCTGTATTACCTAGTCTAATTCATACAGCATGATCATTCTGAAGTAAGACTGTACATTATGGGATACTCTAGATGGTGCTTGGTCCTGCCATGAGTACAGGGAACTGGACTTAATGACTTCTTGGAGTTCCTTCCAGTTCTATGATTTTATTATTACAATAGCCTTTTTATTTCAACATCTTTCTCAATTACTGTAATTCAGTCTACTTAGATTTCTTCTAACATCTTTTATCATTTTCGGATGTCAAGCCATTGAATTGCAGAAGTGTTTCGCAAATGTAGTACAGCTAAATATTTACAGAAAGAGAAATTAACTGCATGTTTATTTTTCTAATCCAAGGAGCTGTCATTCTAACACATCAAGAACAATTTTAGAGTTCAAGTGTGTTTTAAATGCAAGTCTTAATTTACATCAAAATATGCTATTAAAATTTGTGGAAGGGATCTAAAAAGCGAACAGTATTTGGGACTTATTCTGTCAAATTTTGATGAATTTGTATGCAAAGGGGTCAGGAATATAAATGCTTTTTAACCCTTCTGCAGTGAGGGGAAATTTAGACACTCAGAGCAGACAGCAGTAGCACATAAGTGCGAGCAATTACACTAAAGACAAACTTAGTTCAGAGGCCTAAAACAGAAACACACATGCAGGACAATTTTGTCCATTTAATATTGGAAAGAAAAAAGGTATAGGCAAATTTATTTCCAATTATAGTCAGTCATGTTTAAATGTGGAACAATGAAGCAATTTCTAAGCCAAGTGTTAGCCAGTGGTGTCCCCTTTAAGGAGTGACCCATACACTCAGAAAACATTAAGCTTATGTCCTAACTCCATGCTCATTGAGTTTTTCTACTATTGAATTTCAGGGTTTGTCTTGAACAGGAGATAAAGATGCATTATTAGAAGTTATTAGCTAACCGGTCCTGACATGCCTCTGCAGACAAATTAATGAAGACATTAATATGTGCCAAGTGGATGTAGTTGAAGGTTACCTAATCTACACTGTAGTTTTGAACATTTTTTAACATCTTCTATGACAAACACCCTTTTAAAGTCCTACTTGAGAAATATCTTTAGCTGTGCCCCAGCATATTACCCAATATCAATTCAGATAGATTAGAACAGGAACATTAAACATAACTTTGCCCAAAGTGGCAACGTTCCTGGACTGGGCTGCACAGGGATTACTGGGCTATCGGATATAGTATTTACATTCTAGTTCACCAAAACAATGTTGTGAGGTGCTACTAAAAGCCTGTGTCATGCTGGCCATCTATCACTATCACATGCATGCAGGAGTGTTCTGTAAGGAGTTCCGTATAGCCACTAAAAATGTGACTGTGTCGGGGGACAGGTCACCAGGAAAAGTGGATAAGCAGGTTTTTTCAGGCAATAAATGTTTATTTATCTGCTTGTTTACATTTAAACTGAATATTCTGTGGCACACACTTTCTAGTCTAAATGGAAAGGTTTGCAAAAACCTTAAAGGGAAAAGTAATAGAAAGAAAGAAACTCTTTATTCGCAATATTCTTACACATACTCAAGTATCTGGTCTCGATAATAGGCTTTTTCTTGTTTTCACTCCATATCCAAGTGGCATGTGTTCAGAAGAGCTGTGTTCTGTTATAACTATAAACTGTGGTGTTCCTTGGAAGACAGCAGGCCTGGTAATTCACAGGTTGTACAGTCCATAAAGGGCTGGAGTTTGATATGTGTATATCACTAATTTCTAGAGGGAGATCAAGGTCTGTGGAGGCCTGGCAGGCAGTGCTTGTGTTGCCATAGGATGGTGGAGAGCTGACCTACAGTGGCACAAGACTTTATCCTACAAGGACTGTTAGTAGTGAAAGTGCCTCATGACCCTGATTCCTGGGGAACATTACCACCAAAGACCTAGGCAAAAAAATCTGTAGCTTTTACTGTATAATTTACACTGTTCATATTTTTTAGCATATGCTTGGTAAGATGCTCTAAAATAAGTCTAAACATTTAAGTGCAAGAAATCAAGTCATGTGGCCTCCACAGAGCCATCATTTCACCAAAAGCTTTTATACATTTTGGACTGACAACAGTGGTGGGACAGGATGAGATCGCAGAGTTAAGTTTAATTGTCCAAACATCCAGGTCTACAAACTAGCTTTTTCCAGTACTAGGTGGTCAGTAGCAGTCCTGATGGTTTGGCACTTTTGCAGGGGTTTTTATTTGATTCATACACATACCAATTTTTAATATTTGCAAAAGGGGGTTGGAGCTGTTGACATGCACTTTGATAGTTTTTCTATCCTAACTCAAAAATAAAATAAAAATTAAACTGCAGTAGTCACATCCTTTAAACAACTCAGGGACTGAGATGCACAAATTAAAACTTTTACTTCATTCTGGTATAATTAAGCAGCGAGTCAGTAGTTCCGAATTTGAATTATCTTCATTTATAGTGCTTTCACAAAAGACATGTAACTAATGCCCCAGTGGAATTCAGGCGACCGATGCCAAGAGATTCCCTGGTGTAATCAAAATATCAACAGGATCTAGGCTGTATGCAGCTTTGTTTTCTAGCTCTCAGTAATGCAAAGATTGATGAATATTTGTCTGGCTTTAAAATCCCCACTATAACATTGGATAAAGAATGAATATATGCACTTGAATATATTATAACAAAAAACTAGGAGTCCTATGGCACTTTAAAGTCTAACAGATTTATTTGGTTATAAACTTTTGTGGGTACAAACCACTACATCAGTTGCATGTGACAAAGTATCCACGAAATCTTATGCTCAAATAAATCTGTTTGGCTATGTCTACACTGGTAAGTTATTCTGGAAAATCTGCTGCTTTTCCGGAAAAGCTTGCCAGCTGTCTACACTGGCCGCTTGATTTTCCGGAAAAGCAATGACGATCTACTGTAAGAAATCAGCCGTTTTTCCAGAAAAGCTTTGCCGCTCCCATTCGGGCAAAAGTCCTTTTCCCGGAAAACTGTTCCGGAAAAGGGCCAGTGTAGACAGCTAGCTAACGCTTTTCCGGAAAAGCAGAAGAAACGGAAAAAAGCGGTTTGGATGCCTGGAGACCCTGTAGGAGCCCTGGACTTCCTGATAATCCGAGCTCTTAAAGAGCACGCAGGCTGCTGAGCGCACGTGGCAGGAGCGTGCCT
>JANRFK010001158.1:36582098-36592389 GCA_030068395.1 Apalone spinifera
CTACAAGGGCACACTGTTGACTCATATCCAGCTTCTCATCCACTGTAATTCTCAAATCCTTTTCTGCTGAACTGCTACCTAGCCAGTCAGTCCCCAACCTGTAACAATGCTTGGGATTCTTCCATCACAAGTGCAGGTCTCAGCACCTGTCCCTACTGAACCTCATAAGATTTCTTTTAGCCCAATCCTCTAATCTGTGTAGATCACTCTGGACCTTATCCCTGTCCTCCAACCTATGTATCTCTCCCCCTAGCTTAGTGTAATCTGCAAACTTGCTGAGGGTGCAATCCATCCCCTCATCCAGGTCATTAATGAAGATGTTGAATAAAACCGGCCCTAGAACAGAACCTTGGAGCATGCCACTTGAAACTGACCACAAACCAGACATTGAGCCATTGATCACTACCCGTTGGGCCTGACACTTTAGCCAGCTTTTTTTCCACATTACAGTCCATTTATCCAATCCATATTTCCATAACTTGCTGGAAAGAATATTATGAGAGACCGTATCAAAAGCTTTGCTAAAGTCAAGGTATATCATATCCACTGACTTTCCCAGGTCCACAGAGCCAGTGTTACCGCATCATAGAAATTAATCAGATTGGTCAGGGATGACTTGCCCTTGGTGAATCCATGCTGACGATTCCTGATCACTTTCCCCTCTTCCAAGGCTTCAGAATGGATTCCTTGAGGATCCCCTCCAGGATTTTTCTGGGGACTGAGGTAAGGCTGACTGGTCTGTAGTTCCCTGGATAGTTCCCTTCCTTTTTTAAAAGATGGGCACTACATTTGCTTTTTTCCAATCTTCCGGGATCTCTCCCGATCTCCATGAGTTTTCAAAGCCAAAGGCTCTACAATGACATTTGCCAACTCTCTTGGTACCCTCGGATGCATTATCCAGACCCATGGAGAGTAGAGAAGCTGACTCAACCATAAATTGTGCCTGATGTGTATTTAATTGTGCTTGATGCCACAGTGTCAGAAACTTGTCTACACTGGTACTTTTTGTTGCCAAAAACTGCTTTTTGGCAGCAAAACAATCTGTGGCCTTAAAGTGGCTTCTTGAGTCCCATTTCCAATATAAATGTCTCAATGGACACCATTTTAGCTCTCACTTTACATGCTTAGTTTTATCTACTAAGCATTTTTTTCAGTCTTTGAAGTTATCAATATATTTTGAGTTGGGGCAGAGGGGTAGAGAAAGAAGTAGTATCTTTTCAGGTGAGAAATCTTTTAGGTACTGCTTCAAAACAGGATTTATCAGAATAAGACATCTTTTATGACTCCAAACACAGCAGGCTCATACTGTGAGCATTAATGTGTTCTTTGCCTTCTTTGATTGAAGAGGGTTTTGAAATTAAATCAGGGGCATTTTAAAAAGAGCTGTAAGAAATTCACTGTTGTGAATATATAGTCATTGGAAAATCATCAAGACAATGAAGGGATGCTTGTTCACTGTTGCAATTGTGTTTGTAAATCTTCTGAGCATCAGAGTAGGTGGATCATTGTGCAGCACAATCCATTCCGGCACACAAAGCTCAATTCAATGAAACACTTAAACATGTGCTTAAGTTCTTTGTTGAATAGGAATGATTGAAATTAGGGATGTTAGATATTGGTTAATTGAGGAATTGAGTAACCTCATGAATTCTTATCAGTTAGTTGACTATTCTATAGTCTCTGGGGGCAGGGCCGGCAAGCAGTCCTGGGGAGCCCCTTGCCACTCCGCACTGCTGCCCCTGTATCAGAGGCAGCAACACAGAGTGCCAGGCGGGAGCTGGTTCATGAGAGGAGCCAGTTTAAAACCCAGCTCCCTTGCAGACTGACTGTCTGTCACCCTGTGCTGCTGCCTCTGATAAAGAAGCAGCAGGGCAGGGTGGCAGCAGCCCCTGTCTAGGGGGGAACTGAGCTCCTGGACCTGGCACAAGCCGAAACTGAGCCAGGCTGCCTGCCTGCCTGGATCCTAATACACTTTAAATGCAGAGCCATAGCAGGAGTAGGTCCCAGACCCAGCATGAGCCAGGACTAAGCCAGGCAGCTGGTCAGCCTGCTAAAACATTTACTGGCAAGAGAGGGGAGAGGGAAATACGTGTAGTCCATTGCATTAATCTATAAGATTTTGCTTATTGGTTACTCGATCAATCGACTACACTATTATATCCCTAAATGAAATATGTGCTTACATGCTCTGATGACTAAGGATCCATTCACCTTGGCTACGTCTACACTGGCATGATTTTCCGGAAATGCTTAAAACGGAACAGTTTTCCGTTATAAGTATTTCCGGAAAAAGAGCGTCTACAGTGGCAGGATGCTTTTCCGGAAAAGCCCTTTTTCCGGAAAAGCGTCCATGGCCAATGTAGACACGCTTTTCCGGAAAAAAGCCCCAATCATCATTTTCACGATCGGGGCTTTTTTGCGGAAAACACTACTGTGCTGTCTACACTGGCCCTTTTCCTGAACAGTTTTCCGGAAAAAGGACTTTTGCCTGAGCGGGAGCAGCATAGTTTTTCCGGAAAAGCAGCTGATTTCTTACAGTAGATCGTCAGTGCTTTTCCGGAAATTCAAGGGGCCAGTGTAGACAGCTCGCGGCTGATTTTCCGGAATAAGTGGCCGAGTGTAAACACAGCCCTTATTTTCTAATATCAGCTCTGTGGACTCAGGAGACCAACATTCTATTTTTAATTCCTGCTGGAAGATCTTGGACAAGTCTCTTCCGCTCTCCTGTGTCTCAATTGTATCATCTATAAAATGGGGAGCATGATACTGACCTCGCTGTAAAAAAATTTGAGATCTACTGATGAAAAGGGCTATATAAATGAGAGGTGATATTACAGAGAACAAAATACTCATATACGCTTACAAGAAACCTCAATTCAGCAACTTCAATTACCTTTTACTACAGCCTATTTTTGACTGACTCCTTTACTTTTATATCATACTTAATGAGACTTAAACTCACTTTCTCCTTCACTAAAGACCTAATCACAATATACAATTATCCTCAATGTTGTTTTCCTTGCAATTCTAGTCAGTTTTTGCTTTAATGAACCATGGGATTTTGATGTGGTTGTTCTGCTTTTCTGTTCATTAATGTTCATTAATTATAATGCTACCATTCTACTAGAGATTTATCAGGTAAATTGGAGTTCTTCTTTGTTTCCATCTTGGATGACTAGTTTTTGATTTGCAGAAGCTTGTCTATATCACAGATCCCTTTTTAAATTAGTTTCTTTTAGGTTCTGAACTTCTATGAGATAATGGAAAAACGAACAAGGCATCAGATTTTAAGACAATGTACCTGATTAAAACCATGAAGATTTTGCCTTCTATCCGTGTCTTCCTATTACAAGTTTTGTTTAAAACAAATTTGCTGATGCAGGTTTTACTCAATAAATGACTTGTTGTATACATAAGGTAAGCCTGCTGGGTTTACTTGGCTTGCATTATTCCAAGACTAAATTACTTGGGAATATAAACTGCTCACACTTCAGAGATTAAATTTACTTTGATTGCAACTCCCAACAAATCTCCTAGATGTTGTAATAGAATCTGACTAAAGAGGAGAATCTAATCTGTCTATCTATCTATGCTAGTTAGTCAGCTGTGCAATATTACCTTACTCCTGTGGCTCAAGTGGAAGAGGTCTGTGCTAGTGATCCAAAGATCCAGGTTTCAGGCCAGATGGCCAGAAGGATAATCCAGTTATTAGAGCTGTAACCTGAGACTTGAAAAAGCAGTATTCAGTTCCTTTCTCCACTGCAAGTTTCCACTGTTTCCTTCCACGTATACTCTTTGGCTCCTGGTTTTCAGCTGGAAATGTATTTTGAAGATGGGGACTGAAACTACCAAAAGGACTGACAAACACACCCAAGAGACTGGGACTCCCCCTTAAACTTTTCAAAGAATTATAATATTTCAATTAACCCATAAATGGCAAAACTTTATTAGGATTTTCTTGTTGCTTCTTTGTGTCAATTCACAATCCAACCATTACCTAATAATTTTTACAGTGCCTGTCCTCTGTGCAAGGTAAGGGTCCATTGAAGCAGTAGCTTATTATACAAAGAGCGATATAAACAGATTCGATAGATACATCAGAACATTTTCAGATAAAGCTTGCGAATTTAATGATGACCAATCAATACAAATAATCTAGGAAAGTTGACTTAAAATGTGAGATTTTTAAAACTGGACTCTCAGTTTGCACCTACAAATAATTGTGATGTGTTATATATTTTTTATCAAATAATTGGCACTACTCTGTTAAGAGGATAACTAGTTCTATTAGGAAGTTAGGAACTCTCATTTGCAGAGATAGTCTCTGGATAATGAAAAAGAAAATCCAAGGCTGTAAAATTAATGAAGAAAAAATCAGTAAGAAATCAATGACAAGTCAATGACAACTGAATGCAGTTCTTATAAATGTGACGGATAGTAAAAGCCGTCTGTGAAAGCTTCAACTAGAGAATTAATCTGAACTTTCTGAACTCTTCACTTTTATTTCTGCTCTTTTTCTTCATATATATCTTATTCCTGTCAGGAAAGTCTTTGCTTTCCCAGCAGCATTAAAGAAGATTTTTACGAACTACAGAAAACTAGTAGCAGTATATAGTAACTTCTTTCACAGAGAAAACTTGATAGTGCCATCTGGAATGCTGGGAAGATTAAACAATTTGTTCTTAAAATATAATAGTTTAAAATTTGTTTTGACTACATGTTTAAAAACATTTTATAATACAGGTCATATTGTGATCCCAATTTTAAAACCAGTGTGAACAAACAGACGATAAGTGGGGTTCAGCAGATATCTGACCTTTGGTTGTCTGTTAGAGTTTTCTTGTTAGTATCTTACAGTAGAGCTATGTCCTTTTCCAGTAAATCAGTGTCATCCTACACAAATCATGTAGAGCCATCTGCATTGCATTACAGCACATTGTCTTAATGACTGGAGTATTGTCTTCAAACATATTGCAGTGGCAGGCAACTTTCCCATGATTTCACAATGTGCAATATGCTTTCTGTCAGTACAAATACTGACTGAGCACTTACATCATTAATATGCACTAACCCCTGAAAGAATCCATTCCTCAATTAGAAGAGGATAACAAACAACATGGGTTAGCAACATCTCTCATTGCATTAGGAGCTTGAATTTCAAAAGCACTGAGCAGCCACAGCACTCAGTGAAATCAATGGGAAAAGCAGAACACTGATCAGCTGCATCATTACTTAGGGCTTGTCTACACAGAGAAAATGACTGGCATAGCTATAATGAGGGATGTGAAAGTGTAACTGTACACTTGGCTAACTGATGATCCTGGGCTCATTGGTTAATTTCATGGTTACATGAAGGCTCCCAGCTCCCCATGTGCAGCGGCTCCCAGGAGCTGCCTGGCTCACACGCACTGCTGCCTCTGTATCAGAACCACTTCCTGCTTCAAAGCTGGCTCCCTGCGTGCACTAGCTCCCATGGAGCCGACTGCCACCTGTGTGTAGCCATGTAACTGTTGAAAATATCAGCGGTTACACAGTTACTTAATTAAGCACTTTTTAACATCCCCGGTGGGGACACGCTTCTGGGATTTAGTAGCGTGCCTTTTTTCAGCTTAGCCGATGCCACATTTGGTAAGAGAGCAAACTAAGACCAATATTGTTGTTTTGCTCATAGTGGTTCCTCAGTAACCTGTCTTTCTACCTGTACAGCACCAGCAACAGGCCAGTGAAAACAAGCACAAATCTGGTAATCACATAAGATTCTGAGTAGTATACTGAAATGTACCATCTTAGACAAAGCCACGAAAGCTGGAACTTGTGGATGGTGCATTCAATATGTATCAATCATATTTTATGGATAAAGACATTGCTCTTCTGTTGTGACAGAAACTGCAAGTGATATTTGGAAAGCTGTCAAAATCACTGAAGTGTTTAGCAGTATTGTTCCAAATATACTGAATCCTCTTTCGCATAGCAAACAGGCACCCTAAGGAATTCACAGCCATAAAACATCCCTGAGTCAAATTCCGTAACTGCATATTTAAATAAGGGCAGAATAATTTACTTTATTAGAAAACTAAGTGGAAGCTGACCTTCTGTTATATAAAACCAAGAATAGGCCTATGCAACCAAAAGATAGGAAACAAACATATGATGGATTTTTCGTTATTCCCATGAATTAAACAGAATTATCTATCCTTAAAATCAAAGTTAATTTTTTTCAGTATTAATGCCACATTATTCTGACAAATGGAACTAATAATGTCAAGTACCTAAGAATATAAACTCATAGTTTACTTTGGATTATATATAAGGAGCTTCATAAATGTATTACCCTAGGACCCTTTGAGACAGAGCCCCATTGGTGGTTCATTACTCTGTGTCAGCAACTCCTCTGAGGCCTAACAAATTCAGTGCAAGTAACTCTCTGTTGTCATGATACAGACCTAAAAAGTGTAACAACATATAACTGTAATACAAACAACTCACTGTGTATTTATATGTACAATAAATACACAGAGGTCTTTATACATATGTGCTGCAAATGTGATATTAGAATGTATTTGGTGAGCCGTGCCTAAACCAGGTCTGTTCTAGATCTAGAAAAGGAATGGGGTTCCTCCTGCCTGAATGTTTCTGTAATGTATACTTAGCAAGAGGTGACCAAACACAAAGAAAATCACATTTACATGCAAAGTAAAAAAAAAACAACAAAAAAAAAACAGGAGAGATGGGGAAAGATGATTTTGATTGGGGGTGGCGACTAAGTTCCTAGGAAGCCTTCCTGCCTCTTGAAGCAGGATCAAAGAACTTTGAGAAGACAGCATGGCAGCTGTATCCCAGCAGGAAAGAGAAACTTGATCTGGATTTACTTTTTAATGAATACTTTAAAAGATTACTGGACTATATAAAAAGTGGGGGGAGGGGGGAGAGATAACTCCAGAATTATCCTTCACTTTGGGATTAAAGATGCCAGAGCTGTTGAAAATAGAGAACTTTGGGTCTTTCCACCAAGGGAGCTGCAGTCTCTGAGAACTGAGTTTAGGTGAGAAACCTGCTTAGGCAAAGACTGTAATTGAAATCAAGTTTTACTCTTAGGGCATGTTTACCCTAGGAAATCATTTTGAAATAATTAAATTAGAAACAGTAACTCCCGATATAAAATATTTCAAAATAAGCTTATTCCCCAAGGAAAGCAGGAGTACAGATTTTGAAATAACCAACCTGTTATTTCAAAATAATGGGCTTGGTAGTGTGGCCACTCTGCTTATTATTTTGAAATAACTCCCCAGTGTAGACCAACGTTTAGAAACTTATTTTTACTTTTGTTTGCTTGTAACTCTTTCTTTCTTTATTCCTTACACTTAGCATCACTTCATGTTATAACCTCTTATTAAATAAACTTGGTTTATTTTTACTAGAAACCAATTCAGTACTGTGTTTGAAATAAGAGTGTTTGTCAATCCGCTGTTATATTAATGAGCAGCAGTGTGTTGTCTCTTTAAAAGGGACAAGGAAACTGAATAACTTCTGTGAGTGTTCCAGGAGAGGACTGAACACTACAGGGAGATATCTCTAGGGAACTTGGGAGTTGGGGTTCACTGTTTCGTACCTGGAAGGCAGAGTCCTGAAGAGTTTCTTGGCAAAGTAGATGAGCCGGTAGGGCAGGCAGCTGTCACACAGCATAGCAGTAACAAAGCTCTCACTTGCTAAGGTTGAGAGAGGTAATGCTCTAACTCAGTTCTGGAAACCTCACAGTCTTGTCACATTGGTAGATGATATAGGAGAAATTTGAACTGGGAGCATGTTGGACTCATTCTAAAAAAGCAATTGCATGGCAGCAACCAGGGTGTAACCTGCATGTTTTTATGGCTCGCTGTTAAGCCACAGTACAATAGGACTTAAAGTACCCAGTGTTGCAGGGCAGATGGCAACACAACCCCTTTACTGATCTGGGCTGAACCCCAAACTATCAGAGAAGCATTCTCAGATCTGCACATTATTCAGGGATGTTGTAACATCCCTTACCTGCTATTGCTGATACATAAAGGTATTCCACAAAGTGCTGAATACTTCTGAGAAAAACTGAATATGCTCAACTCCCACATAAGCCTTCCAAGGGTTTCCTGCTTAGAACATTACATTTTTTGCAAGTCATGGAGGAAAAGGAAGTGAGGTTATAAGAACAGCATGGAAGATCCCATAAAATATCTGCTTGATATATCTGAAGAAATATTGACTAGTTAGTAGTTAGTAATTGCTCAGAAAATATAAATAATCTCAAGGTCAATGCTGACCATATCATTAATAAGCGGAACAGCAGTTGTCCTTTTCAGGGGCTTCATGATGGTACTAATAATTACATTTAATTTAGCAATTGAATTTCATACCTGTAGGAAGTGAACCCACACCACTGTAGAAAATGAGAACAGGCACCTTCAGTCAAAAGAGACTCTTAAACCTCACAAAAGATTCAGGATGAAATTTGCAAAAGAACCTAAATAATATAGACATCCAAGTTCCATGGATTTTTGTTGCCACAAATGCGACCTTAAGTCTGTACTTTAAAATGAGGCTTTTAGAACATCAGGGACTGTGTAGTAACTGCGCCTCTAGGCTCTGGTAAATTCCATAGACAGAGTTCAGAAAACTGGACCAAAAATTCACATAGGGCTGGATACCAAGTCTGACCAAGAATTCCTTACTTTGTACATGGATCCCAATATCAGAGTGTCTGAGTGCCTCACAGCCCTGTATGTATTTATTTTCACAACACACCATGATGTAGGGAAGTACTAACATCTCATTTTACAGATGGGGAACTGAGGCACAGAGAGATTTAGGGCTTTGCTAAATGGGGCAACTAAGAAAGATAATCTGAATTAACTAAAGGTGTGATTTTTTAACTGAATTACCAGTAGTTACATGACATTATATCCCTATGTGGATGCTGTTATTCAGATTTAAAGTGGTCTTGCTTAACTCACTTTGGGTACATCTACACTGAACACTATTTCAAAATAACTAGCGCTATTCCAAAATAACTTGGTCTGTGTTTACACAGCAGGCAGTTATTTTGAAATAGTGTCAAAATACTAGTGTCAAGCTGGAGGGATCCTTATTCCGACTCCTGTAACCCTCATTGTACGACAAATAAGGTACGTCGAAGGAAGAGTGCTCTATTTCGCAATAAGTGCTGTGTAGACGCTATTTTGAAATAAGATATGCAATTGACATAGCTCAATTTGCATAGTTTATTTCGAGTTAAGCCCTGTGGTGTAGTTCCACCCTTTGCTAACTTCTGTTCATTTATTTTCTTGTTATTTTGATCTAATTAATGTAACTAGTTTTAAATGCCATGATTGGCTGGGGTATGGAGAGTTTAATACTCACTACAGTCTGATATAGTATCTGGGACAAAGACTTCAATATTTAATCAAGAGATTCAAATAGTCTGGAAAAAAAATCCTAACCTTTTATGTGGTAAATTCACACTCTGCATAACAGATTGCTTGATATGCAAGCAGTTCTGCATCTCATCATGAGGGACATACAATGGCTGCAGCTTCAGCAGATGGCTTAGCTTTTGACAGTGGCCCTTTGTGGATAAAGAAGGCCTCCTCCAACAGCCATAAAAGCTTCTTTTTAGGCAACTTCAAAGTTCCGCCGCTCTGCACATATTTCCAATCCTTCTACTGGGTAAATGGAGCAAGAAAAACAAACTGAAAAGAGGTGAGATGTATCCATGCTTCTCTGTTCCAGTGCATGCATTTACTTGTTCCCCTCCTAGAGTCATTACTGTCAAATCTAAGCATTAAAATATTATGAGTCAGCACCTGAAAAACTCATGAGATCCATGTGGAAATAATAAATGTCGGGCTCTTTTTCGTTGGTTTCTGATTTAGAAACTTTAGACTGCATTCAGTTCACATTTTCAAACTTAACTCTGCAACCAAGAGGGCTAAAAGCTCTTCAATGAAAGATAAGATTCTCATGCATTCTAATGACACCGGGACAAGGGTATGCAAGATACAGCCTGTGGGCTGGATCCTGTCTGCCAAGCCATTTTTTCCTGCCTGAGACCACCCTGACGCACCCCTGACAGTATCCTGTCAATCGAAACCTGGGTCTGGGGGAATGCACAAAGTCATTCACTGTTCAAAGCAACTGACAGCTCCCTTCCCCCACCAGGGCACATGGTTCTTAGAGGGAGCCAGCAGCCTCTTTGAACAGCAAGTGACTTTGTGCACAGCCCCTCCCTGGTTCTTGATTGGCCTTGGGGCGTGGGAGAGCA
>JANRFK010001158.1:36602448-36612526 GCA_030068395.1 Apalone spinifera
CCTACATTTGCAGCCCTATTCTGAAATAGGCTGCAAGTGTAGACATACCCTCAGCATATTATGCACTCCTCATTCACACACAGAATAGTAAGGGTACATCTACCCAGCAGGGCAAAAGTCTAATTAAGCTACACAACTTCAGCTACATAGCTGAAGTCGAAATATTTTAATTTGGCTTTGATTCTGTCTATCTACCAGGAAGTATCAGGAAGAACGCTCTTCCTTCAACTTTCCTTACTCCTTGTGAAATGAGGGTTACAGGAGTCAGAGTAAAAAGTCCTCTAGCTTGACATTATTTCAAAATAATGGCTTGCTGTGTAGACATGCTCTTTGTTATTTCGAAAGAATGGTAGTTATTCCGAAATAATGCCGCTGTGTAGACGTATCCTAAATTATTAAAGAGCAAAACTTCTTGCAAAGCAAAGATTTTATTGTAAACTAAGGAGAACTTATACAGAAGCTAAACAAATCTTATTTAATAAGTTGCCTTTTACTACTACTAAAATCTATTTTTGTAAGGATTAAGCAGTTAAGTATTAACCTAGATTAAGGGTGACCATAATAAATCAGAGACTTTCCTGACCATTTCCTTCCTCAACATTGGGTTAGGCACTGACAGCTTAGCTGATGCATATCTACCTACAGCAACAGGCCCTTCCTTCCTGCTATTCTGAAAGGATTGTTGGCAAGGAACAACATATAAAACTGAACACCATATTATCCTAAAATATTATACTACATCACATCTGTAATTCTGTGTAAATTATACAAACATATATTGGCTACAGTTGGGAAGATATCTTTAAATCTGGCTGCTTTTCCAACCCTAAACTAGCTCCAACTGCAACACTTCATACCAAATTTTGCTATATTTCTGAAAAGTCCATTGGCACTGGCCCACAGTCTAGGGTTTGAATTCCCAAAGTACATGGGCTTGAGATGCCTTCAGGAAGCAAGGAACATTACTTAATGGACCAATACTATTATTGTGAAAGTCAATGAATTTTTCAAGCATCCTGGGCAGATATCTTCAGTTCTGATGCAGATAGTACTGCCATAGCCCATAATATACATATAAGTTGAAGATGAGAGGAGCCATGTAGAGCAAGGTGGTGGTAATCTGGGTGACAGTTTTTATTGCTCTATAAAAACTGCAAGTTTGCTGTAGGAAATTGATGAGCTTACTTCTTATGATGGAGGGAAAAGGAACATGTTCTCAAGAGCATATTTATGAAGGATGGATATTTAGGAGTTGATATTTTGAGTTGTCTACGTTTATGCACATGGTAAGAGTTTGAGATACCTCACCAGAGATATAGTCCCTCCATATGCTATGAAAACGTAGGAAGCTATTATCCAAGTCTTTCTTACTGCAAGTTTTTAAATCTTTAGTGCAATGGCCACTGTATAGCTTAAGGACCCAGGTTTATATAGAAGAGCATAATGAACATGCAATTTTGACCTGCATAGGCCAGCTGCACAGAAGCCTTAGTCAGTAGTGGATAATAATGTTATCTATGAGTTACTAATGTAGTTCTGTTAAGTAATCTATATTGTACAGTAATTAATGATAATTGTTAATAAGCCTGCCACTTTATAATGCCAATGGTTCATTGCTAAATGGCTTTCTGTTTGGGTGGGGGTGGGATTATTGGAGAAATATACACTTCATACTACCAGTCTCTAGCAAAGAGGTATTCATGCATTTTTCATTACGGGAAAAGCAATTTCTGTATGCCTTGTACAACTACTGAATTTATAGCTATAGAAATGTTGCAAAGTCCAGAACATGTCACATTCTAATATAAAATATACTAGATGACAATATCAGATCAAAACTGCAAACTATACTTATGACAGCTGTCTATAATAGTCTTGTCAAATGCAGTAGAGATAGCTACAAATAGATGAAAGGAGTAGGTAACAAATCAGACCTATCAACAGAGACTGACTTAAAATACACAATCTAAGGGTCCAATTCTGCCTTATTTACACAGGTGCCAGCTCATGTCAACTCCACTGATAAGAAAATGCAAAAATGATCCCTGTATTTTTTTCACTCATAAAAATAGAGGAGACCATTAAAAAATAGAATCTCTTACAAGGTCTGCAATGTGAGTCTGAAATTTTTCAATGGATGTAAGGAAAATCAGCACTCATTCGTTCCTCTGTCACAGAACCGACTGAACCTAGAAAACTTCCCAATCAATGATATTGTCTTTCTGTAAGTATGTCAGAACATTAGGATTATGCAAATACATTTGCACTATCTCAAAAAATTAATTCAGATTTGATCTGATCAAAGAAATGATTTGTCATAGGGGAGTGTAATGGGGCAATACTGACCACTGCAGTGCCTGGTTCCTCCAGGTTAGTTCTTATTCTGGCAGTGTCTTACCCATCTTCACACCCTGTTCTTGTTCTGGACCCGCATTGCTCCCAGACCACAGCATCCTCTTCGGGACACTGCCCTCCAGCAGTGCCCATTACAACAGTCTCTCTCCTCCAGTCCTTGGTTTCTATTCCCACAGTGGCTAACTGTGACCTCCAAGCATCTCTCCCCTCTGTCTCGGGGCAAGCCACAGTCTGTATGGGTCATGTCCCCCTTCCAAGAAGGTATCAGCAGTTCCCAGTTTTACCTGGCACTGTGGCCAACTGTGGTCCTAAAGCCTAGTCCCTCTGTCTCAGGGGCAAGACACAGTCTGTGTGGGCCATGTCTTGAAGGCAAGGTGTGGTGTAAGGAAGAAATGGGGAACCGAGGCTCACCCGCTATTCTGTGTCCTGACCCAGGGGCTCTCTGGCAACAGCCTTGTCTTGCTCTACTCTACTCACCTTTACTGCCTCTTGTTCCCTGGTCCATGTCCCCTGTGATCCATGTCCCTCCTTGGCCATTGTTGCAAGACTTGCAGCCTGGCAGGTATCAGGCTGCTGCCTGCCCAGCTCTGCTCTAAAGAGCTTTTCAGAGAACTGGTCCTGCACCGAGTCTGGTCAGGACCCAACTGCATGTCTCTGCTGGGCAGCTTCTTATATACATGGCTGCCCCAGCAAGTGGCTCTCTGATTGGTCGGGGTTTTGTGTAGGTTTAACTCCTTCCTGGTTAAACCCCTTCCTAGCCACTGTGGGGCAGCCATCCTACCACAACCAGATTTATTTTATTTTGCTAAATTTGTTCTTCCCCTTATATATTTCCTTACACCTAGTGGGTGATGGGAAAGGAACATGCAAGAAAAGACATAAAATAGTATAATTTGGGTTTTCAGTAGGATTGCTCCTTGGAAGCATCCATCTCCCTGGTGGTTTAATTGGGTGTCCTGAAGATTTTTCAGACAATAAGCTATGACGGATAAAAAAGAGGATAGTCTCCTTCCTGCACCTTTAATGAGTAGACATCATTTTCTTCTTTCAGCTTTAGGAAACTCTTCTCTTCAAGTTTAGGTAGCAATAAATTCAGAATATAATGGCTTTTTAATACTTATCTCATTTTTGCATTAAATATAATGTATATCTTTATTATTTTATGGCTGAAGTCCCCTTTGTATTCTCCGGCCTTTTTTTTTTTTTAAACCTCAAGCTAGTGTAGAATTTTCTGGTAAAACAAAGTTTAGTGGAAAATGCCAATTTGTCAAACCTGAAATGTTTCACAGAGACTTAGTAGGTTCGATGAACTGCCAAAGAATCATACGCAGGATTCTAGGGGGAATCTGCCTCAATTTCTGCCATCTCACCTGATGGTCTGCTGGAAAGCTCAGGTTTCCACTCCTCCCATGTCTCCTGCCCCAAAGGACCATCAAAGATTCAAGACTCCTTACTGTACAGTAAGTATCAGAAGGGTAGCCATGTTAGCCTGGGTCTGCAAAGGCGATGAGGAGTCCTGTGTCATCTTATAGACTAACAGATTTATTGGAGCATAAGCCTTCGTGGGCAAAGACCAGTACATTTAGGATCCTAGAAACCTTGCAGGCTCTGGGATACCCAGTGGGAGCTAGGTTCCTCACTGCTTTCCTGCTTCAAGGCAGAGGGCTCCCTGAGGCGATGCTAGGATTGGGGAAAAACACAAGAAGCCCCAGGGGTTTTAGGCAGCCAGCTGCTCCATTTTACTGGGGGAAATAAAAGCAAACTTCGAAATTTCCTAGTTTTGTTCTAAATCAACAGAAAAACTCTTTTGAAATGTTAGAATTGCTGCAAAATGGAAGTTCCAAGTTCTGACCAGCGCTATTTTCTCCCTGTCCCACAGAGAAGTTTGTGGGAATAATTTCTTGGACACACTGGGTGCAGGTGAAAACAAGCAGAGGATTTATTGGTTCACACAGCTGGTGGAGTACTCATTAGGGGTTAATCCAGTGAGCACTAACTTAATCAAAACATACATTAGATTATATAGGTAGCAGATGGGTGGGGGAGAAGTGATTTGATAGGTCTAGCAGCGGAAGTGAGATAAGCACATAAGCCAATGGTCTAAGACAGTTACACAGTATCTCCGCCCATTGCCTATTAAACATGTTATCACTAATACAGGTGGTTATTCCTAACAAGCTAAATGAGCCAACATAAACAGGATGGAAGTCCCAAAAATGGGCATATTGCTGTTAGCTTGTTAGCCGAACTTGTGATGTCTAGGCGGGACGGATGACTCCATTCCCATCCTGGCACAGTCCTTGAGATTCAAGCCTGTTAATTTGAAAGCGTGAAACCCGTGCAGCCCAGCTGATACCAGACAGGCTTTATCAGAGTGAGAGAAGCCCCTTTGGAATGTAGTTTCTATGGGAATCAGGGTCACATGAACTGTTTTGCTTCCCAAGCTTGGCCTGATACTTTCAGGTTTGAGTTTGTCAGTTCTCAGCAAGATACCATGGACTGCCTCAATTTACCCTACAAAGTTGAACTCCTTTCTCCTTCCAATTCCAGTGGAAAGACAGGCATCCACAGCTGAAAGATAAAAGCTGATTTAATTCCTTTAATTTCTGTTTCTTCTCCTCCCCCCTTGCTACTGTAGCTCTTCCTATTCACTAACCCAGTATGAGGTTATTCAGCATGGGGGCACCTTGTGACTTTGTACTCAACTTTGGGAGACTAGGCCTGAGGCTCCCTTGTGTGCTGTGCGTTGTGTATCAGTGTGTGTGCACCTCAGACTAGACCTACTCAGACAAACCTCCAGGAACAGGCTTTTTTCTGTAAAGAATATAGAACAGGATTCCAGTCCAGCAGCCTCCTCTCTGACTGCAGGTTACATGCTCCCATCTCTGTCAGTGCTGAGACCCTGCTGGGAGGCAGAGGGTAAATCAACTTGTGACACCTTAAATCAACTTAGAACCTGAAAAGTTTGGGTTGCCAGCCCTCCAGGATTGTCTTCAAGTCTCCAGGAATTAAAAATGAATCTTTAATTCAGAATTATGTCATGTGATGAAATCTCCAGGAATACATCCAATGAAAATTGGCAGCCATAAGCAGACTGTTTATTAAATGGAATCTCTCACTGGGAGCAAATGCTCTGCTCTGTGCTCACTGGCTGCTGGTTTCTAGGCAGAGTCTAATTTGTTAGGTTTTTTGACTCAGAGATCCCTATCTATGTGACAGACTGCCTGTTTCCACAGTGAAGCCTACTCAGTGTACTCAGCTGGCAGTAGCAGGTTGCAAACTCAAGGGCCCTCACAAAAAACACCCCACTTCCTTCCACTTTGGCTCCAAAGAGTCTCCATCCTCTGGAGACTGAGCTGCAAGGCCCTGCTTCTCCCAGGCCATAATAAGGGCTGATGTTGGCAGTTGGGGATATTAGCTGAGCTTTTATTTGATTTCTGCATAATTGTTTTCTGATTTTTGGTTGCTGAGCTTTTGCTGACTCACTCTCTTTGCACTAGACACCGTTTTATAACTCAGACTATAAGGCTTTTGTTCTATAAATAGAAATTAAAATACTAAGTAGCTGCATTAGTCATGATAATTGACATTTACACATCCTTTCCTTGTGTGGGTAGAGAACAGCTAAAAAAGGAGTTGCCTTCTGCTTTAGATCCCATGTTATAGCAGTCATCCAATTCATGGCCATGTCAGTCCCACCATGACTGCTGGCAGAGGCATTAGCATCCTCCCAGTGTGTAAGCCAGAGGCAGGCCCAGCTTTCTAGTGGCACTTTCTCTATGTGAGATGTAGCATCTCATTCCAGACTTGGCTTTCAAAACAAGCTGATGACAAACAGCTGTGATGGTGTGAAGACTAAAATTCTCATAGGTACCACTGCCTTAGCGCAACAGTTCTCAAACTGTAGGTTGGGACCCCAAAGTGAGTCATGCCCCCACTCTAATTTAATGGGGTTGTCAGAGCAGGTGTTAGTCTTCCCGGGGTCTAACTTCAAGCCTGAGACCTACTGACCAGGGTTAAAGTTGAAACCCTGGGTGGCTAGGGTTGCCAGGTGTCCAGTTTAGAACCGGACAGCCCAGTATTTTTAGCTTTCTGTTTGGGAAACAAATTGAGAAAATATAAATGAGAAAATATAAATGTCCGGTATTTTCTAAATTAGATGTAATGTAGATTGTGATGTAATGTCAAGTGTGTCCAGTATTTTTGTTGAAACCATCTGGCAACCCTATGGGTGGCAGGGCTCAGATTACAGGCCCCCTGCTTGGGGCTGAAGACCAGGGGTTTTGATTTTGACCACCCCATGCAGGACTCTGGGGTTCAAGTGGGGCTCAGAGGGCATAGTCTTTGCTCTCCCCCTTTCCTCAAGATCGTGAGGCAATATTGTTGTCAGAAAGAGGCTGTGGTGTAGCGAAGTTTGAGAATCCCTGTGTTAGCTTGCAGAAAATGCTCACATAGAGTACACTGAAGCCAAAGCACGTACTGGATTGTTCTAAATGCCTGTGCTCAAGGTGTTGCAAATGTACTGTGAAGCAGATGACAATTTGTTTGATAGGAGGAACCCCAGTTAAAGGAAAACTACTTTTGGATGTTGCCTTTCTTGATGTCTGATTTGTGTCCATTTATTCTTTTGTGCATAGACAGTCTGGTTTGTCCAATGTACATGGCAACACCCAAAAGCCAGTGGGGGAACATTTTAACCTCCCTGGGTACACAGTTTCAGACTTGCAATTTGCCATTCTCAGACAGAAAAACTTCAAAAACAGATTGCAGAGAGAAACTGTTGAGCTGGCGTTCATGTGCACATTTGACACCCTCAGCCACGCTCTAACAAACACATGGACTGGTTCTCGCATTACAAAAGGTAATTTCCCATTCCCTTTCTCAATTTCTCACCGCTGTTGGAGATGAGCCACATCCATTCTGATTTAATGAGCGCTGATGTCACAGTCCCATCTCTGTACCCTTTTTTCTGTCTTTCTTTTTCTCTTCAGCATCTCAGGGAGGGAGTTGTAGTTCAAGAAAGTTTATGCTCTAATACCCTAATAAATGTGTTAGTCACTAAAGTGCCACCAGACTCCTTGTTGTTTTTGCTGAAAGAGACTAACACGGCTACCTCTCTAAATCTAAAAAAATCAGTCCTTCGGGTGGATAGCTTCTTGTACAGTTTATGGAAGAAGTAGATCTTGAAGAGGGGAGTGAATTATGAGGAGAGGATAGAGGCCTTGTGATTGAGCAGAGAAAGGATGTTCCATGCATGGAGGGGCGGCATGTATAACACCAAGCACAACAGGATCCTGGCCTAGACTAGGCTCCTAAGCACTACAGTGTTGCAAATAATAACTGATAATATAAAAAGGTATAGTTGTGGCGGACAGATACAAGCTGGGTCTTAGGGTTGGCATTATTGTCAGATCAGCTGAAGCACACTTCATCTAAACTGGTTTGTCTATCGCTAGCAACTGCCCTCTTGATTTTCTACTCATCATGGTACCCTTTTTAATGCAAAAAGCAAGACAAGTAACAGACTAGAGTTAAGTACAGACAGGTCACTGCTACAGCAACATTGTATTGAATTTCCACAATGCTTCAGAAACACCAGTAAAAATCAGTTTAATCATATTTGCAAAGAGCATAAATGTAGAGTTGTTTTGTTTTATAGCAGCATCTGTAACTTTTTCCAGCTGCCGCAGCTCCTCTATCTAGATTAAGGTTATTGGACTATAAATTCTTCAGGGGACGATGCCCTGAGATGGATTCTTTCTGCACTTACACCAGACTTTAGTGGAGTTACACCTGTTTTACATCAGTTAAGATGTCTAGTCTTGTGGAGCAAAATCAAAATTAGCAATTTTTCATCTCTCCTGCATTAATGCAAAAACTTTTCAGTCCAACATTCTGGATATGGAAGCAGGCTTGGAAGTATAAATTAAAGAGGTCCCTTATCTCATTTGATTTTTCTCTATTGGGCAGAAAAAAACTGGGATTTATGTTTGTTCCCTCTGAGAAGTCTCTAGGTATGTGATTAGGAAGCATGCTGTTGATGGTATTCTTTTGTTTATTTTGATCCCAGTAACTAAGTGCTTTGGGCTTACTAAAATAGAAGAAACTGATAAACATATGGGCACCACAGATTTATAAAGTATGTATACACACTGCTTCATGGATTTAGAGAGCCCTCTGGAGCATTAACACACACACTTGATGAAAAGTAAGACCTGCATTGTCTTTGTTTCTATGGGTATGTCTAGATTGCAGGGTTTTTTTTCGAAAAAAGTGGCCTTTTTTTCGAGAAAAAAAAACCCAACAACCCTGTGACCTGCGTCTAGACTGCTTCAACGTTCCTTCGAAAGTAAATCAAAAGAAAGCGGCAGTTTTTTTGACAGTGGAAAACTTCATTTTATGAGGAAGAACACCTTTCTTCAAAAGTGCTCTTTTGAAAAAATGCGCTATGTAATGCAAACTTTAGTGCTTTTTCGAAGTACTGGTTGTAATCTAGATACTCTTTTTCGAAAGAGGTTTTTTTGAAAGCCTCTTTTGAAAGAGGATTGCAGTCTAGACATAGCCTATTAGTTTAGGGGCCATTACTAAACTAGAGCTTCCATTCGGGCAATACATACTAGGACTTATTTTTCTGTCTCTTATATTGGCACAAGGCCTTGAACCTGCAAACATTTATGTACACATGCATAAATCTTTGCAGGATCAGGCTTAAATTAGGACTCACTCATTAAATTTAGCAAGTTTATGGCATTGTAAAGCTACTGTAGGAAAGACAAACAGGCCCAATGACCACTCTGCTAGTTTAGCACGTTAACTAGCAAGCTCTAACGAGGACATTTTAAAGTGTGTAATTGTACTGATTATATCTACAAGGAGTTTTTTTTTGTCTGGCTTAGTATTTTGCAATATACTCACATTAACTTTGATTTAGCATGTATTGTTCCCCTAAGACATGCAAAAAAAGGGAAAGGTCAAGATGTGAAAAAGTGTGATACCAGCTAGCATAATACCGTGGAAATACATTTTCTTAATGGTTTTCTGTTTGCACTACAGATCTCAGCCATCTTAGATAGTTTTATCACCCATGAAAATATAGAACGCCCTGTTCCTTATCAAATCTTACCATTTAAAAAAATTCTATTTTTAACTTATGCAGACACTTGCAAGCCTATGTCTCATCCGCCACATGGCAGGCGGTAGCATGAATTTCCTGAGTATATTGGCTGAATAAGCTCAGAGCAATTTCTTGGGGAAATAAGCCAACAAGCAGGCCTCTGTTTATTCTACAGCTATGCAATTGGCTGAAGAGAGCTCCTTCAACACCTACGCTTTCTTTTAAAATATTACTGTTCGTAGTAAAACCTGCCAGAGGCTATGGACAGCCTAAAACAATAGCTAAGACAAAGGAGGGAATTGCTCTACTCATTTCAGTGAAATGTGAACTCTCAAATCTAATGCTGATATTTGCTGTATTCAGTAATCAGCTATGAAATAGTTCCACTGGGCACAAGATCCTAGACAACTTGTACCTCCCCCCTTAAGGAAGTGTGTTGTGGCAGTGTGTGTCCACAACTTCTGGTCTGTTGGAACAAATGCAGTTGTCTGTTCTCATAGGAGATGCAGTGCACCAAGTATTTCTCTCAGTCTGGCCATACAAATTAAGGCCTGATCTACACTGGGGCTACGTCTACACAGGCACCCTTTTCCGGAAAAGGGATGCAAA
>JANRFK010001158.1:36612626-36630357 GCA_030068395.1 Apalone spinifera
GCCTACATTTGCAGCCCTATTCCGAAACAGGCTGCAAGTGTAGACATACCCAGACAGACAAGAGATGACAGGACCAAATAGTGCAGTTGTCCTAGGAAGAGGAAAAACATCTAGAGACGCTAGTCAGATTATCAGAAGGTGCTGACGATGGCTGGAGATGGCAGATTGATAACCCTACAGTACAGGTATACATCCCTAAAGGCAAAGTAACAGATAAAGGTTAAACCAGATGTGGAAAACCCCCGGTGACAACCATAAAAATGTTGATGAAGGATAATGATGGGAATCCCTGATGATGATGATGGGATGAAAATCTTTTTAAAGATTAATGATCATGGCATGACATTCCAAAATCCATAGACTCAAATGGGAATTTACAACTATAAAAATAGTACATGGTTCTTTGGGTTCAGACCTACAAAGTCTTAGACTTAGAGCATCCGATTGTGATGGACAGAGCCCAGCTTTTCACTCACATTCAATCTAAATGACCAGTAGATTGACTTGAGTCATGAGTCTGGTAAGTATAAGACCATCTGCAAGGGGAGGGAGTTGTATGTGCATGCACTCAGGCTGCTTTTCATTTTTGTATTTTGAGTAAAAGTGGTGTATTGCCTTTTCCTCTGAAAAAGATCCTATGTGTTTCTTCCGACCATAACACAGTTTATGGCTCCATGTTTCATGTGTTCTGCACAATCACCATGTCTGTGGGCATAGAAGCTGTGAAAAGAGTATTGTGAAATATAAAGAAATCCAAGGATAGTAAATACTTTAGTAGGCATATCATCCTTCTTGCCCTTGGTTACAGCCAGACCTCAACTTTCCCATCACCTCTCTAAATAGTTAATAAAATATACATAACAATAGCAGAGCGCAACCGATTGTCCTAGATCCACGAATGAAAGGTAACTTGACTGGTGCATTAAGTATCTAATTAACACCCTCCTTTCCATCATCCAGAGGAGATAGCATTACTACTTGGCAAAACTTTCTTCAACTTTATCACTTCTCAGCTTGAAATTATTAGCTCATACTAGTTTGATTACATGGTGTGAAGGGGAAAATGCTGACTCTGTCACACTCTGCTCTCGTAGACCATTTACTACATTGCTGTATCAGGCAAACTGTCTGGTCCTTAAAACACTGAGCGCAAAGCTGGGCCTATAAGTCATTAATAGAATTACCTGCTGGGTAAGACAGATGATGACTCAAAACTATTCCAGCTTTTTTCTTGGCACCAGACCTAATGGGGACATTCTCATATTGTCAAGTAGCAGCTCATTATAGTAAATGGACTGCCATCCTCTCCCACTGAAACTGTGCCTATGTTTTTGGATACCACCCCTGGATAGTGCACTGCTGAATTTAGCATTTTTGGTGTAAGTAATCTGGGGGCTACATATTGTACACAGCACAAGGGAACCTTGAACAAATCCTTCCCCTGAAAAATTGTACTGTTTGCCACCATGTCATTAGCGGGCCTATTAATTGTCACCATTGTTTACACCTTCCCCTCCTTCTCCCCATAAACAATAGATTATAGAATTGCTGCTGCATTCTTTTTCTATCTGTTTATGTATGCTTATTGATATGCAGATGCAAATGTTGACTATTCCTTTATGGAGTCTTTTTGGCCAAGAAGAACTTCATTAAGTACTTTTACCCCCCAGTGTTCTCTGCAGTTTAGCTTTGTCTTAGGCAGAACAGACACACAGGGACATGGCCTCTAAACTTTGAGGATGCACTGAGGCAGACTCCTCTGGAAAGCAGACTCCTTTAGTAGAGGAGGCATGGGCTAGTGGGAGAAAGATGTGACTAAAACTCAGAAAGTCCTTTGTTCCAAGTCCTCCACTGACTTAACATACAACCTTCTCAGGTCACTTAACACTGTCTCTTCTTTGCTGCCTGTAATAACGGACACATAAATACTTACCTAAGCCACTGGAGTGCTGCAAGGATTAATGACTTACATTTCAGTGCTGCAAAAATATAAAGCACTATGGTATGTGTGCACTAGGAATTATTATTAATATACATGAATTCATCTGAAGTCTTTACAAGATGAATGCATTGTTTATAGCTCATATATAAAGGATAAAATGTGTCAAATTTAAAACAAACAAACAAGCAATTTTTAACCTTATTAAGGTCTGGTGCTTTTCTGTCTAGAAGGCTTAATCCGTTAATGTACAGCTATAAAGAACAATTACTTTTGTTTGTAGATTAAAATTACATTCTAACTTGATTTACTGTTTGGCTAATATCCTTGATGAGCATTGGGTGGCTAATTGTGCTATATTTTTTGTTGTGCTCTATTTTGTACAGCCTGTGAATGCATGCTTTTGCCTCCTAAAAATCCTTCATGCTTCCATGTCAGCAAGTAACTTATGCCATGCACTACAATTTGTTGAGGATGTAGCAGCAGAAAAAGCATTGCTTTCTTCAAATGTGACATTTGGTGTATTACCTGCACGCGCAGTATTGTCTGGGGTGTAGTTTCTGACCTGCAATGCATTATCTGCTCCAGTGATTTTGGGGTTGTTTATCACCAATGACATATTTCTTTCCAGGAACCCACCATTCTCCTGGTCTCTACTTTAAAGCAGTAAATGCAAACGTATGTCTGGAATTGGATGGCAAGTTTGAGAATGAAAAGGGATTATTTTAGAGTTGCCCAATTCCCCTCCTCTCCACAACTAACAGTGAGACAACTAGGCTTCTTTAACTGTAACAGCAAATATTATGGTAAAATATAAAGGTCATTGCAAGAGCAAAATTAATCATGCATGTTGTGCTTAAAGAATTTCATGGGATCTTTTGCAGGGGGATAAGGCAAAACGCCACACTAATTGGTAATACATACACCAATCAATACTTTATCGTATGCATATGATATATTACATTCATGCAATCTATCTTGTTGTTACCCACTAGTTGCTCCCTTTAATTTCACTGGCCAGGTGAATTAGATGTGGGAGGAGTGTTAGTCTTCTGCCGATCTGGATCAATGCTCCAATGTTGAAAGGACGAGAACTGGGGTCCCCTTGCAAGACACCTTAGATTTATAGTAGCTTCCTTCTCATGAAAACTATACCAGTTAGCCATCATATGCATATACACAATCTATGTACTTTTGGCTGTGTCAGTTAGTCATCTGTGGCACCTTCTTCCCAGTGTTGTCTTTATGCTGCCACATTCATCTTCAAAGAGGGCCTTTTGACTCTGCTTTCAAAAGAAGGTGCTTGCTTCGGACTCCCAAGGCCATCAATATGTCTGATCATCTTTCAATGAGCCCACTTGACAGGTCTTATTGTCCTTGGATCTGGCTTCCACCTGCTCTCCAATTGTTGTAGCTGTTCTGAGGTGCCTACCTTCCACACCTTATCCATTCACACCTCATTCATTCAACAGGGCAATCAATTAAATAAAAGGGGAGAGATATATTCTAGCACAAAGACCTCTCTTTACCTTAATTATTCTTAGGGACTATAATATTATATCAAGATTTCATACAAAGTTTCTGTATAAAAGGACTTTATACAAAGTTATATGAAAATGAAGGTTATATATGGAAAGACTTAATACATGGTGTGAGGGGCCCGGGGCTCCGCAGACGCAGAGGCCCCACCTCCCCGCACTCCGCCCGCTCGTACGGGTGGCAGGGGGGTCCATCTCTGCTGCCATGGTGGGCCGTGGTGGGGCGCGGGGCTCCACGGAGGCGGGGGTCCCACCTCCCCATGCTACGCCCGCTTGCATGGGGTGGGTCGGGAGATCCTGGGCCAGGCGGAGCAAGCTGGCCAAGGGAGAAGGCCAATGAGGATGAGTCGCAGGGTGACATCATAACCCCGTGACCAGAAGAGGCGGAGGAAGGTGAACCAGCGGGGGATTTCAAAAGGGGCCGGCCGGCCAGCCCAAAGGAGAGATGAGGAGGAGCAAAGGAGCAAAGGAGGAGAGGTGAGTGACGGGGGAAACCCCGAGCCTGGAGGCACCACTGGGCCCTTCAGCGGCCGGCAGCGGAACGCCGGCCAGAGCCCCGAGTGAACAGACTGGACTGGCGGTGTTGGGAGCACAGAGACCTAAGAACACTGGTGTTAAAAGGCATAGCTGGGGGGTGGCAACCCCATGATGATAGGGCTGTAAGCCTGAGGGGGAGCCAGTCCCCTGACAGATAGTGGAGAATGCGGGCATTGGATCCTAAACCCTGGCGTTAAAGGGGGGGAGGTGTTTAAAAAAAAAAGGAAATGGAGATGGAGATGAAAGAAGTTTGGCAGTGGCTGGCAGAACAGCAGTGCCAGCAGCAACAACAACAGACCCAACTCCTGCAGCACTTGGCTGCTCAGCAGCAGGAGCAGCAAAGACAGCTTGTTAGAGAACTGACTGATCAGCAACAGGCACAGAAAGAGATGTGGCTCCAACAAGGGGCCACATTGGCCCAGGCAACTCCGGGGGCTGACGGGAGCATGGCAGGAGTGCCTCAGCTACCTATCCATCTAACCAAAATGGGGCCTCAAGATGACCCGGAGGCCTTTCTCGTAATGTTTGAAAGGGTTGCCACTGTGGCCCGTTGTCCTGGGGACCATTGGGCCACCCTGCTGGCCCCCTACTTGTCAGGGCCGGCCTAATTAGCTTACAGGAGTCTAGATCCACAGGAAGCCCTCAATTACTATAAGGTAAAGGAGGTGATCCTAGATCAAATCTGGCTGAACTGTGAGACATTTAGGCAAAGATTTCGCCAAGAACGGCACCCCACCGGGGTGCGCCCCTAGGGCGGTCACCCAAAGGTTGCGGGAAGCTTGCCAGAGGTGGCTAGAAACTGAAAAACGGACTAGCGGTCAGCTGGTTGACATCATCGTATTGGAACAATTCTTACAGAGTTTGCCGACCAACGCCTGCAAGTGGGTAAAGCGGCAGCAACCCATGACGATAGCAGATGCAGTCACATTGATGGAAGCCTATATGGCCACAGAGGGTACAGGGGAGCCCACGAGGGCCTCAGGGGAAGGGCGAGGGCAGCGCCCCCCGGTGGGCCGGGCCCGGACTCCCCGAGGCGGCCGTGGACGGACCTATGGAGGACAGGAAAGGGGGGTCCCAGACTATAGACCTACCGCCCTCATTAGTCTCCCCGGGGAAGGAGTACAGGTAGACAGGACCCCGAGAGAGGAGGAGCCTATCCGCCCTGTGGGGTCCGGGATGGGCAGCCGGGGGATGTGTTATGAGTGTGGCCAAGAAGGCCTTTTCCGCCGAGTTTGCTCATTCATGGATTGTTCGTTCGGGCGGGTGTTAGCCCTAGGCCCTAAGGCTCGACCTAAGGAAAATAAGAAAGTGTTGGCCCAACTGAAGGTAGAGGGGCGGGATGTTTAGGCCCTAGTTGACACCGGCTGCGGACAAACCATGGTCCGGGCCTCCCTGGTTCCACACCCAAAAACCCCCGGAACCCCCATATGGTTGAAGTGCATCCACGGGGACGTGAAACCTTATCCCACAGTGTGAGTAAAACTATCCGACGGACAGGAGGAGGTGACATGCCAGGTGGCGATAGCCAAAAATTTAGAATACCCAGTACTTCTGGGGCGCAACTAGTTGGGTTTTCAGTGACTAATGGAGGGGTGGACCCCTCAGCCGGCCGGAAAGCCGGAGATTGGCCAACCAGAAAGTGTGTTAGTGGGCCGCCAGGTCGGGCAGGCCCTAGAAAGGAATCCCGAACACACGGGAGAAGCAGGGAGAGATCCGGGGCCTTCACAGGACTGGAGCTGGACCTGGGATGGCGACGTCGAAGGAGACTTCGTCCAGGAGCAGCGGAATGACCCGCCTCTACAATGGGCCTGGGAGCAAGCAGGCAAGATGACCAACATCGGGGAGGAGGACACAAGGCTAAGACAAGGGCCTTTTTTTGAGGTACATGGCGACCGTCTCTACCGGGTGACAAAGGCCGCGGAGGGAAGGGGGATCCTCCGGCAGTTGCTAATACCAACCGGGGGACGCCGAAAAGTATAGGAACTGGCTCATTCAAACCCATGGGCAGGTCACCTCGGAAGGAAAAAAACGCTGCAGTGCATAACCCAAAGATTTTTTTGGCCTGGGATACATAAGCAGGTGAGAGATTTTTGTAACTCCTGTCCCGAGTGCCAGCTAACCTGGCTGTGGGAGATAACCAAGGCCCCCTTGGTTCCCCTCCTGGTAATAGGAGTACCCTTTGACCGGGTAGCATTTGATCTGGTTGGACCAGTTGAACGGTCAAAAGCTGGGCACCAGCATATATTGGTCTTGATAGACTATGCCACCCGATACCCTGAGGCGGTGCCCTTGAAAAACACCACGTCCCAGACCCTTGCAGGAGAATTAGTGAAGATCTTTTCATGGGTAGGGATACCCCGGGAAATGCTCACAGACCAAGGGACGAATGTCTCTTCTAAGCTTATGGTGGAACTATGCCGACTATTACAGATTAAAACATTGTGCACCTCAGTGTATCATCCGCAGACTGATGGGTTGGTAGAGCACTTGCCAGCCGACAATCAGGGCAGTGTGTGTGTGTGTGTGTGTGTGTGTGTGTGTGTGTGTGTGTGTGACCCAAGTCTTTAACTGCTGAGACACAGGGTCCCGTCGCAGCGGGCAGTCTAGGGGAGACTGATAGATGCCCCCATGGATCTGTCACCTGGGAGTGACACAATCCAAACGCCCAAGCTCTCCCTATACCTGTCCCTTATGACCGGCTGAAGTTCTTTTATATTGTGCTTGGTTCTATTACAGCAGCTGAAGGAGTCAGGTTAAAGCTTAAACAGTTACAGGTTTATTGGAGAAGACTTATAAAGCATGTGGTTACAATTGCTATTGCTCTATTTCTTAACTGCTAGTAAATATAGATTTCGCCTTCCCCTGTAGCATGGGGCACGGGTCACTTGCGGGAGGATTCTCTGCATCTTGGGGTCTTTGAACCATCGTTTCAAGGACTTCAGTATCTGAGACACAGGTGAGAGGATTATTCTAGGAGTGGGTGGGTGAGATTCTGTGGCCTGCATTGTGCAGGGGGTCAGACTAGATGATCAAAATGTCCCTTCTGACCTTAAAGTCTATGAGACTATGAGTGACCTGCAGGAGTGGGATAAATTGCTGCCAGCCCTGTTGTTTGCCGTCCGCGAAGTCCCCCAGGCCTCGACCAGGTACTCCCCGTTCGAACTCCTCTACAGATGACAACCCCGGGGGATCCTGGACCTGTTAAGGGAAACCTGGAAAGACCAGGAAACCCAAGTCCAGGGAATGATTTCCTATGTCCTTCACTTACAAGAAAGACTGCGGCAGCTGGGGGGAGTTTGCAAAAGTTAACTTAATGCAGGCACAAGACAAGCAGACCTTTTACTATAACCAGGACGTGTGGGTCTGGGAGTTTGAGCCAGGTGATAGGATCCTCCTCCTGCTCCCTTCCTGCGAATCTAAGCTACTGGTGAAATGCAGGGGCCGTTCGAAGTTGTCCGTAGGGTAGGGGCAGTGGACTATGAGGTGCGCTTGGTGGGGAAACGAAAGGGCACGCAGGTCTACCATGTCAACTTGCTAAAGAAATGGAACCCACAAGAGGGTCTCTTTGCAGATCATCAGCTGCGGCCCACAGAGTTGGAGCCGTGGGCTGGAGATCTGGAATCAACCCGCGGCATAGACATAGGCCCGGATTTGACAGCGACTCAAAAACAGGAGATACGAGATCTACTCCAGGAGTTCCAGGCAGTAGTTAACACCATGCCAGGGTTTACCGACCTGATCAGTCACCACGTAGCCATCAGACCCGGGTGCAGGGTAAGGGAACCTGTACGCCCCCTCCCTAGGAAAATGTGGGATATGGTGCGGGAGGAGATACAAAAGATGCTGCGGCTAGGAGTGATAGAAGAATCACGTAGTGAATGGAGCAGTGCCATCCTGTTGGTCCCTAAATCCGACAAGACCATACGCTTCTGCATCGATTTCCGAAAAGTTAATGCAATCTCTCGGTTCGATGCGTACCCCATGCCTCGGTTCGATGAACTCCTAGAGTGGCTAGGCCAAGCCCAGTACATCTCCATGCTAGATCTCACAAAGGGATATTGGCAAATCCCGCTAACACCCGCCTCTCGAGAGCGGACCACCTTCTCCACCCCTTTCGGCCTCTACCATTTCAAAACCATGCCCTTTGGGCTCCACGGGGCAGCCGCCACTTTCCAGAGCCTCATGGACCGTGTGCAAAGGGGGCACCAGCCATACGTGGCTGCGTATATAGATGATATCGTAGTGTATAGCAAATCATGGAAAGACCATCTACAACACCTACGAGTAGGCCTGGAGAACGCGGCTGACGGTGAACCCGGAAAAGTGCCACCTAGAGCAACGAGAGGTGACCTACTTGGGGGTCACGGTTGGGAGAGGACGGTTGAGGCCCCTAGCTGGCAAGGTACAAGCCCTAGCTGACTACTGCCCCGCCACCCCCAGACAAAAAAACAAGACCGGCAATTCCTAGGCCTAGCGGGATACTACAGGCGGTTTATTCCAAGTTTTGCGTCAGAGGCATTGACAGATCTCACCAGGAAGAACAGCCTGATGCAAATAGTGTGGACAGAAAGGTGCGTGCACGCATTCCAGCGATTAAAGCCGCTGTAATGCGGGCGCCGGTCCTAATACAACCGGACTTCATAAAAGAATTTACCTTGCAGACTGACGCCTCCACCGTGGGCCTTGGAGCGGTGCTGACTCAACAGGTAGTGAGACAAGAACACCAAGTCGTATACCTGAGTCGCAAGTTGTTCCCCCGTGAACAACGGTATGTCACGATCGAGAAAGAAGCCCTGGCCGCAAAATGGGTGGTGGAGACTCTATGATATTATCTGCTCGGGAACCCGTTTAAATTGGTGACTGACCATGCCCCTTTACAGTGGATCCAGGCAATGAAGAAAACCAACCCCCGGGTTAAGCGCTGGTACCTCGCCTTACAACCATATAAATTCGAAATACAACATCGTCCGGGATTGAGGCACGGAAATGCAGACTTCTTCTCCAGGGTGATGGAAGAAGAAGAACTGAGTGGCGGGACTGTAAGTGACTTAAAGGGGGGGATGTGTGACAGGGCGCGGGACTCCGTGGATACGGAGGCCCCGCCTCCCTGCACTCCGCCCGCTCGTAAGGGTGGCGGGGGGTCCATCTCTGCGGCCATGGCAGGCACTCCGGGGGACGCTGAAGCTCCCGAGCACCCCAGGGAGTGGGGTCGCGGGATCCGGGGCCAGGCGGAGCAAGCCAGCCAGAGAAGAAGGCCAATGAGGACTAGTCGCGGGATGACGTCATCACCCCGCAACCGGAAGAGGCGAAGGAAGGTGAACCAGCAGGGGATTTCAAAAGGGGCCAGCCGCCGGCCCAAGGGAGAGGTGAGGAGGAGCGTGCGGAGCAAAGGAGGAAGGGTGAGTGACGGGGGAAGCCCCAAGGCTGGAGGCACCACTGGGCCCTTCAGCAGCCAGCAGCGGAATGCCAGCCAGAGCCCCGAGCGAACTGGACTGGCAGTGGTGGGAGCACAAAGACCTAAGAACACTGGTGTTAAAAGGAGTAGCTGGGAGTGCAACCCCGATGATGGGGGGGAGCCAGTCCCCTGACACATGGTTATATGAAGATGATCCAAAGTCATATGAAAATGATTAACACAGAGATTTATGATTAATACAGAGATGTATCTACAATGTTTCATGCTTGCTAGACTCACCTTACTGGTGGTCCCATTGAAATACATAGTGCACCAGTGGATAGAGCCTGGCACAGATCAAAAATAGGTATCTTCATCTGCTACAGTGATCTGTGCATATCCACATCCCCACAGATGCGAATAAATGCAGTATAAAGTGGATAGTGACAGATTTGCAGGGCTCTACCAGAGGGTTGCTAAATAATTAAATGCAATAATTAAATGCAATAATTAAATAGTAGCACTGTTATATTGTCTGTATTTAAGGGTCCTACAGCAAGAAAGAGGATTCATGTTTTATCTACCAGAAAGATATTTTCTTTTCTTTACTGATGTTTATAATTCAAACATTTTGATTTTACACTACTTAATTCAAACAAAACTCTCATTGAGCATATCTGGAGTTTATCTGAAGTGGAGTGCAGGATCAGGCTTTAAGTTTTAACCATCTTGGGATGCTTGCCAAGGGAACCTTTGTCTTCTCTTCCACACGTTACTGCAGCAGATGGATGAGAACTTCCAAAGCAAAGCTGTGATAATTCCCTTGTAAAACACGCCAAAATGGAAGATGCCCTCCAATGTAAATTTCTTAAAGTGGCAATGCTCCTTTGCGCTGTTTCACTTAAAATACTTAAGTACATCACCTGGCAGATGATGATATACGTCTGGATATTTGAAGTTAAATAAAGAATAAGCTGAATGCTTGACATAGAATAAAACAGTTGTAACAGGAATGGTTGCTTAATAAGCAAGTGGTGGACTGTGGCAATCTACAGATATCTGAAGGGTTTGAACATTAACAAGGGAAAGGAATAATTGGCATAGTGCTGTACACTGATAGGTATCATCAGGGTGACATTTAAAAATATGACTACTTGGGCTAAAGCCGAGAGAACTTAACACAAAGTGTTAAGGGTAAAATGGTCTCAAGAAATGATGGACGTTCTCTTCCAAGAGATATATAACACCGAACTGAAAAAAGCATTAGGAAATACACAAATCCTTCCCTCGTAGAAACATTTCTGAACTGGCAGCAGGATGAATGAAATGATCACTTCCATCTCTAACTATTACATTTCAACTCAATATCTCTTAAGCTTCCTGCCTGGAGAAAATACACTTCACTGCATCCATTTTCCACTTTTAGAGTAGTCATGTCCAAGGTCCAGAGGGCAGATTGACAACACTTCCTGTGATTGTATGATATGCTCTCTGTCCATATGTTCATTGTACAGCTCTGGTTTCAACCTGTGAGCTATATTTAAGATACACCCACATTTAGTACAGGGCATGGCACAAATTGACCCTTCCCCGCCCGTCATTTCAGCCTGAAAGCTGTTTCTCTCTAGAATTCCAGACTTCACAAATGAGAATGCACAAAGAACCTTCTACTGCTTCCCCCCTAACATCTAACTTATATCTTCCTTCCTGCAGATTAAGCCCATTTCCTTGCCCTACCTTAAGTGCACATTATAAAGGGCTGTTATAAAGAGAATGGTGTTCAGAAGGACAACTGAACAACACCTCATTTAGAACTGCCTTTAACATATCAGAAATCTGTTAGTAGGTCCCCTCTCAGTCATCTTTCAGATTTTCTAAACCTTAAATCATTTTTGTTGCTCTCCCTGTGGACTCTCTTCAGTTTTCCCACATCTTTTCTAAAGTGTGGCACCCAAAACTGACTGCAATACCCTAGCCCAGGAATTTGCAACCCATGTCTCTAGCATCAAACATGGCTCAGTATAGAACCAAATATGGCTCTTTTGTCATATATGCACACTTTTTTAAATTAAGTGAAAATTTAATTCACAATTTTAAAAACACATAATTACACATGTTAAGTTGGTCTTTTTTTTTTTTGTCTATTTCACCTTAACTGTTCATCCATTCTCTCCATTCACTGGGGTCGTGCATAGTCACTTTTCATTTGATTGGTTGAGAAATCTTTCCATCATCATATGTCAGAGTGAACTCTGTAGTCCCCTGATAGCAAAAATAGTGACTTGAAAGAGAGATGACGAGTACTGAAATTTTCAAAAGGTGCGGACAGACTTGTATGAATTTGTGGCTAGGTCTTGGATTGCCATACCTTCTCATTTGTAGTGTGAGACTGTCCTCAAACAAAAAAATCAAATTTAGAATGGCCTTTCATGACAAAACATGCAGCATTTGTTACAATATACCCAAGAGCAGTGTGCAAAAAAAAGCCTGTGAGGAGCTGCAGCAAAAAATGAACATTGAGCAAAATAGCCTGCTGGCATGGTCAAGAAAAGGTAGGAGCTTAAATTCTGCATGTTTTGCAGGCTCATACAGCATTATTTGAGCAGGGAAGCCTTTCACAAGAACAAAATCTTACAGAAAATTCAAGACATGCCATTATCAGCAAAAATAGTTCATGACGGAGTTGTGAAAATGGCCCATCAAATCGACAAAGAACAAAAGCAAAACTTGAGAATAACTGCTTATTTTTGTTTGCTTTGGACGAGATAACCTACATGTGATGTTAATCGGCTGTGTATACTGGGATGATATATTTGTGGAAATGCTGTGTACAAAGAAAAGATTGAGATATTACCAATGAAAAATCGAACAAGGGGCAGAGACATTCTTAAAATTGTGATGAACTTTGTAAACGAGAAAGAAATACAGTTGGATAATCTTGTGTCTGTGTGTACAGATGATGCACTAAGCAAGGTTGGCAAATACAGGCAATTCCTCACTCTTTTGTCAGAACAGCTGAACTGCCCACTTTTGAACTTTCATTGCATTGTGCATCAGGAGGCACTTTGTACGCAATCTTATGGAACCGAAGTTGGAAATGTAACGGGACTGGTTGTTCACATTGTCAATTGGATTCTTGCCCGAGCCCTTAATCACCGTTAATTTCAGTCACTGCTCGATGAAGTAGATTCCAAAGATCCCAATCTAATAATGCACAGCAATATTTGCTGGTTATCTTGTGGCAAAGTTGTCTCATTTTGCCGCCTGCACTAATGAGGTTAAGTCATTTTTGTCTTTTTAAGGGTGTCAAACAGCCCAAGTTTTCAGACTGTGACTAGTTACTCAAGTTTTACTATCTTGTCAACATTACTGGTCATTTGAATGAGTTGAACCTTAAGCTACGAAGGCAAGGAAGTACAGTCCTAACTCTGCAGTAGGCAGCATATGGATTTGAGTCAAAACTGACCGTCTTCATCAAAGATACGAAGACGGGCAGACTGGCACATTTTGAAAGATTATGAATGTTTTGTGATTCATGTCAGAGAGAAAGCCTTGATTTGCAGCAGCTTGCCGGGTTTGTTTCTGAGCTCCTGATGGCATTCAAGTCTTGTTTTGTTGACTTTTGTAAACACAGTGCTCTGTTTAAGTTTATGATTCGTCCACTTAAAGCATCCGGTGGAAAACTGGATTTCACAGTCATTCCAGGCATCTTAGTCAGCAATTTGGAAATGGAAATAACAGATTTCAAGTTGTCGGCTATCTGGATGGAAAAATTTGTCAAGCTGAATTCTGATTTAAAATGCCTTGCTTGACAATGTGCAGAATTGGCAAAACTGCACAAATGGGCTGATGTGAGGAAATTGGAGCATGATGACAATCTGATTCTGCAAACTTGGAAAGAACTTCCTGTCACATACAACACCATGCAGAATGTCAGCTTGGGCTTACTTTCAATCTTTGGCTCCACCTATATGTATGAGCAGGCTTTCTCTCATTTGAATCACTTCAAAGATAATTTGCATTCAAGATAGACAAAAGAGAGCCTGAAAGCATGCATGAAGCTGAACTCGATCAGTTATGAAGTAAACTTCAAAGAAAAGTATGAAAAGATGCAGGAGCGGAAGTCCCATTAAATAAAGTCATTGAGCACAATGTTTCATTGATGCTATTATTAATCATCACATCAATCTTCTTATAAATATTTCTGAAAGTTTGTTGGTTTGTTTGTGTGTTTATTTGTCCAGAAAGATCTCCAAAATGGTAAGAGTTAGAAACATGAAATTTTGAACGGATACTACTGATTTCCTAACTTAAATAACTGGATTAGTTATATCTCAAAATCAGTTCCCCTGGCTCCCCCAGACCCCCAATTGGGCCCAATGATAATTCCAAAAGATCTTTGAAACGGTAAGAGCTAGAAACACCAAATTTTGAACAGTTACTTCTGATTTCCTAACTTCAATAACTGGACTGGTTATATCTTGAAATTGGTTCCCCTGATTCCTCCAGAGCCCCAATTAGGCCCACTGATAATTAGCTTTTAGTAGCGCCTGGTCATAGAAACACAACATTTTGCATGGATACTCCTGATTTCCTAACTTAAATCACGGGATTGGTAATATCTCAAAATCAGATACCCCAGAGTCCCAATTGGGTCCACTGATAATTAGCTTTTAGTAGCACGTGATCATAGGCATTTGCTGGACTGTTCTGTTAAGCGTGTCACATAGGCTGTGTCTAGACTACACTTCTCTGTCGACAGAGAGATGTACATCAGACACATCAAAATTGCTAATGAAGCAGGGATTTAAATATCCCGTGCTTCATTAGCATAAACATGGTGACCACTTGTTTACAAAACGGAGCCTTTTAAAAAAAAATGGCAGTGTAGACGGGGATCTTTTGAAAAATAAAGCCTTTTTGGAAAGATCCCTTATCCTTCATAAAATGAGGTTTATAGGATCTTTCGAAAAAGGCTTTATTTTTCGAAAGATCCCCATCTAGACTGCCGTTTTTTTTTTTCCAGAAAAGCTCCATGGCCATGGCTTTATGCTAATGAAGCCATGTTTATGCTAATGAAGCATGGGATATTTAAATCCCTGCTTCATTAGCAATTTCGACGTGCCTAATCTACATCTCTCTGTTGACAGAGAGGTGTAGTCTAGACACAGCCATAAACTGCAACTACGAGATCCTAGAGGCACCTGCATCATCATCAAGGGAAAGCCCATGGGGAAGAGGCTGCAGTGGGGCAGAGAATCAGCAACCTCTGCTATATTAGGGCACCAGCAGGTCTCCAGGACAGACCCAAATGTGGCTGATGCTGGCTGGGGTCTAGCCTTGCTAATTGTGGCTGGGAGAAGCCTCCAGTTATCACAGCCTCTCAACATCTTCACGCAGCTGGGCTCCTTCTGAACCCTTTCTGGAAATTAAAGTTGCTTCCCTCCTCCCACACCGAAATGAGCCATCCCACTATTCACCCTCCTTTGGGCTGCATGCGTTCTCCTGGCAGGGCTGTGTGCGTTATCAGCAAGTGCCATGGACATTATGTACTTTGCAGGATTTAGCTCACAATACAAAAAAGGAAATGGGTAGGAGCAGGGGCAGATGACGATTCTGCGGGGCCCAAGGCAGCCCAATTTCCCGGGGCCCCCCTTTGCCACGGCACATGTGCAGTAGCGCTATGGCGCATGCGCAGTGGCGCTACGGTGCATGCGCAGGGCTTCTTGAAGCGCGGGGCCCGGGGCGGCCGCCCCGCTCGCCCTGCCCTATATCCGCCCCTGGGTAGGAGGACAAGGTTTGGAGCACCGTGGAGCCTAAGGAGGACACTGTACACTCAGAACAGCCTATTCTCATTAGAACAAGTACATTCAGGTGCTGCAAGTTCTGATCATCTAGATATCACTAATTGCACCTGGTCTGAAGGTGTTTCGCTTTGTCTGATCAATGCAACCGGTCCATTCAGGTTGCCTCATGGAGCGTGCACTGAAGGCACTTGGAGAGTGGCTACTTGGGGAGCAGTGATTTCCTGCTGCTGCAGAGCCCAGGAGACATCCCCTCCATTTCTCAGGACTTCTGGCAAGGAGGCTGCAGGCATTGGTTTGCATAGAGTCTCTAAGGAAAGATGGGCCTTCCTGATATGTGGAGATTGGGAAAAGAGACCCTATGGGATTTGTCGTTTTGTAAGCACATCTCTAGCTATGTTAATTTCTTAAAGTAATATATAAGAGAAAAGTATTTCCAATAAAACACGCTATGTAAATGTAATTGACATAGTTCATTCATCGCACCATTTACTATATTTTTCCCGGGTGATGCTGGGTATTTCTGCTAGTTATCAATAATATTAAGTTGTATATTTTCAATCATGCAAATGGGTGTTCTTATACTGGCTTTTTGTTGACCTCTCGTTCTGAATGTTGATGTAGTTTGGCTCTTTGGTTTTAAAAGGTTTCCGACCCCTGCTCTACCGAAAGCCTTATCAGTGCAAAGTAGAGTGGGATAATTATCTCCTGAGTTTTATTATCCTACTCCTATTAATTAACTCCAGAACAATATTAGCCTTTTTTGCAACCCCACCACATTGTTGACACGTATTCTATTTATGATCCACTTGATTATTTTCAGCAGTATTATGACCTAGCTAGCTATTCCTCACTTTGGAGATATACATTTGATTTTTTTCCCATCTAAGTGAAATACTTTGCCCCAGTATTTATTGAATTTCATTTTGTTATTTTCAAACCAGTTCTCCAATTTGTCAAGGTCATTTTGAATTAAAAACTTGTCCTAAAAAGAGCTTGCACCTCCTCCCTCTAAAACTTTTATACTCCTCACTCATCCTATTTATTAATGGAAATATTACTAGTACTGGTACCAGACTCAGGATTGACCCAGCCAGGATTCCCCCCATATTAGATACACCCACATAGTTTGATAACAAACCATGGATAATTACTCTTTGGGAATGATCCTTCAACCAGTTTTGCACCCACATTATAGTAAATTCATTTACACAACATTTCCCTCGTTTTCTTGTGAGACTCTCTTGTGGGACTGGGGCAAAAGCCTTACTAAAAATAAAAATAAAAGATCAAGATCTAATACATCTAGTGCTTTTCCCCATGTCCAATAGACCAGGTGAAGAAGGAAATCAATATGGTTTGGCATGATTTATTCTTGAGAAATCAATGTTAGTTATTCCTCAGAACCCTATTGTCCTCTAGATCAGGGGGTCTCAAAATCCTGACCTGCATGTCGTCCCTGGCCAGAGAGATTGCACAATCTGGCCTGGAACTCCTAGTGGGCTGTGGAGGGTCCTGTCTGTAACAGCCCCCAAAACCAACCAGTTCCCTTCCCACCACTACACTGCCCTCTCCCCTGCCATGCACCCTATCCCCAAGGACGTGGCTTTGGGGATCACCGGAGAGGGGGGTCTAGTGCGGCATGCAGCAGTAGTCGCACTCCTCATGGTGCTGCAGGGAAAGCAGAGCACACTGGATACTCTCTCCACGGGCCCAGCTGTCCTAGGTAGTGGAAAGGGGACACAACTACTAGAGCCCTGCTGCACCAGGCTTCCCACGGTGACTCCCAAAGCCACGTTCCCATAACGGGGTGCGATGGGGGGAGAGAAGGTGAGGTGGTGGCAAGAAAGGGCAGGGTTTGAGGGCCAGAGACAGACAGGTCACCCTCCCTGGCCTGCCAGAAGTTCTGGGCTGGATTGTACAATAGCTCCAGCCAGGGATGGCTGGGCCAAGAGTTTAAGAGCCCTGCTATAGGTTCTTTTAAATTGATTGCTTAATACTTTGTTCCAGCACCTTTCCATGTATCAAAGTTAGACTGACTAGTCTACAATCCCTGGTTTCCTCTTTCTTCCCCTTTTACAAGACAGGTACTATATTTGCCCTTCTCTAGTCCAGCATGAAACACCTCAGCCTTCTTGCTATCATCCATTATTAGGACTCTTTCTCTGCTTAATGGAGGAACTACACTTTCCTTCATCTTTTTACTGCTACTAACTTATTTAAAGAACCCTTTAATTCCCTTTTCTGTTCCTTGGCAGGTGTCGGTGTTCCCTGTAAGCTGTGTTCTTGTGCAGCCCCTCAAGAGAGATTCAAATGTTGTGCAGCTGATGGGCAGAGTGCCCACAATTAGGGTTTTTTGTTTCTAATGATGGTGTACATTCACATATCCCTCAGTGAACATAAAATGTATCCCACACCTGGATGGAAAAATTAGAGGGAACATTGATAGGTGTAACCATTTTGCTTGTGTCTAGACTGGCCCCCTTTGCCGGAAAAGTCATGCAAAGGAGGCCAGTCG
>JANRFK010001158.1:36630457-36645870 GCA_030068395.1 Apalone spinifera
GGCCTCCTTTGCATGACTTTTCCAGCAAAGGGGGCCAGTCTAGACACAGCCTTTGTGCTTAAGCCTTTCTGATGTTGTTCTTACCTACGTGTGCTATTCTTTTGGACTGCTCCTTAGCAATATGTCAGTCTTTCCACTCCTGTCGCCGTGGTGGCGCCAGGGAGTCTTGAACCTTTTACAATTGCCAGGCCCCAGGACAGCTGGTCGTGTAACTGCCCCATCAGAATATCAATATTCCAATAATAAAATGTATACCACTTATTTGGAGATACCATTGAAGTAATAGTTTAACTTATTTACAAATACTGCTAGCCCTTGCATTTGTTCAGAGCATATGTTGATGTTGAGCATATTCTCCTGCTTACTTTCCTCTTGCTGGTCCTATAACCTTATTATATTTTCCATGTTCCCTCCCAACATCTAGCTCTTTATTAAAATTGACTTTTCATACTTACCTGTGGGCTTTTTGGTGCCTGTCCCCTTTCTACCTAGCTTAAACCTCTCTTCTCTAGGTTGACAAGTCCGTGTGTGAAGAAGCTTTTAGAGAGGTAGACCCCACCTCTAACATTATCCCATGGCCAAGAGAGCCCTTCCATGGATACTGTTCATCAAGAAGCCAGTATAATAGGTGTGAATCTTCATCATCATCTGAATATTGGTTCCTAGTGTTTTCCATTCTTGAATGCAGTGACATTTTGAAATGTCTAAGGCAGGACTACTCAACTTTGGAAGTCCCAGAGGCCACAATGAGACTCAAAGCGCATGCTGAGGGCCGCAACTTAAGTGTGGTTGCATGTACATGCAAATATATATGCAAATATATGCAAATAGCTTCATTCGCACAATGTCCCAGTGCTCCTGGCATCTACTCCCTGGGGGATAGAAATGCTGACATGTTGTATCCATCTGTTCCAGTCAGCCCGTTCACTTGCATCTTTCAATGCTCACCCTACTAGGGAGATGCCTCGCCATTGTGGAGTATGTTCCCAGTGGAGGCCATGTTCAAAGTATCCCATCCGTGGGCCGTGAGTTAAGTCCCATGTAAACCCAAATTGCACTGTGGACTGCAAAGAATTAGCCCTGGTCTAAAGCCTACCTATCTATCACAAGATATAAAACTCAAAATATGGGTCACAGGCCTCTTTAGTCAACTACTGTATTGCCTTTTCGGTGCCAAAGAATACAACATTTTCAGTTTGTTAGTGGATTTTGGACATTTGAAATCTATGAAAATGGGTGTTGGGGATCAGTCCCATAGTTCTCAAGAATGAGAAAAAAGTTCTGAGCCAAATTTATTATATGTAGAGGTTCCATGCACAACTCAGCAAATGCATGTCTGTTCCTCAGATCTACATATGCTATACCATGTATTTCTTGTTCAAAAAATAGGTTTTGTTTTATGAAACAAATAAAATGCACATGAGAGAAATAGCCTGAGTCCACCTAGCCCTTCATTGCTAGTGAAACATCATATGTGATTCAACAAAATTTCTTCTTGGAAAAAAGCACCCATCTGGACTCTTCTGCAGAGGAGCCTTCTGCTCGAGTGAGGGTGCTGTGAACTCTTTCTGCCCTGCTTATTTTTGGTCCTTTCTCTAACTTCTTCCAAGACCAAGGCCTAAGGTTTTTAATCTAGCATGATCTCAATAAAATCTACTTCAATAAACAAATCAGGTATGGGGCATTTTTATTTGAAAATATCTGAACATGTGTGATGTACAATAATGCTGTATACAATATGCTCAGAGCCAAGTTCAGCCACATACAGTGTAACAAACATAAATTATTTCTCATTCAATTTCACTGCCAAATTGATGACATCTCTAATGGTAGAGTATATGCTGTATTTAAGCTACAAGGTCAAAATATTGCAGAAACATAGTACCAGGCATTGAAGTCTGTGCTTCAGTACTAGTTCTAGTTTGATTGGCTACAGCTACATTTGCATATCTTCTGATTCTTTTTGTTGAAGAGGTTTTGCTGCTATTTGGCCCCATGTAGATGAAAATCCTCTTTCACAAGGCCCCTTATTTCTCGTAAATCAAGGTGTATAGGGTCTTCCAAAAGAGGGTCTTTTTCCAACATTTAGCTGCATCTACATGGGGCCAAATAGTGGCAAAACCTCTTCCACAAAAAGCATTGGATTTGCATATCTTATTCTGGAAAAAAACGGCAGTGTAGCCATAGCTATTGGGAAGTATTCTACACTGCATATTGTTCAGCAATCATGTCAAACAGATGTATGTCGTATCTATATAACTCTTGTCTATGTTGTGAACAGGTTCATTATAAGATGGATATTCATTCTAGTAACAATAAACCACATTAGATACATTAAATAGTCGAAGAAAATTTTTCATGACTCGTAAATATTGAGAAAGATCAAATTCTTTAGGGCATGTCTACACTGGGGAGTTATTTTGAAATAACAAGGTGAGCTTTCACACTATCAAGCCTGTTATTTTGAAATAATGGGCTTGTTATTTCAAAATAGCAACTCCTGCTTGTGAAGAGAAATAAGTTTATTTCAAAACAGTTATTTCAGGAGCTATTATTTCAAAATAACTTTTTTCAAAATAACGTGGTAGTGTAGCTATAACCTAAGATATCCTGGGTCTTTCATAGCAAATGATTTGTGTAAATACATATGAGTGAGATGAAAGTTTAGAAAATAACTTTTCAGGAAAGTCATCCTTTCAGATGCCAAGATCTGAAATGATACTAAAGATTTTTTGCTGAGGTAATAGAGTTTAGAGAGCAACAAATGAATGATTGGATTTGCATTGGAGAACCTTAGCACTAGCTAAGGAAAAGACCCAAAGGGGTCTGGGAGGTATCTGATGACAAGAACATCCAGCAGTAGGACAAAGACTACAGGGGAACCGAGAAAGCAATAAAGGCTGGAGCAAGGAAGTGAGCATAGGGACCAAAAGGCCATGAAGCCAAGACACTTGCACATTTAGGTCTTTTGCACTCCCTAGTTAATACTGACTTCTATTACATGTAGGAATATACAATCAATTTGCGTTAATTAGGGCATGAACCTGTGAGGTATTCAGTGCTTCCCTTGAGAGTTAAGGACACTCAGAACTTATCAAGTAGTACACTTTAAACCTTCTACTCAAATTAGTATCTAACATACCAAATCTGATTAACCAAACAGAAATTATTCACACCAATAAAATACCACATATACTGCATGCACACGTTACTAATATGGAAATAATGTAGAGACAAATGGTACAGTTCTATGTAATAAATACAGTCCAGTGGTTATATTATTACAATAAATTGTTTCATTACTAGTGACTGTCAAAACAAATATTATTTATTCATTCTAACTGTAAAACATATGAAGTTTTAAGATTTCCATACTTAATAATCTGAATCTACACTCATCCATGGTTTGGAGACTTGGATACAAGTAGAAAATCCAAAACACATTTATTTTACTCTTGACAAAACTATGTAGCCCATCTATAGGGTTTATCTCTGATGGGAAAAGAACATGTTACTCTGCATAAATGTGGGGGACTCACCATGTACATTCAGTCTGGAATAATTTGAGTTAAAATTCATGGAAATTAATTAAATAAATTGAGATTTACACTAGTGTAAATTAAAACGGGACCTGGCCCACTGTATTTAATATAATGGTCCTGCTTCTCTATTGTGTAGTTGCTCACACTTCTCTGTAGAGTCAACTTATACCAAAGTAGCAATCTAACTTTTTACACCTATTTTGTGCTTATTATGGTAACTACTTTCCCATAAAGCTGAAACTATGAATCATGCTGTATGCGAAGTGGAGGAATAGGCATAAATATGGCAATTTTTATGCCTACAAAAACTACCACTGACTCCGATGGGACTTATGCTTCAATAAAGAGTGGTGGATTGGTCCCATTACTTATACACAATAAGAGTAAAAATAAAGAGTAAGTATCATGAGTAAAGATTTCTAAACAGCTTTATTCCTAACCTGATTTTTCCATGCAATAAGAAGGATCTATTCATAAAAGATATACTATAAACATTTATTTAATACAGATACATAACTTCATCTTAATTTGTGACTCCTGTAAACTGCCACAGTGTATTATAATGTTCACACAACCCAGTATGTTTTGTACACAGACCCATCTGTTTTAAATGCAGATGATTATGGATCACAGCAGACGGCACAAACTGTAAAGAGAGTTTACTACTCATGCAAACCAATACACTCTAATCGTGAATCAATAAATTTCATATACAAACTAATTAAGCTGCCATAGAAACTCATGTACTTACATATACAAATATTCTGTTACAGACCTACAAGACAATGTTTAATTAATTGGCCAGTTTTTTAGAGGAATACAAAACAGGCTGTTACACAACCGAATCAATACAGTAAAAAGAAAACTGTACAGAGGACACAAACGATTACACTTTGTTTGGTGTGTTGATTGACTTCATACAAGAATGATTACAAATCAAGGTCCTAATCCCACAATTGTATCTGCACAAGTAAATTTTACACACATGTAAGCCTATTTGTTGGTAACCGGGCTCTTCATGGACACAAAGGCCAAGACCAACAAAAGTGTACATACATACCTAACTTCAATTACAACAAGAATTAGGTGTCTCAATGCTTTGGAAGATCTTGGGCCAAAGATGACATGGCAGATCCAAATACAGAGTCCAGGCCACATATGAACTCCTGTAATACAAACTGACAACAAAACACCATCCTTGTTCCAAACATGGGGCATAACTTGATATGGATGGGGCTCTGCATATGATAAAGCCCATGCAGTATACAATGCAAGTATAATGTGTGCACCTCCACAGTAGTTATAAAACTCTTGAAGGGAGATAACCACAATTTTTGGCTATAAGTGACTGGTCCTGCTCCTACTCCTCAGTGAAACAAGTGTTATTTGTGTTGATTTCTTCGTCTTTTTACTCGGTTTTGTTAGATCACCTCTATTTAAGGTAAACTAAATGGTCTATTTCTTAGTCTAAGATGACAAAGATAGGTTAATACTCCCATGCAAGAGAAGCTACAGCCATAAGACCTTGCTGTTGAGATGCAGAATAATTGAAAATACGGACAGGCTACCCTTCCCTTTGTTCTCATTTACCAGTAAATTTAGCTTCTGATGATTTTCCACTGCAGTGAAGGAAAGGAATATAATGTGGCTTTTTTGAAGAATGCTTTGAAATTGGTGTGAAGGATACTTTTGTGATTTTTTTTTAATCCAAGGAGAAAAGGATAATTATTAGGCCTAGGGTCAATCAATGTATCTTTGGCAGAATTAAGAATACAACCCTGGAGCCAAGTCCCAACTAATGTTGTGCCCCTTGATTTTTGGCCCATTCACTCTTAAATATTTAGTGGAAAATTAAGCTTTCAAAACGTATGAACTGCAGTCCCAGGATATTAATGATATCATCACTTACCTCTTGCATTGTGTGTTTCTTCTACAGATAAAAAAGTACTTCACAAAGACAGTAAGTCTAATTAGCCACATTTTAAAGATAAGGAAACATAGAAGAGAGTTATTTGCTTAAGGAGATCTACTAGGTCAATGGTAGAATTAGGAATAAGCCCCAGATCTCTTGGTCCCAATCCAGAGCTCAATCTACTACTAATCTACACAATCTGACCAAAATTAGAACAGAACACAAGAGTTAGGGATTATCAGTCAGCAATCGATTGAGTAGATAATATCTCCTGCATTACCCCATATTTCTCTTATCTCTTGATACATCTAGGAGTAAGGTGTAGGATTAAAGTAGTAGGATTACAAATCAGGGAAGATCACTTGACACTTCTGAACTTGTTGGAGCTGAGGCTGATTTTGGTAGGAGAAGTGTTATAGATGTCGAAAAAAGGTCTCAACAAATATCTTGTAGAATTTACTAGGAAGTTTTGTCCTGGAGACTTCCCTTAAAGGACTTGAACAGTATGCCTCTATTCAACCAGTGGCAACAACCTCATGTTACCAATTACTGTTCTTAAGCCTTTTTAACTGAGGAAGGGCAGGAAGTGTGTGTGCGAGTGTGCATGTGTGTGTGCATGTGGAGGGGTGGGATGTGCAACACAGAGGCTACATGGCCAACGTTGTTGTAATTTCCAGATTCCTAGGTCATCTCTGTTTTGGACTTTTAGGATGCCAGAAAGCTCTTTGCAATACAGTGAATATTTGAGAAGGAAATGGGAAACTTCTACCTTTTTAACCAAATGGAAAGCAAACTGCCTGATTAACATAGAACTTTTAATTTAGGTTGAAAGTTGTAGCCACCTCCGATGAACTGGGTAGTAGATAGTCCCTTCTCATTTTAGAGATATTAGTTTCTCAGCATTAGTAAATTTACTGTAAAATAATTCTTTTCCCGGTACTGGCACAGAATATGCAGAATGTGACCTCTTAGAATTGCCTTGCAGGCTCACCGAAGAAGGGAGATGACACCAAAGGGGAATTGAATTCATTTCAAAGCAAAATTGTATTGCCTGCAAGAAAAAATGTATAAAGTTGGGAATTCCTAGCAAAGAAGCATTAAGTCTCCGTGACTTAAAAATTATTCCTCGTTTGTATTCTGGTCCAATTTCTTAAGGAGTGCAAATGATCTGAAAGAGCCCTGCATAAATAATTGATTTCTTTAACTCTAGCTATGATTTCCTCCTGCATGAAAGCCCATGTGGAAAGTCATTTGTGGGTCTGAGGATGTAACAGATTAATTATCTCTGATTTTGTGTCTTCCACACTGCAACAAACCTTTTTTCCTATGTGTCATTTATTTATTGATGTATTGGAAGGAATGGTTTGGGATTGCGTTCAGTTTCTGGCTCTTGTAACAAGTTTCTGGCTCTTGTAACAAGATGCTAGGTGAGTTATTTAAACCATGTCTCAGTTCCCTATATGTAAAAACAGGGATTATATTTCCCTATGATTAGGAGTAACTAGCCTAACAGAACTGGGATGTATAATAATACAGAAAAATTTAATTTTTAAAATAAACTCCATGTTAATGAAAATGGTCAAAACATGTTAATTGTGTCTCTTACCATATTGATCAAGATCAAATAGGTATAAAATTGAATTAAAGGATTTTATTATGTTAAATATACACATTTTGCATAGGTCTCAAAGGGGTAGCCTGGTTAGTCTTTAAATTTAAAAATGAGTAGTCCTGTGCACGTTAGGATATGTGTACACTAGGAAATTATTTAAAAATGTATTATTTCAAAATAATGCCCAAAATAGCATTTTCAAAATAGTGTGTCCACACTACGGAGAAGCCTCATAATTAGTCCAATGCAGATGCCATTAATGTGGATGTGTTAATTTGACTTAGAGCCCCAGGAAGAAATGGGAGTAATTGGTTTGAAGTACTCTGAGTAGTTATTTCAAAATAGTGGCAGCAGAGAATCCTCACGAGCACTATTTCAAAATAACTATTTCGGAATTAGTGTTATTCCTCATGGAAAGCAGGAGTTATTATTTCAAAATAACCAGCCCATCATTTCATTATAATCTACTTGGTAGTCTGAATGCTTTGCTTGTTATTTTGAAATAACTCCCTAATGTAGACCAGGGTTAGAGACTAACTTAAATATATATCACACGCTTTCTTGGGTAAAACCCACTGGTTATGCATAATATAAGAAGAGGTTCCTAAAATACAACAGGAGAAAGAGAAAGACATAGTAGTGCAAATTCCTTATTTAGCATGGAAGAAGAGCTAATAAAAGATGATAGCAAGATGGCGGAGGTGATTAATGTATATTTTCTTTTTAGTCTTCACTAAAATGGTTAATGGTGACCATATACTCACAACAATTACATTAACAGTGAGGAGGAAGGAATGCAAGGCAAAATAGGGAAAAAGAGGTTAAAGAATTTTTATAAGTTAGAGATATTCAAGTCCTCAGGGCCTGATGAAATTCATTCCAAGTTATTTAAATAACTAACTGAAGCAAACTTTGAACCATTAGCAATGATCTCTGAGAACTCATGGAGAATGAGTGAGGCCCCACAGGACTGGAGAAGGGCAAACATAACACCTTTTTTTACAAAGGTGAACAAAGAGGAACTGGGAATTATAGACTAATCAGCCTAACTTCAATAGCTGAAAAGATTCTGAAATAAACCCATTCAACAATCAATTTGTAAGCATCTAGAATTCAATAGGATTCTAAGGACTAGCCAGCATGGATTTGTCAAGAACAAATGATGCCAAACTAATCTGATTTCCTTTTTGAGTTGGTTAGTGGCTTAGTGGACAATAAGGAAGCATTACACACGATATGTTGATTTCAGTACAGTTTTCGGTATATTCCCATAAAAGGGTCTCATAAGCAAAGTAGGAAGTGTAGTCTTGATGACATTTCTGTAAGGGGGATATGTAACTGACTGAAAGATTATACTCAAAGAATAATTATCTGTGGCTCATTTCAAACTGGAGGGTGTATCTAAATACGCTCTAATGGAGGGTACCTATAGGTGCTGATCCTGCTTTGCTGCTGGTCAGTATTTTCATTAATGAGTTGGAGATTGGAGTGAGCAGTATTCTTTAAAAATTGGGAGGGGTTCCAAGAACTTTGGGTTCTAGAATTCAAAATGATCTTTGAGAAATTAGAGAATTGCTCTCATATTAATAAGATGAAATTCTGTAAAGGCAAGTGCAAAATACCACACTTAGAAGTAAAAAAAAAATGAAAGCACAACTACAAAGTGGGGAAAACTTGGTTTTTTTGTGGTACTGCTGAAAACGATGGGAAAGTATGGTGGGCCAAATCCGAATGAGTTCACAATGTGATGAAATTGCCAAAAATCAAAGGCACAACTATAAAACAGAGTAAATGTTAGTAGAAGTGAAAAAAAAGTTCTGTTACAGTCGATCACAACTTGAGTATGAGTCAATACAGTGAAGTCATAGGCACTGACTACTCTGGTGCTCAGCACCCATCATCAGCCAAGCTCCCACCCTGCACCTCTCACCCAGTGGTTGCTCTGCTGACCAACTCCTTGCCATTCCACCCTCCTAGCAATTCCAGTGCACTGCAGACAAATGATTCATGGCGTTTAGGAATCTCTGGGAGGGAGGGAGAAGAACAGGCATGGAGCAATCTCAGGTTTCAAGGGAGATGTAGAAGAAAAAGTGGGGTGGGGTTAAGAAGAGGCAGAGTAGGGAGTAGAGGCTTGGGGAAAGGGTGAAATGAGACAGAACAGATCCAGGAAGAGGTGGTGCTTAGAAGAAGAGGCAGAGTAGGAATGGGGCCAAAGAGGGGGGGTGGGGGTTTGAGCACCTCCCAGCAAGAGGGGAAGTTGACCAATGTGGATGCAGTTACAAAAAAAAGACAAGATATTAACAGGCCTGTAATATATAATACACAGGAGGCAATTTCCTCATTCTGCCTAGCATCGATGAGGCCTCTGGATTTTGTGTTCTTATCTGAGCACCTCAGTGCCTGAAAGATATGGACAAAGAATGGAGAGAACCCAGGAAAGCCACAAAAATAATGAAAGGTTCAGAAAATCTTACCTATTATGAAATGTTAAAAACTGGCTTTGTTTAGTTTTGAAAAAATAATACTGAGGAGGACAGTATAGTCCTCAAATATCATTATAAAGAAGACAGCAATCAATTGTTCTCCATGTCCACCGCAGCTAGGACAAGAAGTATTGGGCTTCATCTGTAGCAAGAGAGATTTAGGTCAACTTTAGAAAAAAACATTTCTAATTCTAAGTGTAGTTAGGCTTTGGATTAGGCTTCCAAGGTTATAAATCCCCTTTCATGGAGGTTTTTAAGAACAGGTTAGAGAAGCACCTGTCAGTGATGGCGTAGGTTTATTTGACCTTGTGTCAGAACATGGGGCTGGACTAGAAGACCTTGTGGAATCCCTTACAAGCCTACATTTCAATGAAACAAGAAAGATGTTTGCTTCCTACCAGTGCTGATGCTGCATTGCAACAGTTTTACATGTCCTCAGATGGTGCCTAAGTAGGACATATATTCCCACAAATGTCTGATTTCTGCACGCAGACATTGGGTACTTCTATGCCTATTTTGTGCATGCATAAAAAAAAATCTAGAAAACTATGAAAACCTAATTTGGAAAATCTCTCTTCATTTTTATTATCATTGACAACTTACAAAGGTTTCTGATGAGCTAAAGGAAGAGACAAACTATAGGGCTCTGTACAGAGATGCAAGCTCTTGTGTTTTCCTTGTTAGCTCAACAGATGAACCTCCAACTTTGGCACATGAATAAGGAATTTCCTTCTGCCAGAAGGACTAGAAGTTAAGGTGGATGGTCACGCAGAAAAATCTAGCAGTAGCTGTAGTAAAGGCCTGAAACATATCTGAAACAGGTCTGGTTGAGGCCTGAGGTCTAGATAGCAATGGTCAAGACTTTGCTAATATAAAACAAAGTTAAGCTGTGAGTAAGAGGCAGGACCTGCTCATAGAAATTGGCAAGAACAGGGGTGATATTTCAAAAATTCTTATACCTAAGAGGTACTATGCACAGGCGATAAACACATTCCAGAGGAGGCATAATAGAACACCATGTGAAGAAACATCTTGGTATCAGCGCACACCTCACAGATAAGAGGAACATACCAACCCAGGGATAGGACAAGGTCTAAACTGACAGCACGAGAGATAATGATCAATCCCCCAGGTACAAGGCAATGGGTGGATGCAGGTAAGGTCAGAGTTTGGCAACCTGATATGTCAGGAGTGATGTGTAACTTGTTTGTACCTGTATATAAAAATATACCCAAAGAGTTGCCTTTGTCCAGTCCAGGAGGCAGTGTCTCATTCCTGGAGCTGACTGAGCTTTGTCCGTTGTCAGTGGGTACATATGTGTAGTGGTTCAGTAGTGACTACTGACAACTGCTACTGTACTTCAATTGACAATTTGGCCTGGTGCCTTTGATTTTGAGATCGTCGAGGATTCTCGCTGAGTCTGTTGTGTTGGCTATTTGCAGAAGCCAACACAACACAGAGAAGCATACACAAGCAGTCAAACGGTGGTTACCACTGAAAGAGTGGGAGACCTGTTAGGACACCACAACGGTGATGCCTGGCTACCACCATAGCCAGTTCAGAACAAAGCTCAGAGTAAGTTTGATACAAGTTAAGAAAAACACACCCCATCCCCCAGAGAAGAGATGGAGAATTTGTAGAACTAATCCTGATTCTTTGCTATGAGAGAACCTTATTTTCCTTATTCACAAGTTCATTCAGTGTTTAATAATGTTGATAACAATATAACAATAGAATATCTGAATGTTATGTAATGCAGAATTACTAATACTTTAAAATGTCTTATGTCCCTGCATTGATTTTAAGATTGGCACCCGATTCTCCACTTTTTCTCCTATGGACTTATTTATACTAATGTAATGATGCTGAGAATCAGGCTTATATTATTTCAAAATTTAAATTTCTTAATTTAGTTAATTAATTGAGCACCTCATGTATTTACAGAAAATGGGTGGAGATATAATCTATTTTTCACTTTTAATTGGATTATCAAGCTCTTGCGCTTTTCATGACACATTTTAATGCACAATTGGTTGGACATCCTATTGAAAAGGAAATGAACCATTATATTAAAATGAATTGTAAAAGGAAAAGAATAAGAAGTCAAATCTCATTACCAAAAAGATACAGAGAAGTGATGTCCACTCCCACACAAACCCTGAGCCAGTTAATGTAAGCCAGATGGGAGTAATTAACCTCATATACTGCACAAGGAGGAGAACCAGGGCTATATAAAGTTAATGAAAGAAGGAGGACAGCTTGGGGAGGAGTTGGGATAGGACAGGGTTAGATTATAAAACCAAAAAGGGGATACAAAACAGAAGTTTGTAATCACTGCCTACAGGAAAAGGGTATTGGCCAGGGACAAGAAGGAAATCCAGGGGAAAAGTAAGCCTGTGGGTCCTGCCTTTAACTAGCGAGTTTGGTGTGAGGCCTAGAAGTAGCCATGGGGAGTGGAAGAAGCTATTGGGGTAAACCCAGAGACAAGCAAGGAGATAGAGAGATTGGGTGGGAAGAACAGGGAAACAGCAGTAGAGTCTAGGTTCATCTACATTGCAACATTATTTCAAAATAAGTAGCACTATTCTGAAATAACTTAGCCCGTGTCTACACAGCAGGCAGTTATTTTGAAATAGTGTCAAAATATTGTCAAGCTGGAGGACTTCTTACTCTGATTCCTGTAACCCTCATTGTATGAGGAGTAAGGAAAGTCAGAGGAAGAAAGTTCTATTTCGAAATAAGTGCTGTGTGGACGTTTCCTATTTTGAAATAAGCTATCTCAAAATAATATACACAATTGACGTAGTTCAATTTGCATAGCTTATTTCAAGTGAAGTCCTGGAGTGTAGATACACCCTAAGACTGAGCAGACTACGTTTCTAATCAGAGGGTCCCAGAGCTGGAACATGGAGCAAAAGAGGGACTGAGTTTGCCCTCCAGTCACTGGCAAAATGTCACAGGACCTAGAGTTGGAATAGAAAACTGCCTGCAATGGCATATGAACAGGTTTGTCTGGTAAGACATGGTTATCCCAAAAGGGGAGGACTATATAATGCCCTGGCCAGAAAACTGAGTCACAAAAGGAGACCACCCTGTATCACAATGGGAGTGAGAGTGGTTACAGCATAAGAAACTGATGGAAAAGGGTTCCAGAAGGGCAAAAAGTAATTCTCAGAGGTGTATCTATGGTGAGTGGAACCCCTTCAAACAGACATATATCCATAGGCAGAATAAAGCAGAGATCTTTCTCTGTATTAACTACTGGCCAAAAGAAGTTACAAGAGATTGGAAATACTAATTAAAGGAACCAGACTTGGATATCGTTTTACACAGCCAACTCACACTAGACACTGATTCAGCTTCCCCTGAAGTCAATGAAATAACACCCCTTTACCTGACTGGGAATAGATTCAGGTCCCAGATGAAAAACTAATTGATTCTCTATGAACTGGTCTGATGAGTTAGATAGATTCATGGAAGTTAGGTCCATCAATGGCTATTAGCCAGGATGGGTAAGATGGTTGCCGTAGCCTCTGTTTCTCTAGAAGTGAGTGATGGGGGGAATCAGGTGAGGATTACTTGTTGTGTTCCCTCCTTCTAGGGCATCTGGTATTGACCACTGTCAGCAGACAGGATACTGGGCTAAATGGACCTTTGGTCTGACCCAGTATGGCTGTTCTTATGTTCTTATGATGATGACAGTACAGAGAAGCCTTTAGTCCAGAAAACCCATGGGATGAGAGGCCTGGAGACTACCATAGTTAAGCAGACTATTGGATTATCTACTGTACTTTTAGGGCTGCTAAGTACATCCTAACTAAAATTTGTTCAAATTTATTACTGAGGAATGTCTGACTACAATGGTTATCCTGGCAACACGACATTTAGGTAGGCTGCAGTAAAATATGAATTCTGAGAGGTATCAGTAGAAAAATCTCTCTCATTAGCTCACACTATGGTTTTTTAAAGCCCTTAATATCGCTTTTACAGGGTTCAATAAAGAAAAAGATAAATTCATGGAGATTAGGTCCATCAATGGCTCCAGGATAGGTAGGAATCACTAGGAGCTGTCAGAGACTGGGAATGGGTGTAGGGAGAGGGATTGCTTGAAGATTCCCTGTTCTGTTCACTCCCTGTGGGGTATCTGGCATGGGTCACTATTGGCAGACAGGATACTGGGCTAAATGGACCTTTGGTCTGACTCAGTATGGCTGTTCTTATGTTCAATATGAAATGTCCAGTTTTTGCTGCAACATTAAATTTCTTAGTCATCTCTGGCTCACTAAACCAAATCTCTAAGCAGTTGAATTTTATGTGAATTGAAGGATAGCCGATCCTTCCCTCCCACCCCCTTAACTAACTTGAGGACCTTGTACTGTACTAGCTGGGAAACACAGGCATAATCAGATGAGGAAAAGCAATTGGCAGAACAGTGTTAATTGACCTGGAGAATGATGAACCCATGCAGAAATAGCAGGGGAGTAAAATTCAGTTGGGCCCAGCAAAAGCTGTGCATCCTTTTACGATAATCTATACATATATAATTGTGCTGGGAGTGATTTTTCTGGGTCATCTACTTTTAGTTGTAAATAGACTGCCAGTAAAAATTAGTTTTAGCAGATTCTAGTTCATGGAACTAATCTTCCAGTTCCTTGATCCTCCTTTCAGCTTCATCAAATCTCCCAGATACATTCTGAAGATACATGTAGGAGCAGTCAAACAACAAAGACTAATTTTATTCTCAGCTCTGAGTTTCCTTTTCTAAATCAATGGAAATACTATGAATGTATCTGAGAATAATTCTATCACTGAGTTAATAGGATTACAGAAGCAGTATATAGGAGGTGGACATGACCCAGTATTGTGCAAACTTTGAGAATATGGAATGGGAGAAGAGTCAGATTTATTTCCAGTCCAAATTTGCTTCCAGTTCAACCAAGAAATTCAGCTATGTCAGAAAATGTGGATGGTTGTTGCTTTCGTGAAGTAAGCATTTGTGGAAATGTCTGTTTTCCTTGAAACCCCCATTATGATCCATTGACATCTTACAGTATTCAACAGGCAAATTCCTTTGTAATAGTTAGGAGTCTCTTAGGGTATGTCTACACAGGAAAGTTATTTCGAAATAACAGCCATTATTTCGAAATAACTTTACCAGCGTCTACACAGCCAAACCACTATTTTGAAATTAATTCAAAATACTGGAGTGCGTATTTCGAATTTGGTAAACCTCATTTCACGAGGAATAATGCCAAATTTGAAATAGCTATTTCAAAATAAGTGCTGTGTAGACACTTATTTCGAAATAGGGGGCCTCCAGCCTTCCCAGGGTGCCCTGGTGGCCACTCCAGCCTCAAACAAGAACACTCTTCTCCCTCCCTCCTCCCCAGAGCACTTAAAGGGGTTGACTCTGGTCATAGTGCTTGTGCCAGTTCCAAGCCTGCCAGCCCAGAACCAGCAGTCACTGCCCCTGACCCAGTGGCCCCAAAACATGAGCCAGCAAGCCACTCACAGCCAGCCCTCCACCACTCCCCAGGAGCAGTCTGCCAGCTCCCAGGAGCCTGCCAGGACCTGGAGAAGGCAGGCTCCTTCTTGGTCCAGGGTGGAGATCATGGACCTTATTCTGGTTTGGGGGGGATGCCCCCAACATCCATGACCTCTGCACTAGATGCACGAATGCAGCCATCTATGGCAGGATAGCTGCCAGCCTGGCCACCAAAGGACACATGTGACCTCAGGAGCAGGTTTGCATGACAATCAATTTGGTCCGGTGAGACCCCCAACCCTGAGCTCTGAGCTTCTCCTCCCTCTTCTTCCCCTTGCTTCCCCCTTCCAGCTTCCTCCTCCCAAGTTTCCCCCTCCCC
>JANRFK010001158.1:36645970-36682560 GCA_030068395.1 Apalone spinifera
CCGTTAAAAGCATTTTCGGAAAATCATGCCAGTCTAGACGTAGCCTTAATGTTTGGCCACATCAGGATGAAGGTCAGATGGACCCTCCATGGTGGTATGAGCAGGGCATGTGAGAGTCAAGAACACGTATGTAGTCCGTGTGCAGAGCCCTCAGTACATAACCCCTTTTATATTCATTATATCCATGTTTTGTTCCATCTCTATCACAACAGACTATAAATTCTGAGCATTTATGACCCCCACTTGAATTCTACAGAAGTTAAAACTACTCACCAATTTGATTTAACCCTATCACCTATCCTGCTGTCCATGTACTTTCCTTCAGGAGGGTTGCCTATGGACCGTTACAATAATGATGGAATTCCGTCTTTAATTGAATAATTTATGCCTAAAACTGTAAAACTTCTGGTTGCTTTTGTGAGGCACCAAGCTATATAAAAACTAGATAAACACGCTGCCATGCAGTGCTCTCTCAATGAGAGAGCAGTAGGGAGTAATGAGGATATTGCAAAATAGCACTCCACAGTGAGTTAAATGTGTACAGAAATCAATACAAACTATATAACAAGTCTCTGTAAGAGAAATAAAAACACTAACAGTGTTTATGCAACATTTAAAATGTCAGCTTTGTAACAACAGAGCCCATTTTTAAGCAGGGTAACGGAATACACAATTACCTCGTTGGTAGGACAAGGTGCCACTAACGTACTGGGCTGACTCTGGATTCTGCCTCCAGCTGTCTGGCTTTGTATTCACTGTACTAGCTGTGGACTAAAATTGAATCCTGTAGCACAATTGGATCCTGATTCATGCTAGGACTTCTCAGTGCAAAAAAAATCACAATAATAATAAATACATAGGCTCCTAAAACAGGATGTGTCGAAAATCCTGAGCATTACGACAAGCTTATTATAGTATCAAAATTATAAAGAGAAATCCAATTTATATGCATAGATAAATACTTTATCAATTTATGGTACATACTCCTATTAGACACTTTAAATTGAGTGGTGTTTTAAATAGAATTCATTCAATACAAAAGAATGTATGTAAAGATTATTCATAGACTTTAAGGCCAGAAGGGACTACCGTGATCATCCAATCAGACCTCTTGCATATTTTGGCCCACAGACCTTTACTTCTGTATCCTCTGGGTGAGTTACTGAAATTCTCAATTCATGTGATTTAAAGACCTCAAGTTACAGAGAATCCACCATTTACTCTAGTGAAAACATCTGCAGAGGAATGCAAAAAACCATCACAATCTCTGAAAATCTGATCTGGGGGAAATTCCTTCCTCACACCAAACATGGCAAACACTTGGACGCTGGGCACGCGAGCAAGACCAACAGCCAGACACTTGGGAAAGAACTCTCCATAGTAACTCAGAGCCCTCCCCATATAGCAACGGTCATCAACCAGTAGATCAGGATCTACTGGTAGATCTTGGAGCCTCTGCTGGGTGATCCTGATAGCCAAGAGGCTATCAAGTGACGGCACTTCAGCTGCCCCCTTCCCCCCACTGTTGCGTGCCTCCTGCCCTTTCACCTTGGAACTGCCTCCTCCCACTCCACAGGAGCCTCCTGCTTGTTGTGCAGGGCAGGGGAGGAAGAAGAGGGGCACTGATGTCAAGGTGCACCCTCCCACTCTGCATCCTATCTTTACAGCGCAGAGTGGGGGAGCACAACAGGACTTGGGATGGAGTTTGCTGGCTGCTTTTGGGAGTGATGCAGGACCAGGGCAGGGGTGAGCCTGCTTTAGCCCCACTGCACCACCACTCAGGAGCCATCTGAGGTAAGCTGTGCCCAGCTGGTGCCCACATCCCAAAGCCCTACCCCAGGCATGAAACTCTTCCTGAACCCCAAGCCCCTGCCCCAGACCCGAGCACCCCTGCATTCAAACACCCTCCCAGAGCCTGCACCTAGAATCCCCTCCAGTACTCCAACGGCCTGCCCCAAGCTCAGCTCAGAGCCCCTCTCACATTCCAAATCCCTTAATCAAAGACTGCATCCCAAAACTCTGCCCCACCCTGGTGAAAGGGAGGGAGGATGGGGAAGGAGGGTGGATGGAGTGAGGCCTCGGAGTCGGGACACGAAGGAGGCGGGGCACGGGTGTTTGGGTTTGAGGTGGATCTTGGATTGCATTTAAATTCATGAAGTGATCTCATGCTTAAAAAGGTTGGAGACCACTGCCATATAGTGTCTCACCTCCAGCCACTGGAGATATTTGTTATGAACAGTTACACATGGGCCACATGCTATTGTAGACAGTCTCATCCGACCATTGCTTAAACTTAACAAGCCTAAGCTTGTTAAAGGCAGTTTATATCCATTTGTTCTTGAGTCCACATTGGTGCTTCACTTAAATAACTCCTCTGCCTCTGGTATTTAGCCCTATTATGTATTTATAGAGAACAATCATATTTCAAAACTGTCTTAGAGACTTAGAGTTCTAACTCTCATTTTCCAAAGTGATGTCCGTGATTAGAAGCCTAAATCCAATTGAAAGTCAATTCTATCCACCACCCTTCCAGAATTCCATAGTTAAACTTCAGGCTGTCTATTAAAACCATAGTGTCAAGTATCAGAGAGTTAGCTGTGTTAGTATGAATCTGCAAAAGCGACGAGGAGTCCTGTGGCACCTTAGGGACTAACAGACTTATTGGGGCATAAGCTTTCATGGGCAAAGACCCACTTCACATGCATCTGACGAAGTGGGTCTTTGCCCATGAAAGCTTATGCTCCAATAAGTCTGTTAGTCCCTAAGGTGCCACAGGACTCCTCTGCGCTTTTATTATTGGAACTCCAAGTCTACTCAGTTCCAATCTGCTCCTCTTTAGATCTTCCTGTGATGTTGCTGCTTCAGATTTTGCTACAACAAAACACACACTTGCATATAAATCTGACTTGCAGAGAGTTTACCCACTTGAACATAAGATACAAAACTACAGGAGGGATTCACAAAACTAAGTACTTCCTTTAGTGAGGTAAATCTTTTTTAGTTTCTTAAACAGTGAAGAAATGTAATTTGGAAAGAGTACTGTTTTCATATCCTAGAACTTCCACTTCTTCCTTCTGATGGCAACCTTTAGCAAATTATCTGGCTCCTGGTCTGAAACTACAGAAATACTGCTAGGCTAAGGGGACTTGCCACTTGCCACAAGGTAGTTTACTTGGAAAGTGGAAAACTATGACAGGACATTAGTTCAGTTAGGCCAACAAAGTCAGTCAGCACAGCCCTTCTATCTCCCACATCTTCAGCCTGCATCTTCAGAGGAATAAATAACTCTTAAACTGAGAAATCTCTGCTAGTTCTCTGTCAAAAAGCCTATTTGAGAGCTTACATCACTCAAGATGACTGTACACCTTAGTGGACTTTGGCCATCGATACTATCCAAACCCACACAATACCTAATCAGAGAAACAGCCAAGTATTTCTAGCTTTTCTGGGGTCTGCAAATATATCCAGGCTTGTACGGAGTAACTATTTTTGGATATATTAAAGATGTGAAGTTTTCTGCCAATTTATTTATCATACATTTTCATATATTCAGAGAACCCCACAAGCTAAAGCCAGAGAGCAAATTTCCCACCAACTATACAGATAAAAGTATTTCTGTGTGAAGCTGATTTGGATTGCACAGAAGCAGAAGTGTTGCAGAGATTCCATCCCCTACAATTTATCTGTGATACGCCAAACAATCTGTACAGTGCAAAATAAGGTGTTGGGCTCATCTAAATTGCAAAGTAGACAAAATTATAGTTACCCAGGCTGATGAGTGACATGGCAAATATTCCATAACAGTTATGCTAAAACAGAATGGTCTCTTCCAATCAGAATTCAGGGATGTTGAATACTGATGTATAGCTGTAATTCCCCATCCTCCAACCGTGCCTTGGTTATTCAGTCCCTACCTTCATTTGTTTATAGAGTCTGTACTTAAACTCTGTATGGCTATTTCTCATTAACCATATAGGACATAAATCTTTGCACTTTGATTGGATGACAGCGACAGCAGTTAGTAGCTAATCAAAGGACATGGATTTGCATAATATTTTTCTCTGACTAGCTAATCACATTCTGCCGTGGCTTCTCTGCTCAGAACATTCAGTCTTCTTGCCAGCTACAAACACTACCTTATCTTGTCAAAATAATAATAATAAAAAATGGGACTGTCAAAATGCAGAAAGAGTGTTAAAAAAAACAAGAAAAAAAACTTCATCTTTTTGTTCTCCTCCCCTTATGTCAAACATCTCTCCTGCTTTATTTCCTCTCCTGTGATATCTTTAGGACAAGTTCTACTCAAGCACATGTTGATACAGCCAGTGAGAAAGTGAGATGGCGAACATTTGTCCAGACAATCCGCAGCTCTGTTTATCATCGTGTTTGAGGAGACCCCTCCATCTGAGAAGTATTCCAAAGACAATGTGTAGAACATGGAAGTGGAACCCGCATTCATGGGACCCATGCTCCCAATAAATAGTCTCAATGAGTTTTGTAAGCCTATAAAGTGAATGTATTTGATTTCATCTTAATATTGTGCAGCTTAGGGTTGGGGAATCAGTTTACTTAGGTTAAAATCTAAACTACTTAAAAAGAACATGATATTCTGTGATATTCTCAGTAGCAAACTAAAGGTACTTTCCACATAATAAAGCTACAGATGTTTCTAATCAATATACCTGTCATGATCACAAGGGATGGCCAGCAGCTTGGGAACTAAGGGGTTAACTGTACCAAGCCAGGAAGCAGTCAGCCAGTTGAAATGCAGGTAGGAATTTCAAACTGGGACAAAGGAATTTTTGGTTTACCCTCCTTTGTCTCTGAAGCAGTTTCTCTCCAGATACTGAGGGGGACAGACAAAATGTCTCTTTCCAAGAAAAGACTCTTCACTATCTGTAAGAAGAGTAAAGTTTAGATATATCCATTAGGTTTTATTGTTTTATGGTTTGGGACCGTGGATCTGATGTCTGTGCATTTAAAAATGGGTTTTCCTCTCCTTTGTAACTAAGTTTTTTGGCCATGGGAGTCCCCCATGAGTATACTAATTGGTGACTTTTCAATCTAGTCATTATGCTTGTAATAGGAGTATTGTGGTGATATTAAAAGTTCTTTCTTTTTGATTAACCTGGTATTGGTTAATTTTTGTGTCCTGGTTTTAATTTAAGGCTGAGATTTCCCAAGTGATCTCTTCCCTGGTTTTTCTTACCATTACTTGGGTGGTGGCAGTGGATTTTTATTCTCAAAAACTAGGTTTTTAAGATTTTGGGGGGAAGCTTTATACCAAAGCCTGGAAAGATAAGGTTTTGGGGTACTTTTGTGGGCCCCCACTTCTGCATTCATCATGCCAGAGTGGGGAAATCAGCCTTGACAATGCCCAAAAGTAACCAGGATTAAATACTGAAAATGTAGTGAAAGTTGCAAACTCCTTGTTATTGGCTCCCTTTGAAAGGGGTGTTCCTCTCTGAGGTAGATGATAACATTCAACAAATGAAGCTTCACACACATGGACTTCCTTAAACATGTATACAGTGAGAGGAGCGTTCAGTGCAATATGCTTGAATCAGTAGGTGGTAACTTTGATTTATTATGTATTAGATTAGTAGATGATCTATCTAATGCGAGGTGATGTTTCAGTTCGAAAAGTGATGCTTCTGATGTAAGCAATATATATGGATGCAGCAGGTAATGCATCTAATTCTGCAGGGGATTTACCTGCCTCATTGTACAATACATAACGTGCACTACATGAGATATCTAATTCAATGACGAATATCTCATTTGACATGTAATCTATTTCTCCAATAAGTAATTATTTTTTGCTGTAACCAAATTATAGATTTCAGTATGAGGTACAACAAATCCGTCGTACACCCCAGAGTATTTCTGCTTGCCCCTGAAATGTTATCATTAACATACATTTTCATAGCAGAGCTAGATTAAGCTCGTTTAGAGGTGGTAGAATCACTGTGAATGTTGGATTTCCTCTTCCGTGCACTGCAATGTTTGGAAATGCAGCCACCCACATTTCTGTAATATCACAGCACACTGACACACAGACGTGGTAAAAGGAAGTACTGTTTATTCAGAAAACTCTTTCAGCAATTAGTAAGTTTTGTACTGTCTGAATCCTTCTTACATTAGATGAGCTTGTCTTTCCATAATTGTTAGAGCAACACAAACACCTTTAGGAGGTGTGTAATATTTAAGTTAGATATTAAAATCTGAATATGACAGATGAATGCCTAGAGAAGACATAGTAATTTTCCTTTTATCCAAAGATGTCACCATGTTCCACATAGAGTGCTCAAACATCAGGTCATGACCCACTTGTGTAAAGTAGATAGTATATTTCTGCAGAATAGAAAACTGACAGGCACTAAAGCCCATCACATAACTCCTGTTCTGCTTTCTGTTCACTACTTAGAATGTTTTGTAGCTTGACAAAAAAAATAGACTAATGGGAGTCTCTAGTTAACTTTTCTTTTATCGGCTCATACATTAGCATAGTGTGGGCTGCAGACAACACAACCAACTGTTTTTCCCAATGCCCCCACTGCAATATTTCAGAAAGATTTTAGACGGGCTAAGGAGATAGGAAAAGGCATGTTCGCTAAACTTTAGATGATCGGCCAAATATGGCCATATACTGACTGTCTCTAAAAGAAGCAGAGTTCAGGGGAGTTTTTTATTTTAAATCCTGATAGTAGTCTGAAATGGAGGATGAAGATGGAAGAAGGCTTGCTTATGTTCCCTTCAGGGAGCTGATCTTAATTTCAGCATGTTGTTTTTGGAAGGGTGAGATATCTGTTCCTGCTCAAACCCTGATGATACTATTGGTTTTCCCTGTGGGTTGGGACAGGGTAAGGCCTGGCAGAAAGACTGCAGCCCAAGGCCTTCTCCTCTGTATTACAGCGGTAAGACCCATATGCAGGTTGTCCACTCTTCCTATCAACTAACTGTCCCTCCAGGAGTGATTTGTAAGTGGTGTATATGAACTCTTATATATCTCTTACACTAATTTGCTGAATTTTTCCTAACACTGTATGCAAGGAGGTCACAATTTACCAGCTCTCTCACATGGTACTGTATGTGTACTAGTATTTTTTTTTTAATTTCACCAGATTCAAGTTTATATAAGAAGTTGGAATAGTTTAACCTCTCAAGTAAATATAGCAGAAAGTATGATATGACCTTCCATGAATTGTATTTTCTTTAGCGTTTGTCATACTGTTACTAATAAATTATTTTCTTCCTAATGTGACCAGTTTTATTATGTTCTTGTGCTGAAGAGGAGACAGATAATCATTGTTACCAACTTTAGATTTGATTAAATTAAACCAAGAAACTCCAATTGAAAGACACTGAACTGTACATTTCACAGATAAAGTTTAAGTGGATGTGAACATTTTCAATTTTAATGAGACAGGGTTTTTTTCTCAGGGTATGTTTACACTGCAAAGTTTTTCTGGAAAAACAATGCTTACATCCACACTGCTATTGTCTTCTTTCGACAGAAAGTCGAAAGAACAGAGGGGTTTTTGCAACGGTAGTAAACCTCATTCTATGAGGAGAAGCCTTTTTCTGAAAAAGCTTTTTTGGAAAAAGGTGTGTGTGGATGCGGAAGAGAGCATTTTTTCGGAAGAAGAGGCCTCCAGGAAAAAGCACAAGTGCCCTGGTGGTCACTCCATCCACAGTAATCACAACTGAAATGCGAGACAGCATCCAATCAATGTGGATGCTATCTATCAAAAAAGCAGATCACTTTTTCATTGCGCTTTTGCTGTGTAGACGCTTTTTCAAAATAAGTTTTTCCAGAAGATCTCTTCTGGAGAAGCTTCTTCTGAAAGAAGCCTGCAGTCTAGATGTAGCCTCTGTTATGTAAAGATATTTTTTCCACTTTCCTTGTTTGCTACCAAAAAGGAATACAAAAGATGCTTAAACAACACAATGGCTGAATTATAATACAAACCACGCAAATGAGGCAAAGGTGAAGGATGAAATTCTATTCTTGTAACTCAGGGCTTAGTTTCTCTGCCTTTGATAGCTGCATGCACATGCTATGTATTACTAAGATGGAGCTTCAGGGCCTAATTCTCTTCTTACATATTAAGGTGTAAGCCAGGAGTAATTCAAAATAAATGACTGCAGTTACAATGGTGTGAGAAAGATTGAGCCCTACACTTCCATTTTATAGTATTTTATCAGAATCAGTCACAAGCAAAAAACCCTAACATACTTTAACAATGTAATTGTTTGTTTCAGAGAGCACTTCATTTGTAGAAGGAAAAGATATAGCAAGCATACAATCACTACAATCACTGGTGGAGGTAAAGAACTTTATAGAAATATGCTTATTAAAGTGAGTGGGAATCCTTTCTTTAGTGAAGTTGCTTCCATGGGCTTTTGTAGGATAGACCAGTAGTTAAAGATTTAATTCAAGATTTAACAAACAGGAACTGAATACACAGTGTGGAGAAATATGTCAGAAGTGATGGTAAGGACAAAATATTGTCAATTGTTTAGGCCACATTCTGTCATTTTCCCTCTTACTGGATACTAATAACCCTCACTGTGAGTGATCTTGCTGACTTCAATGAAACTGTACTGGAGTAAGGGGCTACTCAATATGAATAAGTGAGAAACTCCAGTCAGGATCATTCTGCCGGATGCTCTATGAATGCAATAAAAGACTGCCCTGAAGTTCTTACAAGATAATAACACTAAGATGATGTATTAAATAACTGTCAAGGGATCAGGAGATATGGAAGACAAACTGCTATATCTGTATTTGCCTTGCATAAATGTATATTACAAGCCGAGCCATATAAATAACTGATTTTTTAGTTCACTGAAAATTTCAGAAAGTAAAGATTTCCAGGTGGACTGAACCTTTTTTCCAATTCACTGGGAATTCCAAAAGTTAAAATAGTTTTGGGTGACACAAAAAGTTTTGATTTTATAACTATGTGTAAGCTTTTTAAAACATGTATAAATACTTTAAAAAGAAATGTATGAAATGAAAAGTCATTTTTGAATTCCAAAACTGGAATGTTCTGTTTTGAAAATATTGAAATTAGGTGTATTGATTATTTACCCTCCTACCACAACCTAAGATCTTAATTTGGTTAAACTAACATGAATTTGTAAAGCACTTGGGCTGAAAAATTTCACCCAGTTTTAATTATATACATCTATACTGCCCTGCTAGCTTACGGTTATTTCCCCATTAGTCACGATGTGAACACTATTTAAGGAGCTGTGGACAGCCTAGCTAAAGTTTCATAGAAGAAAATACATCATTTAAAAAACAAGGAAATTTGGTATGGAGCGTTTCCACTGTTGGTGTCTGTCATCCCAAAGAACTTACTTCTGTCTCCAAGTGATAAGAAAATAAATTACACATCCACTACATTTTACAGTGTTGCCAGCTCTCATGATTTTATATCTGGGGTTGTTCTGATAGTCCCATTTCCTGGAACCATGTGAATAAGTGAGAATCTCAGTTGTCAAGTTTTTTTTTTTCCAAATAAGTTTCCAGCTCTTATGAAGGGACTAAATTGGAACTAGGAAGCCTGAAAAATCAAAAGGACCTTGGAGAGTTAATCTGTTAGCCAATCTCATGGTTTCAGGAGAGAGGGGCACAATTCATGACTTTTTTCTTACTGTTTGCAACACTACATTAATTTTCCTCACAGTATAATGCAAAATATTAATTACAATCCTAACAACATCAGCAAGTATTGAGGATGGAACTTTGTTCCCAGGTAAAGTATGGTGAGTAGTGTGTGGTACTGGAGGCAGAAAGGAAGATTGTAATTAAGATTATTATAGTGAGGAATCGCCAGCTTCACAAATCTACCAACACAAATGACAATTATGTTTCAGTCCTAGTGCTGAACAGTTCATAGAGCCACCCCTAAACGCTCTTTTTCATTCCTAGAGATGAGGCACAGCATAGGGGAATTTTACTACCAGTTCTAATACCTTTTCAACTTAACCAACGGTTTAAACACAATGTTGCTTGCAAGGGAAAATATTTCTAGTCATAGTGTACTATTATCCTCCTGTGTTTCAAAACAATCCATTAACCTATCTATCTATCTATCTATCTATCTATCTATCTATCTATCTATCTATCTATCTATCTATCTATCTATCTATCTATCTATCTATCTATCTATCTATCAAATAACATTTTTAACAGGCTAAAAGAAATAGAATTTGAGCTTCTAACTTGAGTGCATTGTGTTGAAATAACCAACCCTGCACTGTTGTTCTTTGATGAAGAAGCTGGCACTGCTAAATTTTAATGAAAATCTATACATAGAATTTCTTACTTTCTTTAAAGAAAAAAGAGAATGGGGCAAGAGAAAAGTCAATGACCCTCTATGTTTTTCTGTCAAATAAAATGGGGCTGGGAGAACTTGATTTCATGGAATCTAATCAGCATTTAAACTAAAGTATAGATATGGACAAAGCAAACCTTCACTTCTGTAACCTGGAAAAATGATTTAATACTACAAGACAGTCTAAACTTCTTTCTCATTGATGACTAAAATGCTAAAAGTAGCAGGACATTTCAGTGATTTCTTCATATTTTTGGTTATTTCCATGGGGAAATGTACACTGGAGAAAAAGCAAAGCAGTACAATATTGCAAAATTGTCTCACCAGAAAACAATAGTTTTGTTACAGGCACCAGAACTGCAAAAATCCTTGTAGTGCCCCTACCCTAGTTTATAACCCAGGCATTTGCAAGCCCAGAAGTTATCAAACTGTGGGTTGGGAGGGACCCAAGATTGTGCTGCAACCACTAAGGCTCGTGTTAGACTTGCCTGAGCCAGGACTGAAGTGAAAATCTGAACCCCACCTCCGGAGGCTGAAGCCAAAGCCTGAGGACTTCTGCTCTGGGCATCAGGACTCGGGGCTTCAGCGTCAGCTTTGAGAAGTAGGGCTCAGGTTACAGCCCTTCCATCAAGGACTGACATCTTCAGGCTTTGCCTGTCCCCCACAAGGAGGCAAGGCTTGGGCTTTGGTTCCTGTTCCCAGAGTTATGAAGTAATTTCGTTTCTGTCAGATGGAGGTTGCTGTGCAATAAAGTTTGAGAAAACCTGTGCTAATGTATTAACCAGTCTAATTTGAAATGTGTCAAATGATGGGACTTCTACATCTTTACTTGGTAGAGTATTCTAGAAATTAGTAGATTTCAATGCCTTTTTTTGCATTTATCCCACATTTTCTGTCTTGCTTTCCTTCAATTATTTTTGTACTCCTTTTATTATGGTAATTTCTGCTCCATAGTAGGTGTTCACATTGTAGGCATTTCATGAGGCATAAAGGATCTGCTGACAAAGGGTTCTGGGATTGGTAGATCCCGATCTAGACTGCCACGCTGTGCCGACAAACAGCTGATTGGCACAGTGTGGTGGCCATTTTGATTTAAATGAAGCCGCGACTATTTAAATTGCCGCTTCATTTCCCTTTGTCGTCCTTCCTCAACTACATGGCTCCAACAGCAGAGCCATGTAGTCTAGACGTACCCCTTGTGATATTTTATTAAATGAAAAATGTTGGAATGAATTTTGTGGAATGAGTATTTCCTTAGGACTTGCTTCCCCACTAATATGTGTATATATATATATTTTTCAAATGCAATAAAAATTTTCTCTCTTTCATAAAGAGAAATAAGAACATTTACCTATTCCATCATGTTTTCACTTGGTTCTCCATGATGACTTGGGAAATCTCTTTGTGTAGAATCCATGAATTCTAATTTATGTTATGAAGTTTTTCTTATGAAGTTGTATCATCCAATGCCTCAAGGTGGACATGAAATGCATCAGTTTCTGATGGGTTTATATCATGTCTCTCCCAGACCAGATATAATGGAGGGTCATACACCTTGACAGTTGTACCTACACTGAATCTATACCTTTCCTGTGATTTTGCAATGGGTTTGGGCTACAAGAAAACCAAATTCATTTGAGCCTGATTGTGGAGTCAGTCAGGAGTTTTTTGCTGAAACTTTGTGTGTGGAAAATGATTAATTGAAATGGAAACTGTCTTTGGCTCCAAGATGAAATCGAGAGAGAGAAATCAGGCAAAACATGCACTTGAATTTGGATTTCTAACCTCCCAGTGGAGCGCCATATCCACCAAGCTATTGTCTCTTCTAAGGTGAGTATCTTAATTTTCTGAAAGGTCTTGAGCTAATCCTGATGTCAAAAGAAGGAAATCTTAAAAATGTTTTCAGTATGATAAAACAGTTTCCTGTCCAGCTCTATTTGTACTTTCCCAAAATTCAGCGTACATGCTATTTTATGTCAAAGTAAATTGGGAACAAGTTCCCACTGCTCTATTATCATATTCACTAGGGAGAACTGAACGAATTCTCATATGCAAACATTCACCCAAAACTCTGCTTGAACCTGGATTAAACTTTATGAGATTAATAGTTGGACTATTTAATTTTTTTGCTATTTTTTAATTTTCATATATTTAGAGGGGTTAGAAAAGGATTCTCCAAAATTCTACAAGAGGTCCTGTTTATATCACAGACCATATTCTCTGCTGATGTAATTCCATTGATTTTAATGGAGTCGTACCGACATGCAACTTGGCCCAGTATTTCCAGCTGGACCAGAAACAGAAAATAATGAGTCTTGTGTGAAAATATTTTGAAATTTCCATCAGTTTTGGCTGAAGCAATTCAGGATATTCATGCTGAGATGCATACCCTTGCTGTACTAACCTCAGGACTCCTTGTACTTTTGCCAATCCTTATTCTCAGAGGGGTGGCCATGTCTGCTAAATCCGTGTCTGCTAAAACAACAAGGAGCCCCGGGGCACCTTACAGACTAACAGATTTATTAAGGCATAAACTTTCATGGGTAAAACCCACTTCATCAGATGAATCGTTTGTTTACATATGATATCAGCAGGTAAGTAAGGGAAGGTTAAAGAAGGACAAAAGTTTAAAAAATGATAGCAACATAGTATTTTCTAGACAGTCCACTCATGAAAAACTCCAACAGGTTTTAATTTGAAGGTGTTCTACTGGGGGAAATGCATTCTGGTATGTAGTACAAAAGACTCATATGTACAAACAAGTTCATTAAAATTGTAAGAGCCTTTAGCACATTGGTAACAGCTTGCCCGAAGGTTAACATTTATTGTTCTGCACTGCCAACTTCCTGATTTTATGGAGCACATTTATATGCTAAATTGCCTATTATGTTAAGCTGTAAGTTCCCATTTAGCAGCATCAAGAATGAGATTTGACTATAAGTGTTTAGATTTTATTAGTGTTATGCTAGTCTTCTTAATAGCTCAAGCTTCCTAAAGGCTAAAAATTTGGTGCATCAATCTGCAGAAGGTGTTTATACAAAAAATGTGTTTACAAATAGTTGTTATAAGTAAAATGGGTAGATTTTTGTCATAAAAAGAAAAGATAGCGCTTCATTGCCTCTTACCCCTAAGCAAATTCTAAGTGGCAATACTTAAGCAAATATTACAGATAAAACAATCTAAGTAATGACCACTTTCTTAGTTAATGAGCCCAGAGAATGGCAGTTGAAAATACACCAAGAAGCTGGGGGGTTACTAATAAGTAAATATGGCCAACAGTTTTCCTTTAGTGAGTTATTCCGTTATGTCTGATCTGTTAGGAGGAAGTGTGAAATATTGTGCACATAGTTCAGCAAAGTTTGTTTTTATGTGCAATTCTCAAAGGTAAAAAAAATCTGCTTTGCTTTTGAAATGCTGTGGTCTCCTATGTTCCATAAGCAATGGCTATTTTTCAGGGGATTGCATAACTCAGGGAAATGGGATTAGTAATTAAACAAACTCTTGACTTTTGGGAACTAGTTTAAATCCATAACAGACCCTGACTCTGCAAACATAGGTAAGTATTTGCCACAGTCTAGCCAAATAGTGATGGAAAACTATCAATGGATGGCTGTTTGAGTCATTGTATTTGAAGTGGTTGGATAAAATAAAATAAAATAATAAAACGAACAAACCCAGATCCATTTTGAAAAAGTTGTATTGTTCTTTTTAAGGAATCACAAACAATAACTATAACTTGTGCATATCTCTTGCAAAAAATGTAAATATTAACAAATTGAAAAAGCTTCTCTGCTCTTGAGCTATTTCTATTATGATAGATACAAGGAACATAAAAAAGCCATAGGACAACCAGTCCTCATGATTGTCAGCCCAATTTTGCAGATTTAAGAAATACAGGGAATAGAGATAATGAAAATGCTTAGTACTTTTATGGTGCCTTTCATCCAGTTATATCACAGAGCTTTGCAAATATTAGAACTTGTAATTTCTCCCCTTGAGTTAGGTACCATAACTATTAACCCCATTTGCTAATGGAAAATTCCACTAAAGGAATCCCATTCCTTCCATTTCTTTATATAAATTGAACTCTCTTTTTCAGAGTGAGAATCAATGACAAATTATAAGTGCACAGAAGTAAAAACTGTGGGTCAGATATACAATATGTAGTACAAACCTCCCACAAAAATGATGAAGAGGAGAGGATTAGCATGTGAACAGCTATTAAAATGAAAAGGCAAGGAGTCCAGATTGTGCCCTGTAAAATTCATATAACTCTTTTGATTTCAGTGGGAGTTCCTTATGTGAAAGGAGGAAGTTCTGCTGTGAGGACAGGGGACTGGACTCGATCTCTCCAGATTCCTTCCAGTTATAGTATTCTCTGATTCTATGAAATCCCTAATGTCATGATCAGATTAAAAATCCCTCATTGGACCTATCCAAGAAAGAAGCGGGGCTTGCAGAAAACTAAGCAGGATTTGAAGATATATATTTATTTTGCTGCAAAAAGGGTAGAGCAGCCTGTGACAAATTCACGATAGCCAACTTTACTTATTAAGACAATCCAACCAGGTAGAAGACTAAAACAGCTCATTTTTTTTAAATGACCTATTTAAAGTTACATTTTTCAAACCATTTAAAGAAAAGGCTTAGCTAATGCTGGCTTAATCAAAGTTCTTCTGCAAATAACATAAAGGTGACAGGTCATCGAAGACAAGCTTATTTAAAGACTGCATTTTAAGATTTAAAAAGCTAAGAGTCTTAACAAGGCTAATCTTCTAAGAATTATGAAAAGTATAATAAAAATTCAAAACCTTGTTTATTCAAAGATCAGATATTTTAAAGAACTTACTAGCAGAGACAGACAAGTATTAACACACCAACTCAAAGGACACCTAACCAACCCTTTCATTTGGGTAATTGGATGACCAGTCCTCTTGGATAACCAGAATGTAGAAGAAGGGAGTTTGGTAACTAAAAAATGTTTCCTGAAAATTTTGCCTTGGATTTTCTCATCTGTTTTCAGCAGCACATCTGAAGAGCAGCTGTAAAATTTAAACAAACAGACAAAGTAAATAGAGAATGACGAGTTAATTTTTTGATCTCTAGTAGATCCCTCTCATAGTCCAGATTGAGGGTGTTTGCCGTCACTAAGCAATTGAATCTCCCACTGGTTACTCTTGTGGGAGTCTTATTTGCATATTGTTATATTATCTGCAAATCTGCAGTTGTGGACTTTTATCCATAGTTGGCAGTGAGATGCGTACCTTACAGAAAGTTAGCTAGCCCACCAAGAAGTCTGGAGGGGAGTTAAGATCACACACACTATCTCACACATGTTCACCTCTATCAATACTAATAATCAATCTCTTGTATGACATATGGTTTCTAAACTGCACACATTCCCCCTCATAGCATTGTCACTAACAATTTAATTCAGACAGCTTAAGCTGCTATCTGCCAAAAGGTCTTCATTTCTTGATAGCATTGCAAGGGCTGGTGGTTTTGGTCTGTTAGGAATTTTAGTGGCAGGGAAAGAACATGTATGTCTGAGACATCAAATCTGCACACTGGGGGATTTCAGTTGTGTGAGTTCTTGTCACAGGTTGGCAGCCAGCAGCCGTTTTTTCTTTTATGGGCATTGGGAAAAGTTGCCATACATAGAGTAATAGAGTGGATCCATAGGAAGAGCTGCATTTTGTTTTTTCTCATGGCTGCTCCCTCTTCCACTATATTTGACATTTCGGAACCTGAGCATTGTGAGGCTATTAACATCTGGCAGTGGGCTCTGGTAATGAGACTGTAGCAAGGCACAGAACTATCAGCTTGAGGATGCAGGTGGAAACTTGCGGGATGCTCATAGAGGAATATCAAGCGTAGGTATTTGTTGTGTGCTACAGCTAGTGCCATTAAAATGAAACAGTTGGGGGGAAAAAGCAACTTCCCCATTGCTCTGTTTACCAAGTCAGGGAGAAACACTAATGAAATGAAATGAAACACATGGGGAGACAAGATTCCAAGATTCCACACTTCCTAATGTGGTCAGTGCAACCCATTTCAGAACTTAAATTAAAAACAAACTCCAAACAAAATGATGGACCATGTGACCAACTGGTGTTGTATAAATAGCCCTAGTAACATTGTTAAAGCAAAGCCTGTTGGCTGAGGATTTTAACCTGCTTTCCTGATTTACATGAACTCTAAATACTGCCTTTTTTGTAACAATAGTGAAAACAAGTGGTAACTATAGTCTGAAATGCAAACTGTCTTCACTAGCCAGGCTGACTGAGGTATTTCCCCAAACTAGGGGAATTCTCACTTCCCTTGGCTTTGTGGGCCCACTGTGTCAAGGAACTGGAATGGGAACAAATAACTGTCCATGTGTCTTTCCTGAGATGAATTTCACAAATAAATCCCACATGTCAAGGTACCAGTTGGGGATAAATGCTAATTAAAATTGTATGTACCTACACATTAGATACTTAAATTAACCTCATATGAGAAATGCACCATGCTGGAGTTGTTTTGTACTCAGCATTAGGAGTAGGCAAGATAAAAAATGTTGGCTCTCCAGAAAGCAGAAGCCATAAATCCTAGGAAGAAGACAAATGAGATTGCTATATTGCAGGGGTGGGGAACCTAAGAGCCAGGGGCTAGATGTGGCCCTCAGTTTGCCTGAATTTGGCTCCCAAAGCTTGGGGCTCTCCCCAAGCATTGGGGAGCCTGTGCTGGCCCTTGAGCCTTCCCCACCATCTCCCTGTGGGGCTGGAGCACACAAAATCTACTAGGCCCCCATAGGTTCTGGTGTGAGGCATGTCTTTCTCCTTTTTAGTGGGGAGCCACGTCACCATGTTAGTTGTGGGTTGTTTTTTTCCCCTTCTCACTTGTGTGTAGGCCCCGACTGATTTTTCTGTGAGTCAGTGGCCCCTGACCCAAAAAAGGGTCCCCACCCTGCAATGGTATGGTCTTATCTTGAAGAAACAGGTAAGAAAATAGCAAATGAAATTAAAAGGCAGAATATAGGTTTCCCCCCATCACTAATCAGGTAATCCACGATAACCTCTATATCAATGCATCATTGGCCTGCATCTCAAACATATCTTGACTTAACTGTCTGGTCAGATCTCTTAGAGTGACAGGATCAGCATGCCATTTCACTTTATTTGAACACTTTTTGAAATACAGGAAGTTCAGGGAAGAGGGACTGCATTCTCAAAAAATGCACTATGAAGGTATCATGCATCCTTAAGTTACAGGTATCCCACAGAAGTGATCCTAGAAACTTACCAGAGCCAGTCTAAGATTCATGAAACATGCATAGCAAGTGTTTTCAAATTAAACCAACAATGCTGTTTAGTATTTGATTATGTGGGTAATGCTGAAAAGAAATTATGGGTGTTCACAGAAAGCTTTTAATAGAATTTCCTTTTTTCCTTTTGGAAATTACTTATTCAATGAGGGAAATTTCTCTTTGGTTATTTCATCAGTTAAACATCACATTTATTATATTCAGAAAACAACTGACATGTTCACAGCTGAGCCTGCACATATTCTTGTATCGGTTTGTGACTTCCTTCCTCACGTTTGTAATAAAGCATGAATTATATATGGAAACAGCCATGCTTTGTTTAAACTATTATACAAAGCACTTCTTGAGTACGTTAAACAAATGGTCCTCTCCCTCATACATTTTGACTGAATGTAAAACTAGAATAGGAGATTACACCAGAGGGCCTCCTATCTTCATCGTGATTCTCTTCAACTAAACAGAGCTGGTCAAATTCTGTTTGCCAGATCAATTATTCATATTTCTGTCAATTGTGAAATAAATTATTTGTGAATCATTTTACATTATTCAAACCTGTTAGTTGTTTTGATAATTTATTCAGCGTTCACTTTGGCTCTGGGATGTTCACACCCCAAAGAAATTTTTTAATAATATTAGTATGGTAGAATTTGTTCATTAATGACCAGAATATAATTCTCATTTTTGTCTAGATGCTTAATAACCGGGTCTTGCAGTGTTAGTCTTCTATACATAAATTAGGGCTTGCTCCTGATCCTGTTGGGAGCTTAGGCAGGAACCTAAAACAGACCACTAAGGAGTTAATATTTGGAAAGTGTTTGGCTATAGTGTATGTGCAAATATTGGTTTAATGGCATTCACTGCTCCACTGCTTCACAGAGTACAGTGCACTCTGAGGTTAGGCTTCTTGGTTCTGGAAGGAACAAGCCATAGTGGTGAGAAAGTGGAGCAGGTACATGCTGACGAATTTTCATCCATAAAAATTTACCTTCTACCAGGGCTACTCAACTTGGGAAGCCTGGGGGCTACAGTGATACTCACAGCACATGCTGAGGGCTGCAACTTAAGTGTAGTTGCATGTATATGCAAATATATACCCAAATAGCTTCTTTCACACTGATAGGCACGAATACGAAGATTAAGGCAGGACTACACAACAGGCACACCCCATTTAAGTCAGTTCTGCTGATATTAATAAAATGCAATATGTACCCAATTTCCACCCTTATGTCAGCATTTTTAATGAGCAATGACAGTCCAGGAATTGAACTACTAAAACGCGTATCAACAGAAGACCATTATGTTGACTCGCCATTATGGAGCATGTTCCCAGGGCCGCATGTTGAGTCCTGCATAAACCCAAACCGCAACACAGGCTGCAAAGAAACAGAGTGCGGGCTGCATGCAGTTCATGGGCTGCGTGTTGAGTAGCCTGCCTTATACCATAGATGGGTAATGCAGACACAGCTAAAGTAACAATGGGGAGCAAGACTGGAATAATGAAAAGTGGATCACAGTTAAACATTAGATGAAAACTCAAGGGTCATCTTTATTTGTATGAATCAGCATCCGGGGGGAGAGGTAGGGCGGGATGGATGGGGAGGGGAGGGAACAAAATCCAGTTCCCCAAGTACTGTAGGAGAGCAAGAGGGAGGAGGTGATGAAGTTTGAAGCCAGGAGACTCCAGTGTACAGCTCGGAAACGTTTACTCCTCCTCTCTCCAACAAGGGAAACATGTTTGACCCACACCAAACAGGACAAAACTTGCTTGTTCAGGACTTGATAATGCTTCCACAGAGGCCAAGTCTCTCCATTGATTTAAGAGGCATCTGGACTGGAACCTTAGGCATTTCTCATTGAACTGAGTGTCCCCACAAATAACTGTAGGGACTGTTCCTGCCTTCAGAAAGCCACCAATACTCCTCAAAAACCCTGGAGTTGAGACAAAAAACAGGACTATGTAGCACTTTAAAGACTAACAAGATGGTTTATTAGGTGATGAGCTTTCGTGGGCCAGACCCACTTCCTCAGATCAAATAGTGGAAGAAAATTGTCACAACCATATATACCAAAGGATACAATTAAAAAAATGAACACATATGAAAAGGACAAATCAAATTTCAGAACAGAAGGGGGATGGGGGAGGGGGAGGTAAATGTCTGTGAGCTAAGAAAAGCTGCAAAACATTTATTTTAAAAGCATGGGAATTCAGAGCTAAGAAACAAGCTTCAGGTATCTATTTACAATTCACACCTGAGTCTTGTAGAGCCATTTAAAATTTAACAGGAGTTCATTTTTATGAATTTGAAATACTACTGTGTCAACTCCGCTCTTTAATATGTATGTAGTTGGCATTCAGAAGAATGACATAAGGAAACAATCACCTGGAGAGCATAAACAGATGATGTAAGTGTATTATGACTGGATCATCCCTGCAACTGAGAAACAAATGTAATCATGCATTCACATAATTTCCTCAGAGCATCATACAAAAGCCTTTATTTGCGTCTTACTGTAACTGCAGAGGGATTCCGACTGGCAGCACTTGTAGGCAATTAGTATAGATCATGGATTCTAGCCAGTCACAATGCAGATGAACATTTCTTTCTGGCTTTCTTTTAATTGTAAAGAAAGCTTTACACTGTTAGAAATACAACTAAACAAAAGTCGATAGAATTGAAATCTTCCACTTATGCAGTGAGATTGAAGTCTATGGGCTAACAAAAAAAAGGTGTAACAAAACAAAAGAGGGCCTTCAACTTTGTATTTACATTGCATGTCTCATCCAGCAGGATCCCAAAAATTCTATGAAAATATTGCTTCCAGCAATAATCCAGCTAAGAGCTTCCCACCTCTACTGTCATGATTTGGTGCAATGTACAGGCCCAGCCCCTGAAAGATGATGTGATTCCTCAGTCCCAGCTGACCAAAGATCACACAGCAGCTTAAAAGCCAATATATTATAAGCTATCACGGGGAGAGGTAGCTACACAGGAGGGCAGGGATAGGGTCTAGAGTGATCTAGACAGTTTAGAGGATTGGGCCAAAAGAAATCTGATGAGGTTCAACAAGGACAAGTGTAGAGGCCTGCACCTGGAATGGAAGAATCCCAAGCATTGTTACAGACTGAGGATCAGCTGGCTAAGTAGCAGTTCTGCAGAAAAGGACCTGGGGATTACAGTGGATGAGAAGCTGGATATGAGTTAACAGTGTGCCCTTCTAGCCAAGAAAGCTAATGGCATATTAGGTTGCATTAGGAGGAGCATTGCCAGCAGAGCTAGAGAAGTGATTATTCCCCTTTATTCGGCTCTGGTGTGGCCACATCTGGAGTCTTATCTCCAGGTCTGCCCCCCCCCCCCCACTATAGAAAGTATGTGGATGCATTGGAGTGGATTCAGCAGAGGGCGACCAAAATGATTAGGGGGCTGGAACACATGAGGAGAGATTGAGGAATTAGGTTTGTTTAGTCTGCAGAAGAGAAGAGTGAGGGGGGATTTGATAGCAGCCTTCAACTTCCTGAAGGGAGGTTCCAATCAGGATTGGAGAAAGGCTATTCACAGTAGTGATAGGTGGCAGAACAAGGAGCAATGTTCTCAAGTTACAGTGGGGATGGTCTAGGTTGGATATTAGGAAAAACTATTTCACTAGGAGGGTGGTGAAGCACTGGAATGGGTTACCTAGGGAGGTGGTGGAATCTCCATCCCTCGAAGTTAAATCTCGGCTTGACAAAGCCCTGGCTGGGTTGATTTAGTTGGGGTTAGTCCCTCTTTGGGCAGGGGGCTGGACTTGATAACCTCCTGAGGTCTCTTCCATCTCTATGAATCTATGATCACATTCAGCTTCCCCTTTTAGCACCCCAGTCATGTCATAATTGCTAGGGAAAACAAATATTCCCGAGAGGGTCAAGGAATATACAGGAAGAACATACTAAAAACTTAAGCCTAACGAAACCTGCCATTTCAGAAGATGAACATTCTGTGCTACACACACAATTTGCCATACTGAACCTGGACTTCAAGTCAAGCTGACTCAGGACTTGTGTACTTATAACAAAATCTGCTGTCCAACTTTTGAACAAGGAATGATTAGTATACTGATTTTTCTTTGCTTTCTTTTTTTTGTCTGTGTGTATTGCCCAGTGAAACTAAGCGAAATTAAGAAGCTTGAATGAGAGCAACAGTTATAAAATAAAACTGTTCTGCATGTTGACAGCAACTGCCTTCTAGGTAAGTATTTTAATTGCATATGCCTTAAGATTACAGTTCAGAGGATAGTCTTCTGTGATATAATTTTGAATTTACTGTAGGTTCCTCTTCTCCTCCCCATCTCATTTTTTCCATAGGTTACATTCTATTTAATCAGACACTGAGCTAAATTCAGATGACTCATTGAGTCTATATCAGTTAAATTTTATATAAAAACTGGGAGATGACTGTTGCTATTTTGACACCTTTTCCACCTCTGTCATCCCACAGATAATCCCTCCTTGGACATGCGTGCACAGACTCTTCCTATTTGACTGAATGTCAGAAGAAATACAGATCAGGCTTTCCAATCAGTTTCTTTCATGAAAAGTCACATTTTCCCCAAGCAACCCTCCTACCAAGTCCAACAGTATCACCACCCTTTCCCAGGTGGTACCTTCATCTCTCTCTTCCTCAGACACAGGAGAAAAAAAATGCCTGCAAATTACAACCTTCTCATCTCAAAATGAGCAGCAGGGGCTATATTTGGATACTCACACACATACACACACTTGCTGTAGTGAGCACTACCTGATTATGGAGAGCCACTGACTTCACCATTCAAAACTGCTCCGTCCCCTGTCAGTTCTATACACAGACTTAAATCCTATACACAAAAGTCACAATCCTGCAAACATGCCCTCACTTGAATTTAATGAAGACAAATCCACTATACACAAGTGTTTGAAGGATGCTGGTGTTAACAGATATGTACAGCTAAAAGCACAGGCCAAGATTTTCCAAGAACAGATGCCTGAAGTTAAGCGACTAAAATCCATACACAAGAGGCTCAATTTTCAGATTGCTTGATGCTCAGAACTATCAAGCTACTTCAGAAGCCTAAATATAGATTTAAGAACCCAACTTTGGCATCTGCTTTTGCCAACAATTTTGCTTCAACTAACAATTTCTAAATGTAGCTCCTTCCCTCCCTTACTCCTTCCCTCAGAATAAATCCAGGTGCTTTCAGTTTACAAATATAAATACGTGATAGATTTGTGGAATGAGAATTTGCAGTAGCAACATTTGCAAATCTCAGTGCTACTTGTGAATGTAATCTTCATAAAGTTGAGCACCATCACAACAGTGAGAGCAGTGAATTCATAAACAGGCATATATGACATCATCTCTTCAGTATAATGTTCTTTCTGAGTCACTAGTTAAATAACGGTTCTTTCTGAGTCACCATTTCCAAATAATGGTGAGCTGGAGGAGTTCTTAATCCGACTCCTGGTAACCCTCATTTCACGAGGAGTAAGGGTATTCGAAGGAGGAGCTCTTCCTTCAACTTCCTGTTGTGTAGACAGCACCAAAAGCCATGTTAAACTATTTCGACTTAAGCTATGCAATTGATATAGCTCAAGTTGCATAGCTTACCCTGCTGGGTAAGTGAATTAAAAATACTTTAAAGATATTTAAGGTCAGAGTTTTATAAACAAAACAAAACAAAACATCTTGTGATCCTGTTTTAAAATCACTGGAATATGTCAGAGAGACTAGAAAAATGCCAAAGTATGTTTGTATTGAATTCTTAAATAATATACTTCTGGAAACAAGACCCCAGGCAACATAGTAGGGCATCCACATTCTTCTTTGGACTTTATGAGCTCTAAGACATTTGATTAATCTCTTATGTCTCTGAAATGTACGCTGATGTGACTGTCAGGATATAATCTATTAAAATTGATATATTGGGCTATTACCTCTCCTATTATAAAGTGCTCAAATCTGAAAACAGGGCCAACCACGTCTGTGCCAAACAAGGAAATTAGCCAACTTGATGAAAGAATTGGAACTGGTTTAAAAAGAAACAAGCAGCATCACTGAGAATTTTGGCAATATTTTTCAAACGCTTTCCGTTAAGACATGTGAAATGTTAATTTGAAAGATTAAAATCCAACATTTTTAGAAGTAGGAAAACAGTAAGAAATATGGATACTTGTCACTGTGTTAGGGCAAGAATCTGATTCCCATTGAATTCAAAAGAAACACTTCAGAGTAGTTTTGCAGATATTTTGTGTTTGCAATGAACATGAATTAAAATTAGCTGTATATCAGTTCAACAATGCCTGAAAGGAAGTTGCATGATTGTAAGAAACACTTTCTTGAGCAAAGCTAGCTTAGCTAGACAATGAAAACAATCTATTGCAGATAGCTAGTCCTGCTTTGTATACATAAATCCAAGTTTGGATCAGAATTTATTCTGTGTAACCAAATCAGAATTGAGTTGTTTAATGATGAATTGGGGAAATATTACTTAAGATCATTTGTTTTGGAATTAACAAGGCTACGTCTACACTGCACGCTTCTTGTGCAAGTACTGTTTTGCGCAAGAGTTCTTGTGCAAAAGTACTTGCGCAAGAGAGCGTCCACATTGGTTACACCGTATCGTAAGAGCCATGCGCTTTTTCACAGGAGAGCATCCACACTGGCAGATGCTCTTGCGCAAAAGCTTCAGCCTGGAACTACTTTGCAGAGGGCAAAAAGGCACCAGGACTTTCTGGGGACGGGGCTGCAGCTTCTTTGAGACGCATGCTTAAAGGGATTTCCCTGGACAGCTGTTTCTCTCCTGCTGCGTGCTTTGGGACCTCTTGCGGGGACTGATAGCCATAGAAGTCTCTTTGGCCACTACAGCTTCTGCCCTAGTGCCTTTTGTGCCTTTGGCATTATCACTGCTGTGCCATGGAGCCAGGGCTGGCCCTGTGCCTGCTCGGGCCCCACACAACCATTTTGGAGTGCCTGCAGCTACTGCTCCATGCTGCATTGCTACTCCTGCAGGAGCTCAAGACTGACCTCGAGCTGGACTCCCTCTTCACAGATGTGGTGGCGTCCCTGGGGCATCCCCACCCCACCATGGAGAGGCAGTATTGGAGACTTGACACCAATACCGACTGATGGGACCGTCTGGTCCTGGAGCAGTGGGATGACCAGCAGTGGCTCTGGAACTTCAGGATGCAAAAGCAGACGTTCCTGGAGCTGTGTGCCTGACTCGCCCCTGTGCTCCTCAGACGTACCACCTGGCTGCGGGCCGCCATCCTGGTCAACAAGAGGGTCACCATTGCTCTTTGGAAGTTGGCCACCCCGGACAGCTACCACTCGGTGGCACACCAGTTCGGGGTGGGCAGGTCCACCATTGGTGCCGTCGTGATGCAGGTAAGTCCTGGCGGGGTGTTGCATTCCCTGCCTGGGGGAAGGGAAGACTCCAGGCTGGAGGGCTGGGGAGTGTGGGGGACTCCCCGTCACTCTGGGGTTTGTATCATCCCTCCCTCACACAGGCCTGATAGTATGGGGGGGGGCCTGTGGGGCGAGGGGCCCTTGTGTGTTTGGGGACAGAGGGCATCAGAGGGCATCACAGGTGGGCGGGCACCCCCCAAGGGATCATGCACTTACCCTGCTTCATTCGGTGCATTCCCTGTGTTTCTGTGAGCCCTTCTGCAGGTCGTCCATGCCATCAACAACATACTGCTCCAGAGAGTCATCCGCCTTCGGGACATGGATGTAACAATGGTTGGCTTCGCTGCCCTGGGGTTCCCCAACTGCGGGGGAGCCCTGGATGCAACTCACATCCCCATCCATTCCCTGCAACATCGAGCAGCCCATTTTATCAATAGGAAGGAGTACTTCTCTGTCATGCTTCAGGCCCTTGTGGACTATCGTGGCCGCTTCACAGACATTTATGTGGGGTGGTCTGGCAGGGCACTTTCTTCCCCCAGGGGGAATTTACTGTTGGGGAAGTCCACATGCCTCTCCGTGTTGTGAGGGACACAGCCTACTCCCTGATGCCCTGGTTGATGCAGCCCTACACAGGACGGATGGACCCCGGCCAGGCAAGTTTCATTGACCACCTGAACCAGGCCTGCAACCAGGTCAAGTGCACCTTTGGCCGGCTGAAGACGTGCTTTTGTTGTCTTATCACCCATCTCAAGATGGGTGAGCAGAACATTCCATGAAGTTGTGACAGCATGTTGTGTGCTTCGTGGAGCACAAGGGGGAGGCCTTCCTCCCAGTGTGGATTGCAGATGAGGGCCAGGCGTTTGAACAGCCCCACACAGCCGCCAGGCGCACCACGATGGGGTGCGCATCTGGGAGGCCCTGACGGAGATGTTCTCCCAGGCCCCACAGTATGGTCACTTCTGTCTCCCATTTACATCTCCCTCCCATCCCCAGCCCTTCCCTCCCCCACTCCCCTCACCTCCCAATAAACAAAACCAAAGCCAGTTTTTTCTTAAAACAACATAAAACTTTTATTTGTCTTAACAATAGGGAAGAAGGGTGGGTAGTGGGAGGGGCCTCTGAACTTGGAGGGGGAGAAAGAAAGGGGCTCTCATCTGGGAGGGGAAGCTACTGGTGGGAGGGGTGGCTCCTGCCAGTGCATCTGCGGGGGTGGAGGCCTTGCTAGCCTTCAGGCTGGGTCGGGGAAGGCAGCATGGGGAGGTTGGCAGGATGGGGTGCAGCAGGTGGGGGCATGGCGGTGGCAGGAGGGGCAGCAGGAGGGGTGGCTGGAGGGGCTGCAGGAGGGGCGGCTGGAGGAATGGCAGGAGTGGGCATGGGCATGGCAGGGAGGGCTGGAGGATGTGGCAAGGCCATGCCATAGTGCACAGCATGACTGATGTGCAACGTCAGGGTGGTAATAACATCGCACATGCGGTCATACCATTGCAGAAACTGCCCCCATGCCTGTTGTCACCACTCCAGGTCAGCATCGATTTTTCTGGTGACTGCTGCCTCAATTCTCTCGACGGCCTGGACGTGCCACCAAAGTAGCTGGTCCCACTGCCTGGCCCGCCGGACTGGTGCCTGGGAGGTTGGGGATGCTGCCATTGCCGCAGGGCTGGAGAGTTCCTTGCTCCTGGATGGTCCTGCTGCAGAGAACAGAGAACATGATGGGGCGGTCAGGCAGCCCTTCCCACACCGTCTCTGCGCCCCGTGCCCTCTGTTCTGAACCCAGGTGATGCCACACTACTGTGGCTTGGGCCCATTCGATCCCCTGTTTGTATGTTTGCATATAGGACTCCCCCTGGAGTAAAGTGATCCTCCATGGGTTGTAACCCCTTGGGAGAAATCACTGTGACTGAAGACCTCTTGTCTGTGTCCTGGCCACTTGGCATGTGCTGTGTCAACTTGTGGAACTCCTTGCCAGGGGCAGCTGTGAAGGCTTAGGACTATTAACAGAGTTTAAAGAGGAGCTAGATAAATCCCCACATTGCATGGGAGCCAGTATGGCAGATGAGATCTGGGCTCTCGGACCCCTGTCAATTGATGTCCTTGGAGACAGAGCCAGGGTGACTGGGGAGTGTACTGTCCTTGCAGCAAAATTCAAATGTCCATAGGGCCAGGCCAATCACTTCCCCGTTCCCTCTCCCACTAGCCCTCAAACAAGTAGCCCACGGCCGCAGTGAGGGGCTTCCCTCAGGGGCAGCCTAAGGGCCAGGAGCAGGTGAGGGGCTCCATGGGAGCCGTGCTCACAGGGCTAGCTCACTGCAGTTTTCCCAGGAGCAGCTGCTATGTCGCATGGCCAGGCATGGCTGAGTGCTGTCTGTGTGCGGCACCCTTCGGGAGGTGTGGGGTCTGGCCCGAGCTCTTGGGGCCTTGGCTGCTTCCAGCCAGCATCCCTCTTTCCCCCCAGTCAGGACGTGTGCGAGCAGCAGGGTTCCAGGCGTGCCCTGGAGCTACCTGCTGCATCCACATGGCACACAGTCAAGCTGTATGAGGTTGCACGTGCTGCGTATGTTACCCAGTGTGCAGCTTGAACTGCCTGAGTGACGCTCCCTTCCCCCTGCCCCTGGGCACCCGGCTCTCCCCACCCTTGTGAGTGAGAAGCGCAACACTCATGAGAGAATCTTTGACCGGCCTCGGATGAAGCCCTGGAGACATCCTGTCTGCTCGGCACTGGCTCCAGGTGCAGGGTGATGGTCGTCTCCCTCGTCCTCGGATCCAGACCTGGTGGGCAGGTCACCCTCCTCCTCTGCATCATGTGGCCTGGTCACTGGGGGACGCAGGCAGGTGTCCACTGGCACGGAGGGTCCTGAGAATGCTGTCTCGCTGAGGATGGCGTGGAGGTGGTCATAGTGGGGGGTCGGCTCCTGCCCCCTGGCTCTCAGTGACCCGGACATAGCCCAGGCACAGCTCCTTCACCTTAGCCCTGACCTGTTCAAGGATCTGGGCCGGATGTCCCTGCTGGGAGAGCTCCTGGGCCATGCAGCTAAAAATGTCAGCATTTCGCCGATGGGCACGGCGGTTGTGGAGGGCTTCCTCCTCGGCCCACAGTTCAAGAAGAGGGCTTCCACCTCTGCCTGGGACCAGCAAGGGATGCACCTCTTGGTGCCCCTCTGGGCCTCCTGGGAGCCCTGGTGTGGCTGCTGGGAGGAGGGTGCAGGCTCTCGGGGGTGTCCCTCTGGAGTAGACATCTCCTCTGGGGGGCTCGTAGGTACAGCAGGGCAGAATCTCATGCTGGAGCTGCTGGCTGTGCTCCTGCTGCCATGCGGAGTCTGCAGGCTGTGTGTGGCTTTAAGAGGTAGGTCTGGTAACCAGGAAGTAAGAAGCTGTGAGTGTGGGTACGGAGCATCCAACCGGCCACTTGTGCAATTCTTGCACAAAAACTCTTGGCTGCCTGTCTACACTGGCCTCTTGCACAAGAACACTTGTACAAGAAGGCTTCTTCATGATAGGGAGTGTCAGAGCTCTCGCGCAAGAAGCTCTGTTTTCTGACGCTATACTGTAGATTTACTTGCGCAAAAACACGCGTGCAGTGTACATAGCTGGCAAATTTTTGCACAAGAACAGACATTCTTGAACAAGAACTGTGCAATGTAGACACAGCCAAAGAGTATACAGATCATACAAAAGCACTTTCAGGCTAGGAAAAGCCCAAAGTCAGATCCTTTTGATGGTGCCAGTCTTAATGGCCTTTGTTCTGGTAAATAGCATGGGTAACAATCCTCCAAGAAATCTGTCTTTGCTGAATCAGCAAGAGTCATAGGTGAGTAAAGATTGAAGAATTGCAGTTAACCTTAATTACATTTTCATCCTCAAAAACTATATGCGGTAACGAAAACAGGTTAACGTCTATTGTGCCTTGTCACTATTACCCAGTTTTCTCTTTTTGTATACTATGTAATCACCATTATTAGCCACTCCATATAAAATTATGTTTAAAGGAATATAATTAAATACCAATATTTGGCTATTGCCAAACCAAGAGAGAATCTATTTTTTATTGTTTAATGTACAAGTACAGTGACTAATCAGCATTTGTATGAAAGGAAATTCCTTTAAAATGTACACTCCAATTAGCTGAATGAGTTTTGGAAAGTTGTATATCAGTAAGTTCTGTCGTCCACCATTCAGTCGGCTAGATTTCATTTCTCTTATAAGAGTAGTGCTTTATTTTCTAACCTCACATCAGCTGACATTGCACCAGTTCAATACACTGTTACCTTCTGTCACATCTGCTTAAATGTGACATGACATGTATATCTTGAGACACAACCTGATGGAAGACAGAGCATCAGAAATTTAAAGCCAAGCCCTTTCTTAGCACTGGGGATAGGAGCAGATGCTGAAATTCTGCTAATACAAAAGTTACTGCAGGCAGCAATACATTTGTTTACTAGCTACCTGAGTTAAATTGGAACATGTCCATCTTTTAATGTAAAAATATTTGCAGTGTCAACATTCATAAATACATCACTGACATTTCATGGTTTCAATACATATTTTTCTGCCACTGTTTATTTCTATACCGCTGAGTATGAAAAATCCACCTGTCTACAGAGGGCCAACAGAACAGAGAAGCACCATTAGATCCTAATTAAAGATTCCAAATAGGTCTTACATGGATCCTGGGTCTTCTGCTGTTGATGTGTGCCGAGTGCACTGTAAGAGCTGCAAAAATGTCCTATGTGGACAATTAGACGGTGAAATAATTCAATGACAAATTGACCAATTGCGTCCTCCAATGTCACACAAAAACTAAAATGCTTGTATTGAGAAATTCTTTGGGCCAAATCTTTGTTCTAAAGCTGCATTGCACCACTGAAATTAATGCTAATTTACACCATCTGAGGAAATAGTCTTTTTACAGTAAAACTTCAATAGTCCGGCATCCAATAGTCCGGCACTCCTGATAGTCCGGCATCAAAATGGCAAGAGCCTAGTGAGTGAGCTTTGGCAAAAAACGCGTCACAAGGTAACAGCGGCAGCAGCTGAACTGAGCAAAAAGGGTAAAAAAGGCTTAAAAAAACTAAAACATTACAGTATACTGTATACAGTATGTACAATCAAAAGGGTTAAGAACACTTTATATACAGTATATAATATATACAGTATATATATAACCTGCTTATAGTACCTCCTGATAGTCCGGCATATTTGATAATCCGGCACCACCTAAATCCCATAGGTTCCGGATTATCGGAAGTCTACTGTACTTCAGCTTTGGACCAAATCTGGAGCCCTTACTTAGACAGAATTCCAACAGCTCTTTGAAATTTAGAGTGAGATCACAGATTACCAGAATATGCCATTAGGAGAATATGCTTACTTTTAAAATCAATTCTTTGCTGGTGAAAGGTGCCAGGGTGGTAGTTTTAAGGAATTAAAACTCTTATTAGTTATATCACTGTTACAACACAGACATTGCCCCCTTCTCTGGAGCTCTTTCTAGCAGTGTGAATGGGGGATGTTCAATTTTCAGTTAGGGTGCATCTAGACTGGAGGTTTTTTTTAAAAAAATGGCTGTTTTTCAAAACAAACAAACAAACAAAAAAAAACCCCACCTGCGCTTACGTCCACACTGCTATTGCATATTTTCAAAAGAAAATTGAAAGAACAGAGGGGTGTTTCCGACATTGGTAAACCTCATTCTACGAGGAAGAACACCTTTTTTGAAAGAACTGAAGAGGGAGTTTTTTCGAAAGAACAGGAAAGAGGAAAAAGCACAGGTGCTCTGGTGGCCACTCTGTCCATAATAATCACAGCTTAAATGCGAGATAGCGTCCATTCATTGTGGACTCCATCTTTTGAAAAAGCAGATGCTTTTTTGATGTGCTTTGTCAGCATGGATACTCTCTTTCAGAAGAAGTTTTTTCAGAAGATCTCTTCCAGAAAAGCTTCTTCCAAAAGAAGCCTGCAGTCTAGACATACCCTTAAGATTTAAAGGGATGCTAATATGTAAGGTACTTTCAAAAGTGCACACACCAAGCAGTGGCACACATCTCTGTGTATACGTACAAACCGGGGGCTGTACAAAGAGATGCTGGGCATCTGAAAGTATGCATGTGTGTCTTGAAATCAGGCCCATAATGCCAGAGATTGATTAGCCAGTTGGTTAGCATATTTGAGGCAAATCAAACTCAGAAAGAACTCAGCCAGGAAGGTGAGCTGTTGGACTTTCACTTATATTTGATTCTTCAAGTGCTAGGTTGGAAAAGACAAAATAAAGATGGCATCTTGGGTTGAGCCACAAACCACCTTACTTTCAGGGTTTTTCTTTCTTTTTGCTGAAGTGCTGTTTGATCTTTTCTTGACTCTTATTAAGTGAAGAACAAAATCAGCAATTTATCACATTTAGTTCTGGATGCTTGGTAGTTATTTTTTCCTGTGCTGTAGAAGTTACTGGCCTCCTGTGAAAAGACAAAAGAAAAATCAATACTTATGTTGAAAAAGAAGCTTGTGTATTTAACTTCACAAACAAAGTTCTTGCTTAAGCTCCAGGAACAGAAACAGTAATAGAAAAGATATGACTGCCTAGACTTAATTATTGAAGTACACACAAAAGCAATATTGCCTTGCCAACTGCTGGAAGACAGAGAAAAAAATATGGTTTTCATTTATTTCAGAAGAGAATATTTCTAAGGAAAATAAAAATGGACTGTTAATATTTTTACATGAGCATTTCAACAATTTTTATACTTTTCCAAGAAGAAAAATAGGTACCTTTCATGTAACACTGATGTCTGTCTACAGTGATTTGTTGATCCAGTGGAAAATTTAAAAAGAAAAATTAATTCCACATAGTTAAAGTGTAAAGGTGGGGGAAAGGGTGTGATTTTCTGTCACTTGTTGGCAAGAAGTGATTGCATCATGTGTGTAATCTTGTTGTTTCTCTTGTTTGAATATTTCAGGGTGTTCAATGGGACTTTCTGAAGACGAAGAAACATAAGATAATTTATGTTCTTAGCAGGAAAAAAGTGAAATCTTGTCGTTTTTTTTTTTTTTCTTGAATGCTGAAAACCAACTCTGTAATAGATGTCAAATAAACATTTTCTCTGGCTGCTACCCAAATAAGATACTGATAAAAAAAAGTGTAGCTCCCAAGCTGTCTTGTGAATCATACTAGATTGGCCAGGCCTTGCAAAATAATCAAGTGTAGGATTCTCCACAATATTAATATACATATCATTGCATTTCCTACAGAATTGCTCTCTAATTTCATATTAATAAGAAGAACTTGTCACACATTCACTCATCCAACTGGGTGAGAGGCCAAAATTATCTATAGATTTATTCTGGTTAACAACCAGAGCATATCATTTATCTAATAAAAGCCATCTATAAAGACTAAGATTAGTAATATATACTGCTAAACTTTCCTGGGATTACTGTTCTATTGGTACTTGAACATTGGTAAGTTGCCTGCGAAGGACAGATGCCAGGAAAATTAGATTTTCTCATAAAAACAGGGTAGTGGAATAAGACACTACCAGGAAAAGGGTAAGCACCTACACTGAATTATGAAATGTGTATCCATGGGGTGAGGAAAGACAATTGTTGACAGTGCTATTTGTTGCACCTTTTATTGCTTGCTCTTTATCTAACTCTGGGCAATCTCTATAAACATCTATGGATCTTGGAGGTTTAAACAAGACAATTTCACATAATGGAGTCCTTTGAGAGCTGGATCAGCCATCAGTAAGGAAACAGAATCATAGGACATGTAGGACTGGAAGAAACCTCAATACGTTATCTAGTCCAATCCCTTGTATTCAAGATAGGACCATATAAAAATTAGACCATTCCATTTCCTGTCCTTAAAAATCTCCAATGACTGAGATTCCATAACTTTCCAAGGAAATTTGTTCCAGTACTTAACTACCTTGACTACCTAATGTCCAAACTAAACCTGTTGCTGCAATTTAAGAGCATTGCTTTTTGCCCAATTCTCAGAGGTTAAAGAGAACAATTTATCATCATCCTCCTTTTTTGTACTTAACTGTTATCATGTCCTCCCTCAGTTTTCTCTTCTGCAGACCACACAAACCCAATTATTTCAGACTTCACTTTCTAGTTATGTTTTCTAGATCTTTTAATCATTTTTGTTGCTCTTCTCTGGACCTTCTCCGATATGTTCACATCTTTCCTGAAATGTGTAGCCCAGGACTGGATATATACTGAAAATTTTAGGGCATGGAGCAGAACAGAGACTTACTTCTCTTGTCTCAGGAAATTATGTAGCTAGGTAAGTGCACAGATGTGGGCGGCCATATGAACATTTGGTACAAAATATTTCACTGTTAAATGACCAACTGTAGCTAGGAATTCATCTATTATTGACACTTACAAAATCACACACACACACAAAAGCTTATGAAGGCTTTTCAGGCAGTGTTAAATGAGTATTTTTCTAATACATAATACTGAAATTAGTATGTTCAATCTGTTCTTTGTGCTGGATTCCACTACTAGGCAACTAGTGCAACTCCTAAGAAATGAATACATTAATTTGCATGTAAAAGTAAATGCCGGAAAGTCCTGGTGGCTGGACTCTTTTGTATGAGCAGAGGAACCATTTGAGTATGAGAGAGAGGAATCTGGATTCCAATTAGCATATAAACTAAATTACCGCTCTCACGATTTTTATTCATCCCTTACTTTAAAAAACCCTCATGTAGGAGTCCTGTCTCCTGAGAAAGGACTAGGGATACTTTGGTTGATCATCAACATCCGTGTATCACCAAGTTCAGGTTCAGTTTGATAATCACCCCATAGCACAGGTGTTTATCAAGATTTTTTAGTTCCATAAAATGTGGCTTTTGTTTCTTTATTTTTACTTCAGATTTTGAAAAAGAGATGTGCTTTACATGGGTTAAAATTATAGTTCCTGATTAGCTATGATGCTGTAATGTTTCCCCACTTGAAAGAGGCATTGCCACATATGTACACCACACAAGCAGGTGAAAAGAATAATTTAGCAAGTTCTGGGGGGGTTGAGTCCTGAAATAATTTCTGCTTCAATTTAAAAAAGGTAAATAATTTTGGGCTGGCCACTTCCTTTTCTGCTTTCATCTGGTTATACAGCCTGTGCGACTCTGTGGTGTTCTTTCTAAAATAAACTCTTCAATGTTGTGATTGCTTCGAAAAAGAAAAGAAAATCAATGGCATCACAGCACTGATGAGTGGTTCTCAATAAGAGAAGTGCAAGGATTATATAATCATTAAGGTAAATAATTTCAGTAGTGAGTTGATAAAGAATTATTAAAACCAACTGTGTTAAAAAAATCGGCCCTCTCCAAATAAAATCCCAACAACCCACCCTTAGGTACGGGAAACAAAGTCTTTCTTGTCCCAGTAAAGGCAAGTAAGAATCATACCTAAATGATGGCTAAAGGAGCTACCCCCTGGAGTGGACAGGGCTGGTAAGATGCAGGCTCCAGGAATAAGATCTCCATGTCTTTTGGAGCTATCATTGTGTCAACGTTTGCCAGGATATTTCATCATGGTCTTTGCATATCTCTCCATTGACATGTTACAACATTTGCTAGGATTTTGTGCAGTTTAGCATACTGTGCACTGTGCATTATTCTTAGTATGCAAAATACCAGCAAAAAAGTTTGACATAATGACTCATTACAATGTAAATCTTATTATACAAAGCCTCATTCAGTCAAGAGCCATAGTACAGAACTGCAGGGGTACATTTTTTGCCTGGTGTGAGGAATGAGTCATGCGATTATGGTTAAAGGAAGGAATCTATCTAATGTCTCATACTCTCCACTGGAAGTATACCTCGCAATTCATATTCAAATCATATTGGAAAGTAGCTACTTCATGGCTGCAGTTCAAACTTAAAAAACATGTCTGTTTCTAATTTGTGAGGGACAGTATTGCATCTGGAGGACAGGATTCCCATCTCAGCCACAAGGACAAGTAAATCTTTCTGCCAACCAAGGAACAGTAGCTGATTATTATGGCTCTCATTGCTATCATCCTCTGCCTATCTCTACCACCAGCCCAATCTCCTTCCCCTCCTAGCCACCACAGTTGGGGATAAAGCTCAATATTGATGCAATAATGGTTATTTGTATATTATAATTTAGACCATTAGAATCCTTTGCCTTAACTGAATTTAAAAAGTATATAATTATTTTTATATACTTGATGCTGGGAGAATAATAGCTTAGTTGTTTGTTTTATTAAATAATGTTTTGAGGCTAATTACAGTAATTTCTAGGAAGTCTCTGTTTTCTTACACTGAGAGGCAGGGAAATCTTGAAGAGCACACCTCTTCCATGCCAACAAATGTGTGCTTATCATTTGCATGTCCAGTAGCAGACTCCGAAAGTTATAAAACTGCTTCCCAATTGTGTTGTAATTGTCTACAATGTTTGTTTAGGTGACGTTAGAATGAGATATTGGAATATTATTGTGATTTCTGCTTTTGTACAGTGTATTTGATAGAAGTTTCAATTGTGAATTGTGGATGAAATGATAGTTGATTTTGATCTTGAGACTTGTTTGATTGATTGATTGATTAAAAGGCAGACAATCAATAGGAGCAGCTTCTCAAGCAATGAGATGCCTTCCCCTTTTTACTGGATATATAGATGTTCTTCATATAGGATTTCATGAAAAGGTGATGTGAAGGCAGCACTTGATTTATCAAAGTAGGCCAAGAACCTCTTATTTCTCCTTCCTTCACGCTTCTAAAGTTACAAACAGAAGGAAAGCACAGTTAAAAGAATGAAGTACACTAAAGTCTTCGTTCATTAATTCAAAGGAAAACATAGATAGTTAGGAAGAATTTTGGTTCTTTCTACCCCATGTTTCCACTTAAGTATTCAATAAATATGCAAAGATTTTCTTAAAGACGGTATAAGCATCATTTGTCATGTTTGTTGAAAGCCTGTTGTATCACAGTGAAGGCAATTAAAGTGATACTTTCCTGATGTCATTGTTGTGTGAATAGTGGGAAGTTTTGTATACCAATATGAAATCAAATTACCTTGCTATAACTGGTTATTACCACTAAAAGCTATTGGAATACAAAATTAGGGAATTAATTGGGTATCTGGCAGTGCTTGGGCAACTTTCTTGATAAAACCACATTAAAGAACAAAATCCGCTACTTCAAGAACTGTTAAGAAGAGAACCTGCTTTCTTTGAGAATTATTTAAATGAAAGACTGTCTTTAAGAATCACATAAGGTTAGCAAGACTACTTTAAAGCTGAAAGACTTTTATATAGAAAGTAGAAGTGTTTGGACACATTGGAAACAATCAGAATTTCATCTCCTATTCAAAAGTTTCAGAGGGGTAGCTGTGTTTGTTGTTTTTTAAAGTGTTTCCATTTACAGACAAAGTAGGCTTGCAGCACCTTATAGACTAACAAAAAATGTAGATGGTATAATGAGCTTTCTTAGGCACAACCTACTTCTTCAGAAGAATGGAGTTTAAGAGGTCCGTTCAGTTTTCAAAT
>JANRFK010001158.1:36684522-36702096 GCA_030068395.1 Apalone spinifera
TTACCTGGAGAACTCCCTCTTCAAACTCCCTGTTAGCAGTGTCTGTTCGCAGCTTCTATACAATAAAGACAGGCTGAGAATTTCCAGCCACAAGGACAAAGGCAGTTACCCTCCTGCAGCGTATGTGTTAACAGACTATTTACTCATTGGGGAAAAAAAGAACCCAAGACCATCCCATTCAGATAGGTGTTGAGTCAGTGAAGGGTGAGAGCAGCTGATATTGACACTTGACACTGTCAAGCCCATGAATGAGGGGAAACAAATGTATAAAATCTCTCTGATTGGAAATACCAATTTGTTTGCTGGCTGGAAAGGAGAAGATGAAAAACAGAAGACAGAACAAAAGAAGGCATAATACAGCATTGAGAAGATGTAACCTTCTATGTAAACACTGCTTCTGCAACTTGGTGCCACCACCATACAGACCTGAATAAGAATCAAGATTTCTGCTTTTCAAATTGTTACATAAATCCTACGAGCAACATGGACTCCAAAGCCTGTTGAGGCATGATATCCGAGACATCCTGAGGATTTATGGGGCCCTATGCAGTACTATGTAACTGGTGCCCTGATGCCCAGCGAAAGCCCAGTTGGGGGAGGGGTGATGATTTGTTAGCGCTGTGATTTTATAATCTTCATCAACACACTAACGAAATAGCTTTGAAGCAAATTTTAAACCAACGTCCTGTGGCCTAACACCAGAAACTCAAACACAGACAGAAAGTACCTGGGGGCTCCAAATGGCTTTATTACCACGTGAATGGCTGCTCCACAGGTTCGATGTTCTGCTAATAGGCCCAGCAGGCTTTTTCAGTTTTAAGTTAATTATTCCTCTCTGGAGGAAACAGAGTCACAGACCAGGGACAGGAGGAGCATCTGGGTGGACATGAAGACCCAGTGGTGCTCCAATCTTTCACATACTCTATTGCAGCAACATATTCTACATATGGGTAAGGATGGTGCTGTGTTGTGAGTGTGAACCAATCAATTTAAAGGCTGTCCATTGCCCTGCAATATGACTATGCCCCTTACGTTAGGACAAGGAGCCTGAGGAATAGAGGCTGATGAGAGTAGAGGGTGGCGGGGAAAAGGAAACTAATACTGGCTGATCAAGGAGATTGAGAGCCAGGGGAAGAGACTGGGACTGTCTGGAGGAAGAAATTAGGATAAAGAAGTTTGGAGGGAAAACTGGGATGGGGAGCAGCACAAGAGTTCTAGGGAAGTAGGTTTAAGACTTGCTGTAAAAGGAGCCTGCGATGAGTAGTCAGGCAGTGGAGTGGCACAATAAGCTTTGCTCCAAAGAACCTCCCCACATCAGTGGCGTAGCGAGAGGGGGCAATTGCCCCCAGGCGCCACACTAGGGGGGTGCCCAGCTGAGGAGGGAGCTCACAGCTCCACGCAGCAAGCCCAGTGCAGGCCGGCCACTTGTTCCCTGCAGACAAGCCACCGCGGCAGGGCTGGGTGACGGGAGCAGGCACTTCAAAAGTAGGGTTACCATATGACTGGTTCCTGGCTCTGGGGGAGGGGAGGGGCATTGGGTTAGAGCGGGCGGACTGTGGGTGCCTGGCTCTGCTAGAGGGGGAGGGCATTGAGTTAGAGCGGGGTGGGTTCATTAGATTAGAGCAGGGGGGCTGGGAGTGCCTGGCTCTGGGGGAGGGGTGGGTTCATTGGGTTACAGCAAGGGTCTGAGGGTACTTATAATTTTTTTCAAGGGGTACTTTATAAAAAAAAAGGCTGAGAAACACTGATCTAAAGATTTCACAGATGTGACCTTTGATGAAGTGTGCTCACAGATGACCCCTTGGGGCTCTTCCCTGTTGTGCTGATTATGCTACTGACACTCACCTTCTTGTTCTTGTTCAGGACACCATCCTGTCCTGTTGGACCAGATTCTCTGGTCTCCTTCAGACCAGGTACAGAGTTGGGGTAATCCCCCACCCAAAGAGCAAAGCAGACACTGAACTATGTCAGCTCTTGGAGAATGCAGTTTTAGGGCAAAGCACCCAGGAAACTCTCCCTCTCCCCCACCGCCCAAAGAGATCAAAACTGCAAATAAAGCTATCTTTCTCTTTTTACTCATTGAGTACAAGTTTTACACAAAGAAAGCTCATGAGGATCTTTGCTGTCTTTATCAATGAAAAATAGAATGCGCACACTGATTGTTCCCTTCAGTTAACAATTATTTACACTGGGCTTGATGGTAAACAAAGGTGATTTTATTAAGTACAAACAGTGGAATTTAATTTGTTGTAGGTGAAAATGGATAGAACAAAGTAAACTGCAGAATTAAAATTAAAAGAAAACACATAGCTAGTTCTAATTCACTTTAAAAAGCCCACCTTATTACTAGCAGTACCTTACTCTCAAGAGCTTATTCTTATTTCAGGCTAGTCTTCAAGTCAAAAGATGATTGCTTCTGAACTGGGTTTCCAGTGATTCCTTTTGTTTCTTTTGTATCTTAGTGTTCCAGGCACTTCCCCAGGCCAGCTGAAGACAAAAGAACAGATAGTTTCCCATTGTTTGTGAAGATTCTCCATGTGCAGTGAATTTTTTGTTCTCTATTCACATCTTCCATGGAAAATTACCTGGTCAAACTGGTACCCCACTACCAGGTGGTGTGGTCACATGTTTTCCTAAGACCAACTTGTTTAATCTTAAAGTACAAACAAGGCTGTTCTCAAGACATTAAGTTGATCACCCAGTCATTAAGGCTTCCAGGAGCACCATCCGGGGCTCACAGTTGCACTTTTAAAAACCATAAACCATTTCATACCTCATAATTCTAACTTTTCATACAAAAATGATACATGCACCTAAATAAGATATACAGACCCAGCAGATTGGCACAGCAAAATTGATAGATTACATGAGATATTCTGTCCAAAGCATCTTCAAGTTATGCATATTTATATTCATAAGCCAATTTCATAAACCATGTGGGAGAATCATCACATGACCCATGAGGGTACCAATATGACACCTCATCATGCTTTTTTTTTCATTTTGCTATTTAGAAGTGTAGGAAATTTATATATAAACCTATATAAGAAGAGCATTAAGTTTGTTAAGTCAAGCACTCACAATTAGGGAATGCCAGTTTCATGGTTGCTTGTTGAATCTTAATTCAACCCTCTTCTGTGAAGCATTATAGGGAGAAAAAGGATGTCATTAAAGAATATATCACAGTACATATGCACAAAAGGGGTGTACATTGTCCAACATGCTGCTTGTTTTTGTCAGATGCTATATATTTGATGGGCAATTGGAATTATAGTTCATTTTATGATTAACTAATCGATTTATGATTTAAGACTAACATGGCTATCCCTCTGAGACTTCTGATCTATTTATGATTAATGTAGCCCAAAGTGAAAATTACTTGCACAAGGGTCCAATCCTTGTCGTGTAAAACAACTATAGTTCGAGTTGAGGAAAATAATGGAGACCCAGAGGGAATAAGATTTATTCATTCCAACCATCTGCAGTTGTCACTGCTCTATTAAAATCATTGTATCCCATCCTACTGTAAGGATACATTTGTTCTGTTGAGTTTTATTTCATGTTACACATTTCTGATCTTCACTTTAGAAACCACAAGATTTCCTACTGAGTTCAGAGAAAAATTATCATCACACCAAGTTCACCTTCAAATCATTCTGTATTGCTTTTTTGCTTTCCTTCTGTTTGTAAATCATAGCATATTGATTTCCCCTTCATGTTGCAGTGAAGTGGTTGAATCCCCCTTAATAGCCCATAATGATCATTATTTTCCTTTCTCCAAATCATATCAAGTGGATTTTTCCTTCACGTTGAATTGTGCTCTGTTATTTACAATAGGTCATTGCCCAGAACTGTTGCAGGGTGTCAGTTCAGGTTAATATTGTTAAAAATTTATAATAGGTAAAAGAAATACCATCCACTATTGTGTTCAACTATTCATTCAATTGTTGTAAGCACTTTTCAAATATATGTTCTTCAACTTATATTCTACTTCCCAATAAGTTGAACAGTGCATTGTACTCATCTGAAAATTGCTGAGATGATTATATCACAGGACATTTTATCTCTTTCACATTGTGCAGCATTGGCTTTTAATCCTTACTGCACATTGTGCTGTGCTTATTCATCCTCAACTTTTGTACTACTGGCTGTGGCCCCAAATTACACATCACATTATATTCACTCCCCAGTTATCTAGGTGCTGTAAAGGAGCACCCAGCCCTACATGTCATAGCCTCTCCATCAAAGTTCTTTCTCCTGAATAATCCTTCTGTCTCTGGCTCTTGTGGCTGAGGTTCAAGTTGTTGATCCATGACCTGGAACCACATTTCTAGCTATAATTCACATAGATCAGAAGAGCTCAAGTTAGGCCTTATTTTACACTCTGCATAGAGGGCGGGTAGGAGGGCTAGACAGCTCAGTGGTTTGAGCATTGGTGTGTTAAACCGAGAGTTCAATCCTTACAGGGGCCATTTAGGGATCTGGGGCAAATCTGTCAGGGATGGTATTCAGCCCTGCCATGAGAGCAGGCCAGTGGACTTGATGACCTTTCAAGGTCCCTCCCAGCTCCATGAGATAGGTATATCTCCATATATGTCACTCACAACCCCTCCCACTCATGTTGTCTTCCTGGGTTGTTGGGTTTTCTCTCCTTGGGTGCACCAGCTGTGGACCATTGCCATACTGCTCCTGGATCACCTCTGTCCATGCTCCTTTTACTGGGGCAGTTTTAGGCTTCCACCATCATTCGCCCCATCCCCTTTAGTTACCTCCCCTGAGAGACGGAGGAGGTTCACTTTCCTTCCACAGATGAAACACCCACTCGGCGATCGCTTCCTTAAAAACAAGGTGTATTGGAAACACCGAATCAGGTGAAAATAAGAATTGGCCTGTGTAATGTACCTCATCTGCATACTTAGCAACTGCTATGTAAAGCTGTCTGCTTTGGTACTATGCTTGTACAGTGCCTATCACCAGGGAATCCTGGTCCATTACTGGGGCTGGTAGTTGCTACTGCAGTAGAAATGATCATTGGCAAAAATACAGACAATTAGGACTCCATATTTTAGGCATTTAGGTGGGTTTATACCTGTGGCAGTGTACAGCGTATATAGACACTGTGTGCTCAGTTAGCATGCTAATAAAGAGTAGCATAATCCTAAACAACAGTGTCCCAGACCAAGAAGACTCATGCCAGCTTGGCCCTCTACTCCACAGGCTTTTTTAACCCCATTCCCATACCCCCATGCTACTTTAACAGCCCATGTCTTTCACTGTTCTAACCCCATGCCTTGGCACATGATACTGGGTGAGACCCTAGCTTGAGGGCTGTAGAGGAGCATGATGGAGGTTGGGTCAGAGGTGGAAGAAGGGTGGAGGACAGGCTGTTGAGTGAATAATATTGGAATGGCCTTCTGCTGCATTCCAGCTTCACTACACCATTGCTAGTAGCGTGAACAGTGAGGCTCTGCTCGGGGGACCAGAAACATGTCAGAACCCTTGCGTAAGTACACTCCACAGGCCTCTGCATGCCCAAGCAGCAGTTCCCTGTTTTCAGCACTGTGGTATCCTGCTGCCTCCTGAGCTTCTCTCTGCAACAGTGACAAAAGGAAAAACGAAACTCCCCGGAAAGCAATTCCATTTGGACCTCCTCACTACTGCGACCAAAGAGAGATCCTAACTAACCCAACCTGCTTATCAAGTTTTTAGTGTTAAAAGTCAATATCATAAAAGGTGAGTTCACCTCCACATGTCTGATCAGTTGTTCGGAGGAAGTATCACTGTGCCTTATTCCAAGATTACTGTCTACTAGTCACTTCTGCAGGTACTCCAGACTTCCTTTCTCCATGTCCATCATTTCAAAATGCCTCTTCATCTCCACTTCTTTAGACACTCCATTTTGATTGAGGGGAGTGTTTTGGTTTGCAAATCCATGAATTCTTCACTAGAGGAATTAGTCTTTATCCTCCTGCTGAAGAAACACAGTTTCTCTCTCTATTGACCCCAGATCTCTTGTTACATTTAGTCTCCTTACTCTTTGTGTAAATGTACACTGATAATGTCTCTTGAGCAACAGCAAGGATTCTATAAGGAGAATGAAGATGGCAGTGTGTTTAAAGCATGGGGTTGGATGTATCTCAGAAGACAACTTTTTCAGCTGCATCTATTGAATCAAAGGGGGCCTTTGTGAGGCAGTGATGGAGGGAAGACATAGGATAGGTAACCAGGGAATGGACACCTTTCAAGAGAGAGGAAGGGTCAGGCCTTTTAGCTCTTTAATTATGTTAAATGTTGAACGAATTCTGGAGACCTGCTATAGATTGAGCCTCTCTAGTCCAGCACCCTTGGGACCTGACCAGTGCTGAACCAGAGAATTTACTGAACCTCAGGAGGTCAATATTGTCTAGCAGCCTGACCACTGCTTACTGGGCTCTTAGAAGACATTTAGGGGTAAATTAGAGCTAAATAACAGCCCAGAACACTGAGAGCCAGGGCTGGGGGCTGTAAATAAACGTTATGGGACTGTGGAAAACTTGGCCACATCCATGATAAATGGACATCCGTTTCACTAAAATCATGCCAGACCATGGATGTATATTGCTGGGCCAGAAAGTGCCAGACTAGAAAGGTTCAGCTTGTATTATCCTTTACTTGCCTAAAATTATGCAACTTGTGAGTAATTATCATGGTAATATATAATATATATTGCCCACCCTCTTTAGTTTGTTATCTTTGTTTAACACCATGGTGTAACTGAAACTGTACTTAAGACTCATTATTTTGGATGATGTCTCATTACCTTTTTCAAAGGAAACATTGTGAAATGATTAACACATTTATATAAAATCTGTCCCAATGAAGGGAAGAATAACGAACTATCACGTGAGTGGGATGTAATTGATACAACAGTGTGGCTGAATAGAAGCACCTATTATTTCAACTTGTAAGGTAGACATTTTTAAATCCCTAAATTCTGTTAATTGATTAAAGAAGATACTATGAAAGACTACCAGTTCTATTCCTTCAAATCCCATCTATCACATCCCAAATGGCCAAGAAGATATATGGATGCCTATTCACAGCATTAGTCGAAAAAACTGTTATCTTAGCAAATCACTTTCAGTCACTGGCTATTCAGTGAGCGATGGACAATACAGAGTAGAAACCCTGGTGTCCTAAGCAAACATGTGTTGCAGAGGGAACACAATAGCTTGATGCTGAGTTGCTGAGCTTCTGTCATTGCTACAACTCATTAGTTGGGTTAGTAGGTTTGGCTGCTGCACCTGCCCTGGAGTAGGCATGTTTCCATGTAGTGGTCGATACCCTACTATTTCTCTTACTGCTGCTACTGGGAAGTAGAGCTATGTATTAGTGCCTGGGATGCAGAACCTATTAAAGCTGTCTCTCTGTGGCCTGCGTAATCAACATGTGTCCATGCTGTACCTATCAGTTGACAGCTGTTTCATACATGTGGAGAGGGCGGATAAAGAAAAGTTATTTATTAGTTCCCTAAATAGAAGAACTAGAGGACAGCAAATGAAATTAATGAGTAGCAGGTTTAAAACTAATAAAAGAAAGTTCTTCTTCACACAGCGTGTAGTCAACCTGTGGAACTCCTTGCCAGAGGAGGCTGTGAAGGCTAGGACTATAATAGAGTTTAAAGAGAAGCTAGATAATTTCACGGAGGTTAAGTCCATAAAAGGCTATTAGCCAGGGAATAAAATGGTGTCCTTGGCCTCTGTTTGTCAGAGGCTAGAGAGGGATAGCAGGAGACAAATCCCTTGATCATTGTCTTCGGTCCACCCCCTCTGGGGCAGCTGGTGCTGGCCAATGTTGGTACACAGGATACTAGGCTAGCTGGACCTTTGGTCTGACCCGGTACGGCCGTTCTTATGTTCTTATGTTCTTATACCAGTCCCAAACACTCACTCACAAATAAGTTTGCTAATTAAGATAAATTCAATTAGTCCTGTCCATAGCAGCATGTGTGAGGTGAGTAAGATGTCATTAAAGGTGGCAGGAGGAGAACACAGTTGCATTTTTGTATAGCAGGCTGCTGAATGTTGGCTGACTAGAGCTTTTGGGGTTTTTAATCTGTTCTGTGATCATTTCTGGAATAGATGAAGGAGAAGCCACTCCTTCCCTGTCTGATCCAAAAGTACTCAGTGCCCTTTCTGCACTAACTGGATCATCTTTTTCTATAGAAGAACTGGATAGAGGATTCAGGTGTGTCAGTCACCTTCATTGCTAAACGTCATGTTTTAAGAAAGGTCTGCTCTGGGGCTCAGTTCCTTATAGCATTAGGTCCTATGGCTGCAGTTGTTTTAGACCAGGAGGCTTTGGGCATCTCAGCTGCAAAGGCAATGATACAATTCTGTTATGCTTCTGTTTTGAGTCCAGTGTTATGCTTGTAAGAAGCACACAGGATCTTTTATGGAGAAAAGGCAATATGCTGCATTTATTAAGAATACAATTCTAAAGCAGCTAGCATATGTTATACACACACACACAGAGTCCTGCCAATCCATAGTATAGTTACCAGCCCAGGGTCCGGATCACTCTGGTGGCCAACCAGATTTATCATGGGCAGGGAGAAGCGGAGTTCTATGAGTCTGGACGGGTGCTCCAGGATCTTCGCAAGACATACCAAAAACTATGTCAAAGCTTTTTATAGCAGTTTTCCTTCATTGGGATCAGTAAGTTTTGCACCCTCACGCTGTAATCAATTGCTGTGTGACTGGGGCTTGTTTTCTTAAGTTGTACTTCTCATATCACAGTTATCTAGTCCCAATTAATAGGTACTTGCCTTATCTTTTAGAGCAGTCAATCTTCCCTTCATCCGCACATCAATAGGTGTATATAGCAATCTTCTGGCACCTTTACCATCTGTTCTTGGCTTCTCCCTAGAACATCTTGTCTGTGATGGCCTTCACACTTCTAATATGCAGTCCTCATTCTGCACTTACACAAACAACATTTACATGGTTGCTTCTGTAAAAATAGATCTAGTACAACCCCCCACCCATTCTTACACTCTTAAATTAAACAAGAAAATGATCCTAGACCTAAAAGGGTGACAATAATGAGAAATAGACCCTTTTGGTCTATTTCTGCTTTAATATTAATAACAAACACCAACAGACTATATGATGCATCTTTATCAATAGCACTAGGCTGTTCCTTTCTGCAGGTCAGAAAGGATGGCTGGTAAGTTATACTGATGCACACTACATTGTATAAAGCTACATGTTAGCTACATGGCTACACCAGTGGGGAGGGGGGAATAAAAAAAGAGGGGATCATTTTGTACCAGAAATACAGTGTATCGAATCCCTCACCTCATTATATTAAGACCCTTGTGCCTATTTTAATAGTACTTTGTTACTGGTGTAAAGTCAAGATAGTCACCACTTTTTTTATGCTAAATAGCCAATGTATAGATGAAGGCCATGTGATATGACGTAATGAATCACATTACGCATGGGACATTTGAGTGAATGGCAATGTTTGCAGTGTGTAGTGTTGGTTCACTGATTTACATTAGGATTTTCAATGGGAATCTCATTACTCTAGTTGAGTCTTGGAGAGAAACAGCAGCTTCCAGGGCCCAAGGAAGCAGAAGGGCTGGAAAATCATGAAGCTTATTCTAGCCCAAAGGCTTATATCGTGTCAGGCAAAAGCATTACATATCTCATTTTAAATCTCTCTTCTCCTCCTCCCCTGCATAGTCATAGATTTATTGTTAGAGTGCTATGAATAAAGGATTTGGAATAATGAAAAGAATAGGGGATGGTATCAAGGGAGAAACATTAACCTAGCAATCATCATACTTCTCACCATTTCACATCAAATAATGGATCAGTCCCTCAATCACTCTATTCTCCTTACTCTAAATTCACCATAACTAGTCGCACTGTTTCTCAGTATAAAACACCCTTGTGCAACCTGGGCAAGCCATTCATTTCTGAACCTACGCAGCCTTTCTCCCACAACTCTGACTTCTGGACACGAAACTTGAAACTTGAAATCACTTAGCATTCATCAAGTTAACAATAGTAATGCTGCCCCATGGCATGAATCTGTATTTTGACATGTTGAAGACAGTGTTGTCGTTTGTGTTCTCTTATTAAATTGTATCAGACTTGCAATGCATATAGTACAACCTGTTGATAAATGCTTGCTTTGCCTAGAATCTCCCATTTATTTTCACACTGTCAGACCTAATCCATAACCACTGTTCAGCAGCGGACTGCAGCAGATGAAGGTGCAGCTCCACTCTCCTGGTAGCTGACTACAAGCAGCACGAAAGGTACCATATTTCATCATCATTTTAGGCTGAAACCTGACTTAATTTAGTTTCCCTTTCAATTCAGTTTTCTAAGACAAAACTATTTTATAATCACATTATTTAATTGTTTTTATTTTGTGTCAATTTTTTTAACAAGTTTGTAGGCAAAAAAGCCATAGGTTTTGGTGAAGAACTTTGTGTATCATAAGTTAGTAAAGAATATAGTCAAGTACGTTATCAGGATTAATATTAATTGACTCGTAGGCATACTTTCAGGTCCAACTGAGCTGCTACTTAGTACAACCTGAGGCTCTAAGGCCCTGTTTACACTAAAGGGGAAAGTCAATTTAAGATATGCAACTCTAGCTACCTTACTTATGTACAGGCAGCCGGAAGTCGACGTGATGAAATGCTCCTGTCAACTTCCCTTACTCCTCTTGATGAGCTGGATTACCAGCACCAACAGGGGCACCCTTTCAATTCAAATTAGTGTGTCTTCATTAGACCCACTAATTCAAACACTAGAAGTTTGACCTCTGGAGGGTTAATCTTCTCTGTAGAGTAGACAAGCCCTAATAGGGCAAATGAGCAAAGCCATCTTTGCATTTCTCTAAGTTTAAGGGTCAATCTAATGTCCAGTATAAGTTAGAACAACCTTGAAGTCTGTGGCCTAGCAGTCATTACATTGCTGGAGGCTGCCCACCAATCACACAGTAGGGAGAGGTGCAGCGAGCATTTGTCAATTTCCCTAGCCAAGAAGAACCCACAGATTTCCAAGTATAGCATTTTTTGTAGTATACAAAATTATATAAAGGGGGCTGGAATGGAGAGTACGGATTTGGTTCTGATGGTGGCTAAAAGAAAGAAGTAGAAACTTTGTGGATTTTGCACTTAAACAAAGCGAACCACCTTCCAAATGAGTGAGTAAAATATTTTAGACTGGTGGATCTGAACTATCCATGTTTCTAGTCTCAAAGAGGTAGCTATGTTAGTTTTTAAGGTGCCACAGGACTCCTTATGGTTTTTTCAGGTAAAGACTAAGATTTATTTGGGCATAAGCTTTTGTGGATAAAAATGCTAAATCAGATGCATTAGTGTTCTCTAACATTAGTAAAATATAAGCTAGATTCACAAACAGTTCACTTCTCACGTGCAAAAATAAAAGGCTTCCCCTGGAAAAATATTCCTGCTATCAAGTTGTTTAACAGTAAGATTTGTACCTGAGCAAAACTGAAAAAATGACTTCAGATGAGTGGATTTAAAAAAAATATATTATTCGTAAGTAGTTTGTAAATGGCTGATGAATTAAAAGACTTTGTGGCTTCTTAGAAAAAAAATGAAAACTAGTGGAAAACCGTAAGTGATGGGGATGTTTATTGAATTATAAAACTTCTTCTTCTGCTGCTCACACCTTCTTATATTTTGCCAACTTTTTTTCCCATATAGCTACATTCATTTCTGCTTTCAAGGATTCCTGCCACAAAGATGCTTCATCCATTTTCCTCTGTGTAAATACACCATTTATAAGAGGTGACTTGAACTTGATTGGAGAAATAAAGGACCTGATCTTTTGTCTTGTCTTAGACACAGCTGGCACCACTGAGAAAAATGCAAGCTAGGAAATAATCATCTATATAACTAACAAGATAAAAAAAATGGGACGGTGAGCTGATCACCAAGGCACAGATGAAGAGGAGTGGCAATAAATCCATAGCTGGTGTGCCCAAGAGATAGTGGGAGAAAGTGCCAGTTATCATAGAATCACAGAGCTGGAAGAGACCTCAGGAGGTCATCAAGTCCAGCCGCTGCCCAAGGCAGGACCAATCCAAACTAAATCAACCCAGCCAGGGCTTAGTCAAGCCGAGACTTGAAAACCTCTAGGGAGGGAGATTCCACCACCTCTCTAGGTAACCCATTCCAGTCCTTCACCATCCTCCTAGTAAAATAGTTTTGTCCTAATATCCAACCTAGACCTCTCCCACTGTAACGTGAGATCATTGCTCCTTGTTCTACCATCTGTCACTACTGTGAGTAGCCTCTCTCCATCCTCTTTGGAACCTCCCTTCAGGAAGTTGAAGGCTGCCATCAAATCCCCCCTCACTCTTCTCTTCTACAGACTATCAAATCCCTCAGTCTCTCCTCATAGGTCATGTACTCCAGCCACCTAATTATTTTGGTCACTCTCCACTGGACCCTATCCTATGCGTCCACATCCTTTCTATAGTGGGGGACCCAGAACTGGACACAATACTCTAGATGTGGCCTCACCAGAGCCGAACAAAGAGGAAAACAGGCATGACTACAGGCATGACTACAAGGTACTTCTAGTCAAAGGAGCACTTTTATTGCCTGACATGTGAGACAGTATAAATAGCCCTGGGGATTGGACTTTTAATATCCCTATCAGCAACCAAGAAGGTGTACAAATGCTCGCCAGTAGCTGGGTGTGGGGACGAGTGGGCCAGGAGAGGGATTTTTTGGCAAATGGAATTACAAACAGAAATAAAATCAAAGCAGTGTTCCTGTTACTCTGCAGTGCAATTTTATGTTCAAACATGATTCCATTTCACAACAAAGTCGTGCTCAGACACATTAGGGTGCTGAAATATCAGACCATCACAGGATTATTATTCCATGACAACATGCAACTGCTTTCCATTGCAAACTGATTCTCCAGCTCACATTAGCACCGATCTAGTGGCAGTTAATGTTGCCATCGTTCCTTTTATGTTCATACTTCCAGTTCAAACCTCTGCATCAGGGCTTTATATCTAGGCAATAAAATCTGACTCCAGGATGATACTTGGCAAGTAAACTCAATGTCTAAGAGAAGATTTTTTTAAAAAACAAACAACCCTTAATTTATATTTTCATGAAGTTTGTACTTGCAGCTGTCATCCAAGCTTCACTTTGTTTGGCTACCTGACAGCTTTTATAGCCCTTTTGGTCCTAAAGGTTTTTTTTCCTATGGAGGTTGGGAGAAAGAGCTGATAAGGTTGCTTTTCACAGTTTTACACTGAGCCCTGCATAGCTCGGATAGCTCAGCAGTTCCTCAGCTTTGACATCAGTATTCACTCCTTTTAGGTAACAGAAGATCAATGGCACCATAAAAGCAATTTATCTTATTCTTACTTTTAGCTTGTCTAGGAGCAAAAAAAATTTGGGTGGGTGGGTGGGTGAGTGTGTGTGCGGAGGGGGCAATGTCACTAGTTGTATCATAATTTTCCAGCTACTGTACTGCAGTGGTAGGAAAGCACTTTGTGGCATACAGTATATTTCACTTTCTGCAGCTGTATTTATTCAAAGAGCATGTTCATTATAGAGACATACTAAAAGTGAAAATAAAACAAAATAAGTGCTCCTGGATGCTCCCATCTATCATTAGATGCTATCTGAATTTCAGTGATGCCATTGCATCATGCAGCCGCTTTCTCTGTCCCCACGGCTTTTGAGCCAATCTTGTTACTGCATCTGAATTGTTCCCTTGATTTAGACTAAAACGAACAGTTCAATTTCTCAATTCCTTTGCAATTTAAATTAATCAACTGAACTGAAGTGTGCATGTTTCCCCCTCCAAATGGCTTTTCCCCCTGCAAATCACTGAAAAGGTGTCCCATAATAGGCTGTTATGCAAATATTATTGTTTAACCACTTCTAATACAATGAGAGTCTTGTGTTGCTAGCCAATTTCCACAAAGTTACCAAAGAGTGGAGAATAATGCAAATTAACTGTCATGAGTCTCTGGTAGACTGTTATCACTTGCATTTCACTGCTACTGCTTAACTGATGACCATCACCTGCAAAGCGAAGGCCCCAACTCACTTTAAGACCAATTAAAACAGATAAACTCCACTACATTCATGCCAGAAATTAAATTGGCTGTCTTTGGCATAATCCCAACTACTGGGCCACCAGGGGCAAAGTCTACCAGGGATAAGTATAACGTTGCTACACATCTCTGCTGGTTTATGAAAACCCAGTTCAGATGGATATGAATATGACAGAGAGTGGCTATGTTAATAGAACATGTTTTCGATCAGAATTCACTAGTATAAACCCCTTCACACAGTTTATGATGCCCTTATTTGGTTGGTCACTCTTTTGGTTGGTCACCCAAGCTGCTACAGGAACTTTGCATTAATAAGACTGACTCTGGCTACTTACACTGTTACATTCAAAGTGAGTTTAAGGATCTGGTCACTCTCTTCTGAGGAAAAAGAAATCTGTAGGGGAGAAAAAACAGAACTCTGGGTATGTCTACACTACAGTGTTATTTCGAATTAATTTTATTCGAAATAGTTAATTCAGATTAAGCTAATAAGAAATAACGCATCTATACACAAAAAAATATTTCGAAATAGCATTTTGCTGGCCAGGACCAGTGCTGGCAGGGCATCAGGTTAGGACTTAGTGTGTGGGGCTGCTGCCTGAGGCTAACTGAGCTCCGTGCTTAAAGGGACCCGACCCCCACCCCAGACAGACAATTCTCAGGGTTCTCCGCTAGCTTGTCTACCTCGATGAGGGACAGCAGAGCAGTCCTGTCTTGGAGTGCCCTGAGTGCCCGCTCGGGACACCACAGCACTCAGCCACATGGAGCCAGAGCTGCCCCTGGACATGCCGGTGCGTCTTGTGGGGTCATTGCCATCAACCCTGCTGCACTTGCTGCAGGCTGCCATCCGGGGGCCCATCGGGGAGCTGTCAGGATCCAGGGGGCCCTGAGGGAGAGCATCCACCCCAAGGAACCCTCAGAGCCTCCCCGGTCCTCCCCACTGGGGGCTTACGCCCCATTCCTCCCTCATGTCCTTCCACTTACCCTTCCCTAGCCCCCCTTCCTGATGTCAAATAAAAGACATGTATGTTCAAAAATAGAAACTGGGTTTATTGAACAAAACGGGGGAATGGACCTCTGTGGAGACTGGGAAAAGGAGGTGGGAGTGGGGAAGAGACAGGGTGGGAGAGGGGTGGGGGAAACCTGGGAGGAGGGAGCTGGAAGGGGGAAGCAAGGGGAAGAAGGGGAAGGGGAAGCTCAGGGTTCAGGGTTGGGGGTCTCACCGGACCAACCTGACTTTGATGGAAACCTGCTCCTGGGTTCACATGTGGCCTTTGGTGGCCAGGCTGGCATCTATGCCTGTCGTGTTCCTCCTTGTAGGGCTGAGATCATGGAAGTTGGGGGCATCCCCCCCCAACCTGAATAAGGTCTATGATCTCCACCCTGGACCAGCCTTTTCAGGCTCCTGGAAGCTGGCAGACTGCTCTTGGGGAGAGGTGCAGGGCTGGCTGCCAGTGGCTTGCTGGCTCATGTTTTGGGGCCACTGGGTCAGAGGCCCCAGTGGCCACTGCTGGCTCTGGGCTGGCAGGCTTGGAGCTGGCACAGGCACTGTGGCCAGGGTCTACCCCTTTAATGGCTCCAGGGCTGGGGGAGAGGAGAGTAAATTTTCCTGGTTGTGCCCAGAGTGGCCCCCAGGGCTCCCTGGGAAAGGCTGGAGGCCCCCATTTCGAATTAAGTGTCTACACAGCACTTAATTCAAAATAGCTATTTCAAATTTGGTGTTACTCCTCATAGGATGAGGTTTACCAAATTCGAAATAAGGGCTCCACTATTTTGAATTTATTTCGAAATAGCGGTTTGCCCGTGTAAACGCTATTAAAGTTAATTTGAAATAGTGTAGACATACCCACAATGATTTTTCCATGGCACATGTTTTGCTGAATTCTAGAGTGCATATTGGGTAAGTGACCTCTGTGTGCCACTTGCATGGATACAAATACTATTACTGTGCATTCCCATTAAAAGAAAGGTTCCACTTCACAGTATGGAAGTTGTAGATAGGAAGAGACATAGTAAAGGGAATATAACACCAGGCTGTGCTAGCTTTTCTTTATATCCTCTACAGCACTAGGCTGGGCTATGGGACAATTTGTACACCAGTGAACTCACTGCTGATCCAGCTGTACAGCACTGGAAATTTCATGACAATTTCCTGCAACATCACACTGAGTGAACCCATTTACCTCGTCATTTGTGGAGAGACAAAGGGTACGTCTATACTTGCACTTGATTGACAGTGCTTAACCTCTCCCTGCTCCTGCATGAACAACAAAGTTTTGATACAGCAAGTGAAAGTGTGAACACTGCTTTGGTAGCAGGAGTGCTTTTCTGCTGATAAAGCAAAAACCCTCCTAGGAGGTAGAAGTATTTTGTCCCCCAACTGATGACAGAGACAAACAGTGTTTGCACACCCCAATTTTTAGCAACAAGTCTGTGTTAGGGATGTTAACTAATGATTAATTTACTAGTCAAGTAGTTGATGGAATATCCATCGACTACTCGACTAGTCAATAATCACTTCCGCATTCCTCCTTTGAAATGTACAAGAACCCTGTAGAGGCTCTTGTACATTTCAAAGGAGGAATGCACAACTCCGCGTGCACCCCGGGGTCAGTGGGAAGTCCTGCTGACTTCGGGCTGCACGTGGGCATGCCAGCTTTGAAATGTAAAAGAGTCCCCAGCGGGGGCTTTTGTGCATTTCAAAGTGAAAGCGCCCTCATGGAGCCTGGGGTCAGCAGGAGATTCTGAGTGCCCTGCTGACCCGGGGCTCCATGCTACACTGCTGCTTTGAAATACCGAGTGGAACTCCCCAGCTGATCCTGGGTTCCATGGAAATGCCACACGGAGCCTCCCTCCTGACCCCGGGCTCCATGCGGTACTGTAGCTTTAAAACTCCACCTCGGCATTTCAAAGCAGTGCGCATGGAACTGACCCCAGGCTCCATGCAGTGCTGCCCCTTTGAAACACTGCAGCCCGAGCTCAGCTGTGAGGCACTGGCACTTTGAAGTAGCCCTTCTTCCCCCCACTCTTTGCTGCTGTTATTTGATACTAGTTGACTAGTCGACTGACTATCCCACAAGCATTTGCTTATCAGATAGTCAAATAGTTGACTAGTCCTTAACATCCTTAGTCTGTGTTGACAGCCTTGTTGCTAAAAGCTGCTAGTGTAGACATATCCATAGACACCCAGGTACTCCAGTGGGGTATCAGCATAATCAGATGGCCTGCTGCAGATTATCACTTAGTTAAATGACCATTCTTTGTCAAATTTAAAAAAAAAGAAATCAATAGTCCTGAAGCACCTTTGGGTATGTCTACACTAGCTCGGTAGTTCAAGCTAGGTAGGCAAATGAGGAAAACCGGAGTTGCAAATGAAGCCTGGGATTTAAATATCCGGGCTTAATTTGCATCTTCCCGGGCACCACCATTTTTAAATCCCCCTTAGTCCAAACTCCG
>JANRFK010001158.1:36712118-36734666 GCA_030068395.1 Apalone spinifera
TGGCGCAAATTCAAGTGGCCAGTGTAGACAGCTGGCAAGTTTTTGCGCAAAAGCTATTGCTTTTGCGCAAAACTTGTCAGTCTAGATGCAGCCCTTGAGAAAGAGAGGCACAAAATAGTTTCCCCGAACTATTCTGTGGGTTTTTATTTTTAATAAAAGAGAATGACAAGGGAACTGTCAGATTGGAACAGAGTAATGGCTCCTGCAGTCCTATACCTTGCCTTCTAGAGTGCCCAGTGCTGGTTTTATTTGTGTCTGTTGACTTAAGTTATATACAGAGTTTAACTACTTTGGAGAATCTCCTATCTTTGCCCTAGAGATTGGTCTACCCAGGAAAAGGGTGATCTAGTAGTTATGGAACCACCAGAGGGCAGATAAGGTTCAAATGTATAAAGACAACTGAAACTTTAGCACTTCAGAGAATCTTGGTGGGGAAGAAAACAAAATCTTGCCCCCTTTATTAGATTTTGCAGACACTCCAGATCTTTTAGGTATTGACATGCTTTAAGAGCCATGAAATGTTTTCTGATAACCATGTATTTGAAATACTTGTCCCCTGCCCCAAATGTGCATTGTACCACCCCTCCTCCACCATGGAGTACATAGATCGCAGAAATGATGTCCTAAATACAGTACAACTGATGGTTACTCTCTTACTCCTCCCATTATTTTCTTTTGATGGGCAAAGAACTTTAAATGAGATGCTGCACAAGCTTCTCTGAATGAAAAACTGGAGGAGAAATAGCATCCATCACAGAGACACACACTGCAGTAGCCTCAAGTCTTTATGGTCAGGCTGGCATTATTCCTCTTTTTGGTATCTTTTGATACTACCTTAGCATCAAGCTGGGGCTGTCAAGGCTTCTATGACACTAAAAATATATTTGATTAAAGCCATTTAGTTTGGAAAAGGACTTTTCAAGTACTGAGCAGTATAACACAGGGGGAGTTGGGTTTGAACAAACTGTCTGCTTTTTTCCTAGATTAGTTTCTTAGTATGTGCTGAGCAGCTAAGCAAGCCTATTTGTACTGCAAGCAGCAATGCCTGATCCTAGAAGGTGCAAATGTTATCCTGACCAGTGGCTGAATATCTCATTTCCCAAAGGAATTAGTCTCCTGCCAAACCTCTTCTTCCCAAACCAGTGGGGAGAGGCTCAGGTCCAGGTGGGAGAAATACATCTTTCTTTATAGTCTACCTAAAACAATACTATTAGAAGCTAGGATAGATGGAATGGTATTTAGCTTTCATACATGGCCAGACACATAAAAGGAAGGAGTTACAGCTTTGGACAATAGCGCTGAGTTCTGTGATTCCACCGTTTAACTCATCTGGAGAACTTCTTACATTGGCTGTTTGGAAACAGAGACATTTATGTACACGCCACATAATCTAATCTATAGGAGTTACTTTAAAATGAAATTTATAATGGTTTTGAGGACTCTCCATCTCCCCCTGAAATATGAAACAAATACCCTGCTTGCTGACACTTTGTTAAATTGATTGTATTTCTTCTCTAAGTGATGGTACCGTCTTGTGAGTGAACAACAAATGTTTGCCAGTGATTCCTGTCCCTGTTAGCTTTTCCAATCCTTTCATTATCAGAGAATAGCATCTACAGCCTTAACACAAAGAAAGCTATGGTCTTTTTCCTACCACATTCTTTTAATTGGTATGGAAAGTGGTTTAATTGTTAAAATTGTCAATACAACCAGGAACAGATAAAAAAACAACAATGAAAAGTCCTCTTAATCTTCATGAAACAAGAGAAAATAATTTAAGATATGACAACATATTTTAATTTTCTCTTTTCCTGCCAAGTCACAGCCTTAACTCAGGGCACCACAGTGATCTAAGCACTCAGTGCAAGAGGATAGTTAACATCATACCTTATGTTCTAGTGAGTCGAGAAATTGAACAACCACTGTACTGAAAACTAAACCAGTTTTTGAGCAATTATATGGCGGTTGACTCAAGAGTAATTTGTACATTTTTATTTTAGGAAAACTATACTTAAGTGAATGTTAATCATTTTTTTTATAAAGTCTTCTTAGTACAGGCACTTGAATATTTTCTGATTTAATATAGATTGAAGAAAATACACAATTTAAAACTATCTTTGCTGTTTAATATGTTTTTAATGGATGGTGCTCCAACATAGAGTCATCCCACAAATTTGATAAGATAGATAAAAATGTAACTTGTTGATGTGAATGGCTTGCCCCCTCCCTACTAATCCAGAGGATGAGTCTACCACAGCTCACAGCTAAGAGTCCTTTGGCTCATGCTCTAAAGATTCATGATTTCAACTGGGCATAATACTTGCCAACAACCAAGATGACTCCTTATGACACTATGATTGTGATCAGTGTTGCTAGGGCAGTCTATCCTCAAGGATGTTAGGGTACGTCTAGACTACAAGCCTCTTTCGAAAGAGATTGTCTAGACAGCCACAACACTTTTGAAAAAGCGAGCTGCTTTTTTGAAAGAAAGTACCCTGGCACCCTATTTGCATTCAAGAATGCCTTTTTTCGAAAGAGCTCTTGGATAGTGTGCCCATGGATAGCAGTTGAGATTGGCCAACACATACCTTGAAAGGAAGCAAAATCTACTTGAAAAAATTAGAGTCTCTTACCAAGTCAGGCTCAGACCCAACTGAATGGCTGGACCACTAAACTTTGAATGCACCCTAACTATAGCACTTCTGAGTGGAGGTAAATCCATCTCTCCACATAACAATACTCCCACAAGGCTTTTCTAATGACTGCTGTTGATTTCATATTGTTAGAATTTTAAAAAGATGCTTTTACTGTATGCCACTGATGCAGAGGTACATGTGCAGGGTGCTGGTGGGAAACTACTTTGTAAAGAAATGAATATCAAATGTAATTTACCTATGGATCTTCTATACAAGAACAATTCCAAACTAATGCTTGCACCGAAGTGCTGATTGCAACCCTATTTTTCACAGATATTGCAAGATTTAATGCTAGATGATACCACCCTTACTGGTGTTAGCAAGCTCTCGAACATATAAGCAGAAGTAAGGGTTGCATGGTCTAGCTCTATATCAACAAACACTCCCCTACCCTTTGCTTTTGCATGGTTATTTTATTGGTTTTCCTCACGATTAATGATTACACCTTCTTGGAGGAAAGGGTGTTGGACTTGATGACCTCCTGACGTCTCTTCCAACCTTATGATTCTATGATTCTGTGAAATGCAGCTAGCTACATGTAAGAGAATGTAAGTATAATTTCTGGAGCCTAATCTGGTCTCTCTAAATCAGTTTTGCTGCTAACTTCAATGGGAGGAGCCATTGTAATCATAGCAGGTGATCACTAGCAGGAGTATCATTTAAAAATGTTAGGGGGGAAAAAAGTCCTTGACAGGCTTTCTAAAAGGTCAATTTCAAGTTATTCAGAAATTAAGGTTTTTCTCAACATCTATTTTATTGACGTACTCCCGAAAGTTTCTCCCAAAAACTTTATCAGACAAACAGATAGGATATGTGTTCTAGCTCGTGTTCAAGATATTTAATTGATGCTTTAGGATATGATTGTACTGCAGTTTTATAAAAAACCTGCTATTGATTCTGGAAATCATTCATTTCTTTGAGGATATCTTTGAATAATTCTTTTGTTGTTTCTGTACTCTGAAAAGATTAGACATAATCTTCATGATAAAGATGTAAAGGAAAAAAGCCATTGTAGCCTTGTTTCCTGCAGAGAAGAATTAGCATCCCAGGTTTGCCTCATGTAGCTTTGCTCTTTATTATTATCTTTTCCAATAAATATTATCTGTCTTCATTCTGGATTCTAACATAGATTAATCCTGATATTATGAAGACTTTTACATCTCTCTCCTTGATAAAGGTTCATGTCTTTGCTACTACTTATGGTATTGGTTTTCTAGGTGGTGCTGTCCCTTAAGGTTTCATGAGTGTCTGTCTTAATGAAAGGCTTACTGAAATCCAACACTTTTACATTTTCATTTCATCTGTGTATTGCCATCTTAAGTGTTATCAAGACAATTTTCAGCTGTTTAGATCTTTCAGTATTGAATCATCTCTTTGCTATCCTAAATCAGAGGTTATATTTTTAATTATCTTCCTTTTTAATTTAAAATATTAGTCTCGGCCATTTCATGATTAGCACTAGCACCCTTATTTTATGAGCTGCATTAAAAAAAAACCCTGCATTGTACATGAATGGATTAATTTAACTGCAGTTATTAAAACAATCAGAATGTTTTGAGATTATTTATCTCCAGCTGAAGAAGTGATTCGCTGCAATCACTGTGGTGTGTTTTGTGTAGCTTGCAAATTTTATTAATATGATTAACAAGATTTTATTGCAGCTTAAGACTAGGATAAGGAGATAGACAAAGTTAATATCCTCTTGCCAAGTGCTTCAGTTCACCCTTGGGTTACATCTACACTGCACTTCTCTTGTGCAAAAGCCTATGCAAATGAAGCGCAGATTAGCATATTGCATAATTAATTAGGGGCTGTTTTTGCACAAAAATCCCCTCTTGTGCAAGAGGGGGATTTGTGCAAAACAGATCTGTTTACATAGGTCCTTTTTGCACAAAAGTCTCTTGTGCAAAAATGGCCCCTAATTAATTATACAAATGAAGTGCAGCGATATGCTAATCCATGCTTCATTTGCATAGGCTTTTGCACAAGAAAGGTGCAGTGTAGACGTAGCCTTGCAGTTGAGTGATATTCTTGGAGCCATGTTGCACAAGTCCATTAATTAAATAGTTGTATTTCTTCAGTAAATTGTATACCTCAGTTTCCCAGCAAACTGACAGTGCAGTTTCAGTAGCTAATGTTTTGAAGGCAATACTCATTGACATCAAAGGAAGCAAGATTTGGCCTGAAAAAGCACTAGTGATCACTTTTTACACTGACTTTAGAAGTCTCAAATGTATTAGCCCATATGCATTTGGTATTAAGGATTTCAGAAAGAATGGACACATTTGAAATTGTCATTAAATAGTCATAGCAGAGATGTATACAGTATCCCCAGTCTATGTGAGAATTCCATAGATATTAAAGAATTGTGCAAAAAGATCCAAGGAAGTTGATCCCTCTCCCCACCAAAACTCTGCACAGAACTGACAACGATGATATTGCTGGCAGGGACTGACAGCAGAGTCATACTAAATTTCATATTCATGCTTCAAAGCACAGAGGCTTAGAACATTTCAGAAAAGTTCTTTAGAAATGTTAAATGTGGCTCCAACAATATGTTTTCCCTTAGCCTCATTCTTGGAAATGATTGGACCATCCTGATAATACCCAGCTGGAAATCTGCAGCCCCCAAAGCTAAGATCTCACAGAGTTATAAACAGTTGAAAATAGACTCTTATATTGGGACGTGTAGGGCGCTTTTAATAGATGATGTAAATGCACCCATAATACTGTCATTTCCTAACTTTAAAGGCTTGATTTTGCAATGTCAACAATGTTCTTTTAACATAGTCTAATGTGTGCAGCTGTACACGAAAGGCCTCAAGGCACATGGTTCAGAACATCCTAATGGTTCAATGAAGTCAATGGGAGCTTGGGATGTTTTGTACCTTACAGAAACACTCAGCACTTGATTACATCTATTCCCCAAGCCCCTCAAAAATATATTTTTTTCTGTGCAAAAACCTGGAGGTGGTGTTTCAGCACAGAAAGATGGGTACAAGAAGAAATATTGCTGAACAAACTCATGAATGTTTTTCAATTTGCAGAGTGTTCCCATTTTTCTGACTGCAAAGAATCACAGACTATCGAGGTTTTTTTCAAATTATTCCTTCTACTTTGCTAATTTGGATAATCTTTCTTTCTTTCTTTCCTTCTTTCACTAAACAGAAGAACAGTTTGGGCATTAGTGGGAACAGGTTTTATTCTTATTAAGATTTGGAGTAATAGATGTTTGAACTCAGACCCGTATTTGCTGTGAAAATGATTTGCATGAACAAAAGAACATTCATTTATTCACTGTTCATTGTGATTCATTTGGAATTATTATGGTGTAAGCCATGTGGTACATTTTTGGTTTCCACTTGGACATCGAAGAGTGAAAAAAAAGCTGAAGGAAACTGGTTTATCTGTTTAAACCCACCATTTGCAGGAGTCTGGGTGGACTTTCTAAATTCCACAGAAATGAAAGGAGAGGTTGCTTCACCTGCCAGACTCTCACATACAATTTTCAGTGTGGCAGTTTATCACAGACAGTCAATCTTTCATTCTGTCATGTAGAAAACTTTCCCCAGCAGTCAGTAATGATGGAGATCATTGGTGTATTTTGACTGATGAAAACAGCTTTGCTGTCAACAGGCTGTTGTATTTCATGCTAACTCACCAAAATGCAGCATCTACAACTGATTTGTTCAATTTTTTCAATTTTTTCTGACAACTCTCCAGCCCTTTCCAAAACACCACATAGGCTGTATTCACTCTATTGCATCAGCACTGTGCATCTTGACCAATAACAACGCATTTGGAAATCTTGTTGTTCAATTACAAAACAAAAACAAAAACAAAAACAAACAAACAGGCCTCTTGTTGGAATTAAAAGAAAGATTCCAAAATAGATGTCCCCATGTATTGGCTACAAAATCAGAACCATACACATTACATGCTAAGAACTCTACCTAGCTGCAAGTGTTCAGATGTCAGACTCGTGTGCTATTTTGCAATGAAGCCACTGATATAAGTGACAAGACTATTAACCATAGAATTATAGCATACCAGAACTGGAAGGGACCTTGAGAGGTCATCAAGTCCAGACCCCAGCCCACATAGCAGGACCAAGCACCATCTAGATCAATGGTTCCCAACCTTTTTTATACCACAGACTGGCAAACTCATTCAAAAACTTTTGGGGAACCAGCACAGAAACATTTGCATATTCATTATCATAATTAATTTATTTGCATGATCACATATTATTTTGCATTGAATCTGTGTGCACACAGTACACTTAATTGGATTTATTTTTATTATTATGCCCCCCAAAGTAGTACTCAAGAATTGCAAAACATAACAAAAAATATGGACAGTGCTTGCTTGTCAAAAAACATTAATGATGGCACAGGCTGGGGTCGGGGGCCCTTAACCCTCATGTGGTTAAATGGGGGAAAAATGAAACTGCAGCATGCATAAGTAAGTGAGAGGTAGCTTTCTGGATCCTGGGCTGACAGGGTTGGGGTAACGATGTGGACTTTATCAGAGAATTAAAGATGGTGAATTCTTGAATTGTCAAGCCAATGTAATAAGAAGCTTTTCAAATATATGAAATGCAGTTGGTGAGATAATAAATATAAATGTATAGTGTATGTCAAAATCAAGGAAGTGACTTGCTTTTTGGATTCCTTGAACCTTGATTTCCCTTGCTTCCTATACATGAGAAACCCCAAAGAAGCGAGGCTGGGCGGTGGCAGGTCCCTGTGTGTGCACGCTGGCTGGGAGCAGCTGGAGCTGACACAGCGGCCAGAAAGAGAATGGGCTTGCTGGGGCAGCTGATCTCCATGTGACAGACACCCATCATGCAGAACCACCAGCCAGGCCATGTAGCAGCTGCCATACCTGGAACTGGGGCCATGGTGAGGCTGCCCCATTAGGGACAGTGGCTGCCTGCCATGCCACTCACTCTGCTGCTGCATGTGAAGTGGGTGGGAAGATAATTTTTTGTGTGCACGCAGGTGTGCACCTTATGTAGAACCTCAGCAGGTGGGGCTCATTAGCAGCTGGGGGCATGGCCTGGCAGATTGCCGTGGCCTGGCAGATAGGGGCTCATGGCCCGCCACCAGTCTGCAGACTGGTGGTTGAACCGCTGATCTACATCATCCCTGATAGATGTCTATCTAACCTGCTCTTAAATATCTCCAGCAATGGAAATTCCACTTGTAAATGTAAGCAGGGGCTGAACTACTGCTTGCTATCAGCCAGCTAAAAGGAGAGAGCTGCTCTGGGGGTGGGTATGCTCACTCAAATTGTTCAGCTCTTCAAGATAATTAACTGTTAACTGTTGATATGTAAATACAGCTCATGCCAGGATGGGGAAGGAATCCAAGGTGTGGTTAAATCCAATTAAGCCAGGGCTGATGGAGGATCAGTTGTTAGAATGGAATGTGATATATTGTAACTAATTTGGGCTGTTGTGGGGGTCACAAATCATGCTACCCCTAAATGTGGGAACTGTAAAATATGACGCCAGTGCTTGCAGGAGAGACACCATCATTGTAAGAGGTCTCTCAGATGAACAAGCCTCCCCCTTCCAGAATTGAGTGAACTGAGTTGGGGGGCAAAGGGCTTGAGCTAGTCTGCTTCATGCCTGCCAGGTTCAACCTGCCTTTTCCCCCCCTTGTTTTATGGATAGACCTAAAGCAGACTCCATCAGGAATCTTTTTGCTAATCTAGTGGAAGCTGGAATATTTTGCCAGCCTAGGTGGTGAATCATTAAGAGCTGAAGTCACTGGTTTGGCCTGGAGCCAGACTCATTGCAGCCAGCAGAGCGGTTGGCGGGAACAACCGGCAAGTGGCTGGTAGGAGTGGCGGCAGGTGACCAGCAGAACAGCTGGCGGGAACGACCAGTGGGCGGCCGGTAGGAGCGGTGGCAGGAACGACCAGCGGGCAGCAGGAGCAGCACACAGGTGGCATCACATCAGGCTTTATGAGGGAAGTCATCGGGGTGATGTATCTGGGTCTGCACTGACTGGACAGAGCTGTAAGTGGGGGCGTTTGAAGCGGGATTGGACTAAAGACCTGTAGGAAAAAGACTTCACCCTGCAGACCCTGAGGATGGTACCTTGCTCACAGGTTGGTTGTGTTATGGGTTTTTCACTGTTTATGTGTGGTCTTGTGGGTTGATGCTTGCCTACTATGATTAAACAGACTGTTTCTATCTCTGACTCAGTGCTTGCAAGAAGGGAAGAATTGCTTCTAAAGGCACCCAGCGGGTAGGCTGGAATTTTCCCAGTTTACTGAGTGGGGGCTCGAGCCAGTTTTAATCACCTTGTTGAAGGGACTCCCCCCTCGCCGCCCCCCCAGACATTGAACCCGGCCCTTCTGGTTGCCAACTGGTACCGGCCGAAGGGTTACATAAATAACAAAAAGAAATCTCAGACACTAATACATCACATCCTGTCACTGAAAAGCTATTTGACCAGTGTTTCTGACATTAAATTGCAATCTATTGTTGTTCTCCTGAACAAAGGTGTAGGAAAGCTAAAAACAGGACTTGCAATAGCTTGTAATGCTACACCACTCCGAGGAGATAAACAGAATGAAGCAAAACACTTCCCATCCTTGGGTAAACTGGTCAAAGAGGAACATTCCCTGCTGATTTCTTCCTGTGATGAGAGAGGTGGAAAAAATGGCTTTATGAAGTCTGAAGCCATTCTTAAAATCCAGTTCTATACTGCAGTTTGGGGGCATTCTAGTTTGCCCATTCTGGATCCTAACTGTTAATGTTTATCACTTCACTGATTGCTATGATCTTCAACAACAGAGGAAGTATCGTGTCTACAATGATCCTTTCTGGGTTATGCTAACATGGGCAGTGCTGGTAGTGGCATCTGTAGTTAAGGCTTTCTAACACTCTTCATTTTGAGATGGTTTTAAACTGCTCCTAATTCTGTCAAGCTTTAACCTTCTAGCTTTTTCCATGTGTTAGCTTTTGCAAAGTTTCAGCAAAAACACTTTAGCCTATTTCATAGCATAGAGTTAAAAAAAAAATCCCTGCAATCGTCCGTTAATAAACCCTAGACCTCTGCATGTTTTGCATAGGGTGATTAAAGGTCTCATATGTATTTAAGCCCTTTTGCAGGTGTCCCAACTTTTTTCTTTAAAATGGGCAAATTGTCCCATATTTTCTGTCTCTCCCCCTAGTGGCTCCTACTGCTGGCCAGATCTCTGCTTGGCAGCCACCCACTGACTAGCAGTGAGTGTGGGTGGGAGGTCCAAAGGTCAACAATGGTGGTAGATGTGCATATCTGGTGGTGAGGCAAAGCTGCAGCATGCAGGGCAGGCTGCTCCCCTGTTGGTCCATGAGCACAGCGTCTGCTTTTTTCAGCTCTTGGCCAGCAGGGCCTCACTCATTTCTGGATGACACTGACTGCATGCCATGAGCAGAGATGGCTGATGAGCATGGATAGGTGCCAGGTAGTGACCAGTTACTCCTAGCTTCTGCTGCCCAGCCATCCATCATCACTCCCCCTCTTTCTGTCCTTTCCCTACTATGTCCTTTCATGCCCCCCAGTCCCAGTGCTCCTCCATATGTGAGGTGCATCTCTTCCCAGTGCTGTGCAGAGAACCGGTGCCTGCTCAGAGCACTCAGCTCACCAAAAGCCTGGCTGGCTGGCTCCTTCTTCTCCCTGCTGCCTCTGGCTGGGCTGAAGCCCCATGAAAACCCAAGACCCTTCAGCCCAGGGTGATGGCCAGGAGAATCCAGGCTGGTCATGTGCAAGAGCCACACACAGTGCAAGCATAGGGCCCTCCGCTAAGTTTTGGAGTGGCGGAGGAAGTGATTTCTAGGTTGTTTGTGCCCCAGCCTGGAGGCTGCACCGCAGTCACCTGACCAGGGATTTAGCACCTTCTTCCTCTGGCCCCAGGGAGTGCAGGGCTGCTTCATTTCCTTCCTTGCTGGGCCATCTCATTGGTTGGCTCATGGAAGCACCTAAAGCGCAAATGCATTCTTAGGTTTTGACCCCTTCCCAAACATGCTGTAACTAAGGACAGAAGGTGCCTGTGTTACGTCAGTGGCCAGAAGCGGCCTGGAGGTGTTAGCTGCCTTGCAGCAGTGTGTGGGCAGGAAGGGACAAGCTGTTTCCTGCAACAGGGGAGTGGAAGGAGGAAGAGATGAGCTCTGCAAAAACCTAGGGTCGGCCATTGCTTCCTCCCAGCCATCCCCTGCTGTTGGAAGCACCTCCAGTCCCTTCCATCCTTCAGAATGCTGAAAGATGGCTGCTGATCACATTCGGGTGAGAAACCCAGCACAAATTGAAGGAAGGGTGGCATTAGACCCTGGGTGCCTCCGAAGAGTTGCCTTGGAAAGACACAGAAGAGATGAACTTAAAAAACAACAAATGGTCTGGTAGTACTGTATAGACTAACAAAACATGTAGATGGTATCATGAGCTTTTGTGGGCTCAGCCCACTTCTTCATATGACTGGAATTTTGAGTTTAGGATGTGCAGACCCAAAATAAATAAGGGAGAAAGGACAGGGGGAAAGGAAAAAAAAGAAAGTGGGTAGGAAACAAGAAGCAGAGGGTATGAAAATATCAAAGGGAAAAACAAGTAGGCCGAACTGGCAATCTATAAGCATCTGAAGACTGGATAGTTAAAAGGAAGCAGATAAGGATAGCAATAGATAGGAAGGGTACTAAGGCAAGTATCTACACAAAGAGCTGTTGGCACCTTCATTGAATCTTAGGTTGATAATGTCCTAGCCATCCCTTATCTCAATTGAGAAGGCCATCAGCATGAGAATTGAACTTGTGGATGAATTGTAATTCCAACACCTCTCTGCATATTTGACTAGTAGAACTGGTTTGTGACAAGACAGCCACAAGAAATGAGTCTGTCCAGGAACCCAGTCAGGCACAGAGGGCAGAGAGCACCAGCTAGGAAGGGTCAGGTTGGTCAGTCACCCCGCCAGGTGAGGGAAGTGTAGGAGAGTGTGTGTGTGACCCCCTTCCCATGCGACCCTTAAAGATAAGAAAGTAACTACAAAGAATCCAGCTGTACTGCATTTCTTTTAACTGGGTCAGTCAACGTGATGTTGTTTTGAAATTTTGCATTGCATAGTTCTGATGGATTACCATTGAGCTTTCTAGAGTACAAGTAAGTTTACCTGGTCCTGTATTCAACATAGGGAATTCTGGTCACCTAGTTTTGGAGCAAGGACTTGACATTTGAGAAGGGATTGCCAAGAAATCAGGGCTGAGCTTTTTGCCATTTTGATGAAAATCTCCCCAGATATGGCCAAGGAACATATCTCGGAGGGGGGGGGGGGTGCCCTTTAGGGAATGGGAAGAAAACACCTTGAGGGTATGTCTAAACTATGGGGGTTTTTTTTCGAAAGAGGATATGCAAATTCCTTCTGATGGCTTTTTCAAAAGTGGGTCTTTCGAAAATGAAAGTAGTCTGGACACGTTTTTTTCAGAAAAAAAAACCCTTTTTCAAAAAACTGCATAAACCTCCTTTTTTTAGGACGAGTGTTTTTTTTCGAAAAAGGGTTTCCCCCCTCCCCCCCCAAAACCCGCGTCCAGACTACTTTCTTTTTCCAAAGACCCGCTTTTGAAAAAGGGATCGGAAGAAGATTTGCAAATTTCGGAAAAAAATGTAGTTTAGACGTACCCTCACACATTCTCAGAGGCTTGTTAGGGCTGGCACCATTACTGTCGGAAAACTGTCTAGACTGAGCATGACCCATCTATATGAATATGGGTGTACATATGCTTAACTGAGGGCTAGGCACAACACTAGAGACTGGATCTGAGAGCAAGGAGAAAGCCCCTCATGTATTCTCATTGCCTACCTCCCTCTCCTCATGCTCATGCCCAGGCAGCATAGAGAAGGAGGAAACAGTCTGACTTGGAAGCAAAGGGGTTAGGAGTGAGGGGAAGGGAGAAATGGCATAGGCTGGGAGAAATAGGAACAGAGGGAAAAAGGAGCAAATTGCTAAAGTATGCTCCCCACATTCTGCTCCTGGAATTGAGCCAAGGATAATATTCCTGTGCTGCTTATCAAATAGCAGTGTAGCCCACTGGCAAAATGAGTCTCTCCTCACTTTAGCTGTAGGTTCCCAAAATAACCCACTACTGCAACCAGTTATTCCATTAGCTCCAAGTGTTATGTTTGTGCTGTGACTGTAAATCCACTGATGGCCCATGCGGATGTCTATATATTTCTACATAAGATGTGTTTTGGTTTGCTTTTTTTAATGGAGTTTCACATAATTTCCTTTATTTTGAAGTGCTAACATTGCAAAGTGAAGCACTCAGCAGTTAGGAAATGCATAATAATGCATGGTTTACAATGCAACCACAACCACATTCTACCCCCGTTTATATTATGCGTGTATTATGATCACTTTAATTACATGATGACTTACTATTTTTCCTATGCATCTCTACCGCAGTCACTGCACAGAATAAAATACAGGAATTGCTACCCTGGACTCATTGGAGTTCAAACCAATATCACCTTTATTAGTTATGTTCTTGGAGCTAAATCCTGCAACTGTTACTCAGGCAAAACTCCCACTATAAGTTCTGAAAAATTTGCTCCAGAAATTAGGAAAACAACATTAAACCAGAACCAACTACAATATACAGCTGATTTAGGGGTGAGTGAAAAAAAAAATCTGTATTCATTGCTTGGTATTATTCCTCCTCCCAAGTATTAGGTTTGGTAAATCCTACAGAGGTTTTAAACAAAGCTAACCTTCACAAGGACAATCCGGAGGTGACCAGAATTTTTAGCTGACAAGGACAAACTCTTACACTAAGAGTATGTTATTGATTTGTATGCAGCTACAGTGCAGAGATCAAGAGAAGTTCAAGACTATAAATTGTTGTTAAATTCCTTTCAGATTAACAAAACCTAATTACTATACTTCCATTGAGGTACACAAAATGCAAATCTGTTCTATTATTTAATTTTAAAATTGATCCTTTCCCATTCTTCTAGTCCAAGCCTTTTGAGCAGGTTATACTTTTTGATATATAGTGTACGAAAAATTACATCATAGAATACATTAAACAAACACATTTTAAATAAATAGAACGGAGCCACCAATGCTTTGGTTGCTGTTTTATGATGAGTGTTTTAAAATGACAAGAGAGACCATGGCTCAAGATGCTGCATTTTACTTAATCTGCAATAAGAATGATTTAATTAATCAGATTTATTTCCCAAACATCTGATCCAAAAAGAGATGCAATCATTTCTGATTCTCCTCTTAGACATATTTTCAGACTGATTTCAAGTTCTTTTTGCAGCCCTACAAAGTTTGACACTACATTTTGCTATTTTCATTGGCATTTGTATTTTATCTACCACTGCCATTATTAATGGTTAAAAACAACCAACCAACCAGCCTAAGAAATATGCAGAAAATGAATGAATTTCATATGATTTGTAGTCTTAAACCTATTTCAAATAATTGCATCTGCTTGATACAAATAGGACATGTATTTTTCATTTTAGGATCTTTTTTTCAAGACCTATTTGTCTTTTTCCTCATTGTTGTGGCAGACAATTCAAAGGATGTTTGATCAGACAGTCTCTCTGGTTGATATTCTGTGTTGGGGACTGACAACAGTCCACTGCGAGTAAGCATTTAAGGAATGATGTACTGATGTATTTGGAAAGTGCTGTGTCAAAGAGAGAAATGAACAATAAATCAGAATAAAATGGAAACACGCTTGAAACTTGGCTTGAGGATTTTTGCATTTGTGAGGACAAAGGACGTTTGACAATATAAATCATATTTGTAGTGTTGCCTGTAGCTACTGTCAAATTATTTCTTAATACTATGGGGAAAAAGAGTCAGCCACAGCAAAGCTTAACATTTAAGAGGCTCATCAGAAAAATCACTGGAAATATTAGCAATTATGAGTTCCACATTCATACAACAAAAACATTCAAAATATTATGTTTGCAACAAAAAATAAAGCACGGATCAAATTCTGCTTTCATTGACATTGACCCAGAGGAAACTAAAGCATATAGCTGTGGTCCCAAGGGTGGAAAAATTGAAAATGAATATGGTTTGTGCTTTACACTCTGACACCTAGGCACTATGGAACACATCAAGACCTGGACTTTGTACCAGTGTATAAGGAAGGCGAAGAAAGGCACAAGATATCTTTCCCTCTCCTTTAATAAGCCCTTCACCAGGGTCAAGTGGAATTAAAATCCTATGCCTTCTCTAGCTGCACTCTACTTGCTTCATCTTACATCACCAACTTTATGTTGTGGGTGCTATGACAAATCCCCTCACTGCAATAGTTAGAAAGGCTGGGCTTAAGTGGAAGGGGGTAATTGCTGCTCACTCCTGATACATGGCACAGCACAGATTGTGCACACCCCTGCACATCTCCAGGAGCTATTCAAGAAATGCTCTGCATCAACTCCAATGTGGGTTTGTGGTCGAAATGCAAGATCCAGCCCCTCCTTGCACATGATTTTACAAGATATATTTTGTCCTTTCTACCTCTTCTACAGCATCAAAATGAGCACATCCCATCAAAATTTTGCTGAGGAACATTGGGACAGCAGAGACTGTTTGATCCCATTGGTCAAAACTGTCCTTTTACAACATTTTTGGTGTTTGAAAGCATTTATGCCGATCCCTCACCCTTCCCTTCTCTTGACTGAAAATGTGCCCGTTCTTTCCGCCTTTCCTCATATATCATATCTCCAAGCTTTTATCTCCTCTGGACTCCTTACAATTTGTATTTATGTGTGGTCCCTTGGGACAACAGCTTCAGGGGACATTGGCGATTTAGATCCAGGCACAATTTTTTAAACATTTTCAGCCCAAAAATGCTGATTCTGTTCAACCCAAAACTTTTGCCAATTTTGTGTCAATTGTAGCCAAATATTGTGTCTAAAATTTTTCTGAAAAAAAAAAGAAAGAAATATATTGACATTTCAAAAGGAATTGGCTGGATTCAACATGATTTTTCATTTTGAATATTTTCCTTCAATTTCATTAAAATAGTTTTAGAAGCTTGAAATAATGTCCAGACAGAGGACTGCTTACTCTGACTCCTGTAGCCCTGATTGTATGGGGAGTAAGGAAAGTCGAAGGAAGAGTGCTCTATTTCAAAATAAGTTCTGTGTAGATGTGCCCAAATTCGATATAAGCTATTTTGACTTAAGAGTGCGTAGTTTATTTCAAGTTTAGCCCGTCTGTGTAGATGTACCTTCAGTGAACAGAACTGAATTGGCCTGCCTAATCTTTCTAGCTCACACATGCTAATGATTAATAGAGACCCTGGATTGGCACTGGATCCAGGATGAGTTTGTGGGGATGGCAGAAGAAAATATTTTACTTATAAGCTGAACACTCTGATTGGAGCTTTTTTAGACACAAATCTCACAATGGCAAACTGAGTTATTCATATAAGGGAATAAACTAGAATCAATTTACATTCCACCAAATATCTTATTCTGAAAAAAGTTACAAATTGAATCAAACCTCCACACATTATCACAAAATTAAATTGAAAGAAAGGTTAGTTTTGAATTAATAAAAGTGTTTCAAATCAATACGTTAAAATGTTTTATATTAAAAAAATCATTCATATAAACATTAATGAAGTCATTTTGAAATTAGAAAGATCAAAACTGAATGAAACTTCATTGAAAACCATATGATTTCACACACACACAGACACATACACACACCATCTACCAGCGTGTCTTTGGACATTAGACTGTAAATAAGCCTGTAAAGCTCACTAACACATGCTTTCTTTGGGTTAACAGCAGCATGTGAGGTTGTGAGGTGTTCTTCAGCCGACTTACATTTTTTCCACTTCTACTTCTTGGTTAAAATGAAGAAAAAAGAGGAAAATCAAGAGGAAAACAAAAATCAAGGGGAAAACATTCCCTGGGTATAATACTTTTTCCAGAGCAGCAGCATCTCACTGATAGAAACATGTAACTTGTGGGTATACCAGAACACTTGTTAATCACAGGACAACTGAAGTACATGTGGCAACACAACAATTAATTTGTTGTCTTCTTGTTTCTGACCCTAACTGGATAAAAGAATGCTATATGAACTAAGGCCACATCTCCACTTACTGGAGGATCGATGCTCTGGAGATCAATCTTCCAGGGTTCAATTTAGAGGATCTAGTAAAGACCCACTAAATCAAATTCTGAGGGCACCCCAATATCACTGGTACTCCTTGACATCGTGAGGGGTAAGGGAAATCAATGGGATCATTTCTCCTGTTGACCTCCTGCTGTAGAAATGGCACCAAGCTTGGCTTAAGATATGTTGACTCCAAGTACATTATTTACGTACTGGAATTGCATACATTAAACCGACCTTCCCCTTGCAGTGTACACCTGACCTAAGACAATATAGGTCTCACCTCCTCCCAATAAAACCTGAAATCACAAGCTCACTGGGCTTTATTGAATGCTACACATATTCCAGGATGGCCGAAGGAGCTGAGAGGCCTCAACCCAGTGCTGAGTTGTAGGGTGTGTATAGACTACAGGGTTTTGTTGACAAAAGTTGGCTTTTGTCGACAAACTATACCTGCGTCTACACTACCGCCGCATTCTGTTGACAGTAAGTTCACAGAATGCGGCAGTTTTGTCGACAGTGGAAAACCTCAATTTACGAGGAGTAATGCCTTTTTTCAAAAGTACTCTTTCGAAAAAAGGCGCTATTGCATGCAAACTGTGCTTTTTCGAAAGAGAGCATCTAGACTCTCTTTTGAAAAAGTGGCTTGCTTTGTAGACAATACTGATCGTAGTCCAGACACTCTTTTTCAACAGAGGCTTTGTCAACAGGATCTGTTGACAAAGCCTCTGTGGAAAAAGGCATGCAGTCTAGATGTAGTCGTAATTACTAGTTTCACAGGTTTAGAGGAAAAGCAAGGTATTGCTCAGCAGTATACTAAATGTCTGCATGGTTTGTGCATGACCCTAGTTTGCATTCTAACCAACTCCAGTCTCCAAACTCAGATCATTGCTTGAGCTCCAGGGAAGAGAAAACCAACCGGTCCAGCTGTGATGCAAGTAAGGCAGTCTGTTCCGGTGCGCTCGTCCAGTAAGATATTTACAACTGATACAGCATGCCAGCAGTTCCTCTGGTACAGCTGAATTATCCCCAGCCTTCCACAGAGCTGTATGCCTGCATTTCTGGTCTGTGCTCTGTACTGGAAGGCGCAGGTGGGGGCAGTACAGACGCACAGGAGGCCCCATGTGCTGCTCCTTTCACTGCTGCAATTTAGGGAGATCCCTGAACCGCAGCTTCGAAAAGAGCGGAGGCCCACTCTGGCAGCTCCTTTGGTGCAGCTAGACCACCCCCAGTCTCCCACTCCCCAGCCCTGTCCTCTGTCGTGTCTGCTAAACAGACACTGGACAGGACTTAGGAGATGCAGCTGCACGGAATGGCTGGGGACAAAGCTGGCGGCAGTGCAGCCGTGCAGAAAAGCTGCCAGCATGGGGCTCAGTTGCCAGCCTGTCTGTAAGTAATATTCTCTGCTGTCAGAGGGAGCTGCTTTGAAGAAGAAGTGTGCCTCTTGTCTCAGCAGTCTACAGCAGCTGTGCTGTGTCCCCCCACTGGGAGCGCTCCCATCCAGGTAATGTGGGATGGATTCTGGGGAGGGAAGAGGGTCAAAGCAGGGCTCCAGGCTGGGGGTAGGGCTGGGTCACAGAAAGAGTCACCTCCCCACCCACCCACACACTCTCTATTTGGCTGGTGCAGTGGACTGGTAAGAAATGAATTGTACCTGCACCACTGATTTATTTTAGGTTTCAATGTAAGCTCTTTTTTACTTGTTTGCAAGTAGCTCTACACTTGCATGCTTTCTGAATTTAAGAATACAAAATGAAAAAGCTTTTAAATGGGAGAGTTCCTCCATATCTGGAAGCAGGTTAAATGCCAAGGAGAAGCACAATAAAAAAGACTAGTTAAAAATAATTTGTGCCTTTTGTAGTAAAATGCCCTGAGGAAAGGATGCACAGCTTGATGTAGGGAGCCTGCTTCACTTTCTAAGGAAAATATCAATGAAAGGCACCCTGAGGGACAGAAGAATGGAAGATCTGAACTTAATGAAGGTTGACAATGACTATTATTGATGTCCTTATCACAGATGACAAGTGGTTTAAGGGACTGTTCTACCATATTGACACTGTACCAGTTCAAACGCTTTTTTTTTTATATAATCTGGGGCACTGTTTGCTTCGATGCAGCATCTGAAAAACTTGATGTGGAAAATGACATTTTTTTCACCCAATCTTCCTTTTCTTCATCTTTCAGACTGAATAACAGCTACATTAGAACAAACTATTTTAATCTCAAGATTAAAAACTAATCTCTCTCTACTGGATCACTGTTTCAGGATTGCTCCTTCCCCCCTCCCCCCGCTTCACCCCAAAATCACACAAACACACTTTTACAATACCCAGGTTTTGTGATGCTAGGATCTTACATGATGCTCTAGTAATACCCACAAATTGGGAATGGAGGAGAGGATTGTTTAAATTCAGAATGATAATATATTTTTAATAAAACAGACTGATTAACAAAGCACAAAAGTTCATAATGACTAATATAGAGATTCAGAAGCTAGAAAGGCCACCTTCCCTTTTACCAAGACAAGCATTGATAGAATGTGTCAGAGAGCCATCTTGTGGACCTCACAAGTATATAACAGGAAGTAGGCTAGAGAAGGGGGAAAACACTTATCTCCTGTAGTTTCAGAGGGGTAGTCCTGTTAGTCTGTAACTGAAAAAACTTTAAAAAACAATGAATAGTCTTGCAGCATCTTAGAGACTATCAAACATGTAGATGGTATTTTGTGGGCACAACCCACTTTTTCAGATGAATGGGAAGATGAACGCCATTCATCTGAAGAAGTGGTTTGTGCCCACAAAAGCTCATGACACTATATTTTTGTTAGTCTTTAAGGTGCAGCAGGACTATTCATTGTTTTTAAAGTTTTTTTCACTTATCTCCTATGACCTGCCATTCCTATGAAATGGAAAGAAGCCCTACTGACCTGTGATTTAAAGATTTAAAAAGTCAGAATTGCCAAATCAAAGCTTTTGTATACTATAATCAGGTCCCCTTCTCCCCTTCATTTTGGGTTCTTCTGTTTGCCTTTTTGTTTCTGAGCACTTAAGGACCACTGGATATGTTTTCAAATGTTCTCTCCCCAAAAAACGATGGGATTCTCATGCAATTTTAAGATTCCTGAAATTTTAAGAAAATCACATAACACAAGACTTGCCCTAATGTGAAAAATTGATAACAGTGAATTGGTGAAAGGCTCTACAGGAAATTAGCAATGCACCAAGATATCTACAGAAACAACAGTGTTACACCTTTGAGAATGAGGTTTCAGTAAATAAAATAATCTTTCCAGAAAGTAAATTCAACTTGTAACCCTTTTGGACAGACAAGATCTTCCATTCTCTGGCTGGTTAGGCAAAATCTCACCTGCACTCTTTTCCCTCTCAAACATACATAAGACAAGGCCATACTTTTCAAAAGGACATGTCTCTCTATGTGAAATAAAAAAATAAAATTAACCAATAAACCCACATTAGCACAACATCCACTTCTGCATTTAAATAGAAATTCTGCAATATTGGAGCAAGGATGGAGAACGGGGGGAGAACTGAAGCTTACTGGCCAAGGAGAGCAGGAACAGGATGAGATGACTGAGGAGTAGGCTGGATGGATGAAGAGAATGGGATTAGGATGAGATGGGGGGAAATGGGCAGAGGAATTTGTTGTTCTCCAGTACAGAACTCTCTCCTTCACAGACGGGAAGAGAATCCAAGATTCCTGAGTCTGACTATTCCTCTGCTGTAAGTGAGCATATGTGAAACCCACTTGCAAAGTCAACCATTCCCTCTACCACTGGCCCATATAGAGGAAGATGGCCTAATGCAGCTATCAGTTCCTCTGTTAGTTCAAGTGTTTCCAGAGGTCTATGCAGCGGATCTTAAGCTGCCAGACCTGCTGATGACCATGTGGATGTCAATATGATGCTACTTTTTCATTAATTAAAACCTACGATATGTCACAAACTACTTTTAAAGAGCATTGATATAGTTATGACACGAAGCACTCAAAAGTTAGCTTAATTCTGGAATTTCTTTTCCTTTCAGCCCCCTTTTGTGTATGCATTCTGATATTCTTTAACTGCATGATCATGCACTCTTCCCCCCTCGCATCTTCTTCCCCCTTGTTTCCTTCCTCAATCAGGGTGTGTCTAGACTGGATTGCTATTTTGGGATACTAAAAGTATCCCAAAATAGCAATTCTGCATACAAGAAACATATCCGCTATCTTGAAAACATTTTCGAAATAACAGCTATGCTCTCCTTCCATCCCTTAAACTTTGTTCGATGAGGAATAAGGGATGGCTCAAAAGAGCATGTTATTTTGAAATTTGGCACCGTGTAGTCACGCTACATTTCAAAATAGCCTCTTTTGAAATTAAATCAAAAAAGATATACAATTTGCGTAGCACAAATTGCATATATTTTTCAATTTTAGAGTGAAGTCTAGAAGTAGCCTCAGTGCACAGAATGTCCTGCTCTGGAGACATAGCAGGATAGTGTAGTCTGATGACTATGTGGATGTCAATATGATACTACTTTTTCATTAGTTAAAACCTAGGGTATGTCACAAACTACTTTGTAGACACCTTACCTCATTTGTTGAAGAAGCTGGAGTGTGTGAAGTGAATGGGGATGGGGATTTCAGGGAAAGAAAGAAGAGTCCTGGGGCTAAAAAAGTGGAATGGAATCTATCCTTGTGTCTACCATCAACATTCCTATGTGATGCTGGTGAATTCATATAAATTAAACTTTTCTGTGAGGGTCACTAACTGTGTGTTCCTCAGATTGCTGGATGCTTGACTTAACGCTCTTGTGTCTCATTTAGAGAAGTGCACTTTGACATACAGCTAATGTCAATGAAAGCTATGTTTTGTACATATGAAATGCTGGTTAATGCTAAGTACTTTGAAAAAATCAGGTCTTACATCTCTCAAAATTAGTAGAAACCTTTTAACCTTTTTCTGCCTCATTTTCCCATCTGTAAAAGAAAATAGATGGGACCCCTAATCTCATTAGGCTTTAGTGAAAATAAATGTATTAATATTTGTGACACTTATAATTATGAGGGAGTCATAGAATCATAGAGTTGGAAGAGACCTCATCAAGTCCAGCCCTCTGCCCAAGGCAGGACCAATCCCAACTAAATCAACCCAGCAAGGGCTTTGTCAAGCTGAGACTTAAACACCTCTAAGGAAGAAGATTTCACCATCTCCCTAGGTAACCCATTCCAGTGCTTCACCACCCTCCTAGTGAAATAGTTTTTCCTAATATCCAACCTAGACCTCCCCCACTCTTACTTGAGACCATTGCTCTTTGTTCTGCCATCCGCCACTACTGTGAACAGCCTTTCTCCAGCCCCTTTGGAGCCTCCCTTCAGGAAGTTGAAGGCTGCTATCAAATCCCCCCTCACTCGTCTCTTCTACAGACTAAACAAACCCAAATCCCTCAGTCTCTCCTCATAGGTCATGTGCCCTAATCATTTTGGTCACCCTTCGCTGAATCCTCTACAATGCATCCACATCTTTTCTATAGTGGGGGGGGGGGGGCAGAACTGGACACAGTATTCCAGATGTGGCCTCACCAGAGCTAAATAAAGGGGAATAATTACTTCTCTGGATCTGCTGGCAATGGTCCTTCTAATGCATTCTAATATGCCATTAGCCTTCTTGGCTACAAGAACATAAGAACATAAGAATGGCCGTACCGGGTCAGAC
>JANRFK010001158.1:36744414-36767708 GCA_030068395.1 Apalone spinifera
AATTTCGACCTGCCTAATCTGCATCCCTCTGCCGGCAGAGGAGTGCAGTCTAGACATACCCCACATGTACAATATATAAACTAAATATCCTTAAATCCAACAAATGAGTTTTCAAAAAGAATTTTCTTACCGTGCCTATCTATAAATTTCAGTTATCAATGACATTTCATCACTGTTGGTGCATACGGAGGAAGTCAATGTGTACTGAAATTTACCAATTAAAAATTTATCCTTCCAAGCCCATGTATGTTGTACATAATGGAAAATCAGGTGGCTGGAATGCTTTCTCCTGTGGCTCTGAATTAATTTGTAACCTAGTACAAGTCACAACCATTCTGTGAAGCACGCTCCTCCAGCTGCAAAGAGGGTTAATACTCACGTTTCTGTGGGGATCCTAGAGCCTCAAATCAAAAGGCCTACTGTATATTGTAGTAGGCAGAAGGCATCATTAGTATTCAATGGCAACTGCCCCAAAGCTTGAATACTTATTACCTGAACCTGCACACATTTAAATGGAAAGCCGGTGAGACTGAAAATACAGCAAGAACAGATTCTCTCACTGCATGGCATTATGACGGTTGTTTATCTAGGACAAAGATTTGCAATTATGAGAACACAAACAACCAAAAAGTAACTCAATAATCCTGATTTTTCAAGGGTTTGGCTTTGTGTGTGTGTGTGTGTGTTCAATTCTATGACTTAGTCAAACATTAGCAGGGCAACTGTTTTGTTTATTTTATTTTATTTTTTGCAGGAAGTTTCACCCATCCCTAAATGTAACCAGGTAGAACTGCCAGAAAAGGAAATAGCTTTTCCTAGCACCGTTTCCATAAAATTGTTTCACCTCATTGCTCGTTAAAAATCAGAGGTTAGAACTACTTTGATGGTTGCCATTCTCCTGCTGTGTTTTACCTGAAGATATAATGATGTTTGTTCATGTTACACAGCACTAAACACAGTAAAAGTACTAGGGGCAGAGACAGTCTCTGCTCCATGCAACTTAGGGTATGAGAATGGGGTTTCCAAACTGTATTGGAGACAATGATATAATTTGTGCCCATCATTTGCCCTCCTCAGAGAACACAACAGTATAAACTTCAAAGGCTACTACTTCATTATTTTTCAGGTCCTTGTGGACCACAGAGGTTGTTCATTTATCTAGCTTAATGTAGGGTGCACTGGAAAAGTTCAGAATTCCAGGGTTTTCCATGGATTGAGAATCTACATCAATGGACAGGCAGTTGATTGTTAGACATTGTCATAAGTGAAATTACTGTCCCCTTTATTAAAATCCTCTTTTTTGCCTTTTGGTATGGAACTGAATTGAAGTTCAGTGTGGAAAATAAGGATTCTTCACAGAAGTGCCCTCAACATAGCCTAGTAAACTGAATATTTCAGTTGCATACACTGTAAAAGTATACTCTGAATAGCACATCTATGAGTAGAGTGGACAGATCAGCTACCAAGATGGCCATGAAAACAAACCACCACTTTGCCTACATGAAATTATCTGTTTGAAATCACCATTTAAGGAAAAGTTTGTAACTCTCCGCATCTGGAATTGAGTCAAAATTCCTGAGAGAATCAACAGGACAATGTATTAGGGTATGTCTACATGCCACCCGAGTTCGAACTAGGGTGGCTAATGTAGGCATTCGAACTTGCATTTTTAAATGCCCCGTAGTTCGAACTACCTGCCCGTGGCTACATGCGGCACGGACTAGGTAGTTCGAATTAAAGCTCCTAATTTGAACTACCGTTATTCCTCCTGCAAGGAATTAGGAGTTTTAATTCGAACTACCTAGTCCGTGCCGCGTGTAGCCGCGGGCAGGTAGTTCGAACTATGGGGCATTTAAAAATGGCGGCGCCCAGGAACATGCAAATGAAGCCCGGGATATTTAAATCCTGGACTTCATTTGCAAGTTCGAATGCCTATATTAGCCACCCTAGTTCGAACGAGGGTGGCAGTGTACACATACCCTTGGTTTCCACAAAGATTTTTCCATTCTGATGGCATGAAAAACACACACAGAACACAACTGTAACCCTCTGCCACCCTTCCTTTCACCTGCCAAAATTACAAATCCCCATCAAATGATTTTGTAACTTGTGCCTGCATGGACTACCATTAACTGAAATGGACTAGGTTTGTCCATGGAACACATTTTCATTCTTCTGCCACACTTCTTCAGTGTTTCCAGACAGTGTCTTACACAGCTGAAGGTTTAAAGAGCAGCATACTTACAGGCATGGCAGTGTAAGGTTATTATTGTTAAGGAACAGGAGTGGTCTAGCCAAATTAACAATTCACTTTCAGATATTTCTACTGTTTGCAGTTCCCAGTCATTATTTTGAACTCCATGTGGTGGAGTTCCACCATTACTTGTAAGCTATGGCTAATAACTTTGGCATGGGTTCATAGAACAGAAATTCTTCCCATTCCTATATTAATGAACCTAATGGAGGTGGAAGCTTACTAAGTGCCGGGGTGGCTTCTTTCACTTCCATATCTGCTGCCAGCTCTGCAGTAGGAAGCTCCTCACTGGGAGCATCAAACAGCTTCTCTGAGCACGATCCTACAATGTGCTGCTGATGCTCCTATTGCAAAGCCTCCGTTGGGTTGAGTTTCTGCAACAGATTAATTTAACTATCCTCACTTGGGACTTGCTGATGGCTCCCATGATTCCACATGCAGGATTCTTGGACCAGCAGAGCCCTTCCTGGCTGACTAGTTATGCTCCACATTAGGTCCATACTAGGCACTGTACCCAGCATCTGAACAAACTCCTTATAAAAACAAGCATGATGGTAGCAAGTTGACCAAGGTCCTATTCTTGTTCCTGATTTTCCTATTCTCCATCTTGAACTGCTTAAGTCACTCCTTGCATTGGTCACAGGTCTAGTAAAATTTGCAATGATCCCAGCTCCTTTGCCATTTGATGCTATGTTTATTCCTAGTATTCTTATTAAAGTTCATTACCGTTGTGCCAGAGATTTACTGAGATCTGACTGTGCTACCATGAAACAGGCCACTTTGCAAAAGATTACTTCTTGTTAGTCTCTGTTGAAAACATAGAAAGCTCTTACATGGTGTGCTTGAAGTTTCTGGACAACCCTGCACTGGTTAAATGCTGACGCACTGGATTGCTGAAATATATAAGATGGGGCTTGTTTAGCCAAAGAAGCACTCAAGGATGACAAGGTGTCATTAGAGAATGTTTTGGAACAAATTGATAAACTAAACAGTAATAAGTCACCAGTACCAGATAGTATTGACCCAAGAGTTCTGAAAAGACTGAAATATGAAACCACAGAACTACTAACTGTGGTTTGTAACCTACCCTTTAAATTAACTTCTGTACCAAATGATAGGACGATAGCTAGTGAGATGCCCATTTTTAAAAAGGGCACTAGAAGTAATCCTGGCAATTACAGGATCCTAAGTCTAACTTCATTACCAGCCAAACTGTTTGAAACTATAGTAAATAACATAATTTTCAGACACAGAGATGAACATAATTTGTTGCGGAGGAGCCAACATAGGTTTTATAAAAGAAAATCATGCCTCATCAATCTACTAGAATTTTTTGAGGGAGGTTTAAAAGCATGTGAACAAGCGGGATCCAATGGATACAGTGTATTACATTTCCAGAAAGCCTTTGACAACATCCTTCACCAAAGGTTCTTAAACAAAGTAAGTCACAATGGGATAAGAGGGAAGGGACTGGTTAAAAGATAGTAAACAAGGGATATAAATAAATGGTCAGTTTTCTGAATAAAGAGAGGAAACTACTGGTGTCCCCCTTATATCTGCACTGGACTGAACCTGTTGAACATTTTCATACATTATCTGCAAAGAGGGGTAATCAGTGAAGTGACAAAATTGCACTGAAGATAGTAAAATGATGATGATGCAAGTAAGATGATGCAAAATAGCTGAAGATAGTAATTCCCAGACAGACGGTGAAGAGCTTCAAAAGGATCTCACAAAACTAGATGTCTGGGCAACAAAATGACAGATGAAATTCAATGTGGATAAGTGCAAAGTAATGTATATAGGAAAAAAAAATCCCAACTATATGTATAAAATGATGAGGACTAAATTAGCAGTTACCACACAAGAGAGAGATCGTTGTGGATAGTTCTCTGAAAATATCTACTCTGTGCGCAACATCAGGCAAGATACATAACAGAATGCTGGGAATCATTAAGAAAGGGATGCTGGGAATCATTAAGAAAGATATTATCTTATTGCCTCTACTTAAATCCATATACTGTGTGCAGATGTAGTAGTCTCATCTTAAAAGCAAAATATCTGTGCATTGGGAAAAATTCAGAAAAGGGCAACAAGTAAGATTAGAGGGATGGAATGGCCGCCATATGAGAAGAGATTAATAAGATTGTGACTTTTCAGCTTCGAAAAGAGGGAATTACAGGGGATATGATAGAGGTCTATAAAATCATGACTGCCATGGAGAAAGTGAATAAAGAAGAGTAACTTGAGTCTACCAAATGAAATATTAAAAGAAACAAAAGAAAGTTTTTCTTCGCACAATTCATAGTCAACCTGTGGAACTCATTGGCACAGGATGTTGTTACAGAGTTCAAAAAAGAGCTAGACAAGTTCATGAAGGATAAATTCCTCAATGGCTATTAGCCAGGATGGGCAAGGATGGTGTCCCTAGCCAGTGTTTGTCAGAGGCTGGGAATGGGTAATAGGGGATGTATCACTTGATGAATCCCTGTTCTATTCATTCCCTCTGGGGCACTGGCATTGGCCACTGGCAGAAGACAGATTACTGGGCTAGATGGACCTTTGATCTGACTCAGTATGGCCATTCTTATGTACTTGTATTCCCTGAGCTGATGGGAGATAAGGAAGAGAAAAATGAAAGAAAGTTAGTCCATGTTTTTTTCCAGAACTCCCAGAACCCAAGTTAGGGGATGCTTTTGACTACATTGCAAAGCAATTGAGTTCAAACCCTGAGTTGTGGTTTAACTTATACTTGAACTCTCCACCTCCATCAGGGTCCTAGGACTCTAGGACTAAGCTCAAGCCAGAAATTTATATGTAGACAGAAAAGGTGTTTGGGCAGAAGCCTGAGTATGACCAGGATTTACACTGCTGTATAGCTATACCTGTAAGACTTGAGTCATCTTACCCATGGTAGGGAACCTGGGCTTACACATCTACATTTATATATTAAGACCCTTTTAAATTGATACTCAAACCCAGGTCTCTAGCATCTACATTGCAGTGAGCAGACTCCAGTCAAAGTAACCATATTCTAGAGTCCCCAATTCCCTTCTCCCCCCCCCCATCTGACTGCCCTCTAGCCTTACAATCATGGTGCACTGTGGGAAAACTTCACTTCTTGTCATGCACATTACAGGACATTTGAAGCTGCTCCCTTTGCAAAAAGTCTTGATTACTTCACACTCCACTGTAAACCCAGGACTCCCTCTGACAGTGTGCTTGTAGATGAGTGTTAAGAAGAGAATGGGTTAAGGCTGAACTAGGCTGCTGCAGTTCACAAAGGGTGGTGATAGCTTCCGTTCTTAACAGAGTGGCTTGCAGATAGCTGGGACTAAACAAGTGGTCTCACTGAATAGTGGGATATTTCCAGCTCGCTTCTAGGACCTGAGTCAAAAGGGGCTGCATTTAGAATGCAAAACAATAGGGCTTGGACCCTGGGTTCTGGTGTAACTTGAACTTGGACCCTCCACCCCTACATGGTCCTTGGACTCTGAGTCCAAGTCCTGTATTAGTGAAACTACAGTGTAGTTTAAGTGGGGATGGGGGGATTTAAGTTGCTCCTCTTCCACTGAAGTTCAGCAGGATCTGGACATCTTATTCACTTAAGCATTATTGAAATCCCCCCTATGACATTTAATATGCTAATTACCTATAAAACCAAATTCTAAAATGGGATTTGCAATATGCAAAACTGGAGAAACACTAGTTTCTTGGAACATTTATAGGTAACCCCTGCCTATTTTTATACATAACCATCCTTCTACTTGTTGCTGAAGATTTAAAAAAAAATCCCCAAACCAGAAAACATTCTTCTTAATATATTTTGTCAATTGCACAGTACTGCTGTATTACTGCATTCAGATGATTCTTTGCCCCTGTACAGTAGCTTGTCATTTCTCCTTTTCACCTACTTAAAATTGCTGAAAAGAAATCAGATTATTGCCCTCCAAGCAACTTTAGGAAAGTCAAATTAACTTGAGAATTCAGGTTCCTGGAAGGAAACTACCATTGCAAAGTATCTACATCTTATGAATTAGTTTAGCATTGACTTTGTGACTAAATTATCTTATTATCTCTTCTTTAATGCTACTGAAGCAAAATGAAGAATGTCACAGGTAAATGAAGTAGTAACACAGAGGTATGCGTCCCCTTGGATATGCTTCACTCCTATGCATCACATTTTACTGCTGAGCCGATTAGTCATCTGTCTTTAGAGTGTTATCCAAAGCAGATTCTTGCAATTTACTGCACAATTGTGACAAAGCCGTATAGACAGCATGGCCGAGATTTTAATACCTAATAAAGAAAATAGGAGGCAACTGGAAGAGAAGCCAAGGAAAACAAGCCACAGAAAAGTGATCACCATTTACAGGCCTAGCTACTGCATAGCTCCCATAGATTAATCATTGTTCTACAGACAGGGGGAAAACAACAACAAGAGAAGATGGTGGCATCTCTGATATTACCAGAGATAAAATTGTAGAAATGATAACTTTTTAATATATTTCAATTGATACTCATAAATCACTGCTTAAGTGTCCTTAAAATCAATTTAATATGCTGTTGGTAGCAACAGCGTGGATGCATTTTATTCATAAAAATAGAAAAGGAAACAGGCTATCCCATGGTGCTTTCAATACAGAGTTCAGCTCTGCTGGAAGACAATTTTTTGACACGAGTAGAAAAGAGCAGGAAATTCTGTAAATTGCAACTCAGTGAATGTCCTGCTAATTATTCCATCATAGGAGAGTTCTTAACATCTTCCAGTGAATGGGAGTGGCCTTTGAACTACTGAATGAATTCTACAGCTATGGTAACCCAAAGTTTCCACACAATCATACTTTCTACCTTGGCCTTATGGCTCCTGGAAGAGATCTAATGTTATTTACTGTTTCCTCATACGGTTGCTACTTCAGAGAGGACCAAGCAGAAGTTAATACAGGTGGGAGCAGCATGAACTTGTCATATATCCACAGGTTCTGCAGGGGAGCATACCATTGGCAAAGCTATTAATGGAAATTTGGATAGGTCCCAAATTATGATAGACAGACAATGATCAGGCCTAGACTGATTCAGACTTTGCCCCTCTTCAGAAAAGGGGGCTACCCCTGCCTGGGCATGATCCAGCCCTGGAAGGTGATAGGATCTGGATCAGGCTTAGTACTGAGTCTCTGCCTCATAGAACCTGTCTTGACCTTGCCTGCATGGAGAAACCAGGAGGTATACCATGTTGCTGAGGGGGGCTACTTTCTCTAGCTCCATGTGCTCCCATCACAGCTTCATTCTGAGATGCCCATATTGCTCTGGCACGCTAGCTTTCCAAAGGGGCCCAGGAATCAAAAAAAATTATCCCGCACAATCCGGTTCTAGCATTTTTGGTTTCTTTTGTTTGCATTAGAGAGAAGAGAAATGATGATCTTTTTAATTAATCAAAAATACCGACCCTTTCCTCCCAAAAAAACGGGGAAAAAATTCTGTTGAGGAAGAAAAAGGGGGAGACCTAAGTTGTGCAAAAAAAAAAAAAAAAAAAAGGACCCCCCTCTTCCCCGACAGCAGTGAAGCAAAAAAAATTAAAAAATAAAATAATCAACATGGCCCCTTTAAGAGGAGGCTTTTTTGCTGGCAGCCATTTTGTTTTTCTTTCCAGCCACAAGACAAGCCCCTGCGGAGCCAGGTAAGGGGGGGGGGAGCCCAGTGGGGGGTTCAGGGGGCCTGGTTGCTGAGTGTATCATAGGGTTGCCAGGTGTCTGGTATATACTAGAGCTCTGGATATAACAGTTTTTTCAAACATTTTAAATAAAAATCCCCCTGGCAGGGGAAAAAAATCAGAAAATACTGGACATTTTAGGTATTTTCTGGTTTTTTTTACCGGACAGGAGGCAAAAATACCAGACTGTCTGAGTCAATACCGCACACCTGGCAACCCTACTCCCCCCAACCCTGGCTACAACTCTCACTAGCTAGTAACAAGCATGCACTAGATGAAAAATAGATATCCAATTACCAGCCTGGGTAAGCTATCAGAGGGGATAAGTCTTGATTTTACCCATTTATGCTGGTCCCCAAAATACTCAAGCCACATACACTCCATCTCAGGAGTAAATTCAGAGATTACATAGCATTGCAATGGAAATGAGCGTTTCCAAGCCAGTCTTGGTATGCAGCTGAGGACTTGGCCTTAGTGCAAGTAATTTTAGAGACAGAATCTCCATAACCCATTACAACCTGCAGTATGGCTGCTATAGTGAAGGATCCAGGGTATTTTAATAGCAAGATGCCCTTGGATTTGCAGGCTTAGGAGTTGAGGGAAAAGAAGAAAATAATCTACTTACATTACTGAACCAGAAGAGTCATTGCAAACAGTGACCTCCATACTTTGTGAAGAAGTCACCTTGGGAAAAGCCAACACACTCTAGAAAGGTTGCTGAAATTCAAAGCTCTCTATCTATCTTAGATTGGCTTCCTGTTGTGGCCCAGGGACAAACTGAGTGTCACAGAGGGAGGTGAGTTAACAAATGTCACCAAGAGATACTCAGTGACTCTCAGCACTCCTAAAGGAGAAGCAACCCTCCAGACCTGGCACTGTTTCCATCTCCCCAGTGCTGGTTAGACTAAGCTGCCAGATGAAAGACCACAACTTAGAGAAGGAAAACAGCCACTAGAAGGAGTCCTGAGTATCAGTGATGTTTAAGAAGAAAGGGAAGATCCTTTGGCCCAAAACCTTACCCACCATGTATCCCAAATAGAGACTAGAAATGCACTGGATGCAGATCAAGAAAATAATTGTGTTTCTGTGTACCATGTAAACTGTTCACATCTCATATGCCATAAACAGGCAAGGCATGAGAGAGCACAGCAGGAATTATCAAAGAAAACCTCTGACTGATACAGAGCAAAGTATGGCAGATTTAGCCTACATGACAACTCCATTTTGTAGGACAGATTGTTATATCTCCCCATTCTTCATCAGGAATCTTAGAGGGATGTCACTGCACATGTAGGGTTGTGTGTTAAATCACTGCACAGTAAATCAGTTATTTTAGCAGGCATAATCCTTTATTATGGAGCCTTTTGAGTGGATTCTGTTGTATTGCACTCTATTTGTGCTGATAGTTTATCTGGTAGATTTTCAAACTCCAGAGCAGCACTCTTCCTAGATGGCATTCATAAAACAGTAAGGGAGATGGGTAATTATAAATGATTACTATTTATAACTATCCCAGTATGACACTAAAATTGATAGGGAAGCATTTCTTTGGGCTTTTATCAAAACAATATTCGTGAAACCGATTGGGGAAAAGGATCATCCTGCATATGAAGGTCAAGAACAAAAGTGATTTACATACTCTGTTAGCCAATGCTGCAGAGGGAATAGGGATTTTATGTTGGCACTGGGTACTTAGTTATTTCTTTATTAACTTGAGTTTGTGCCACATATCACAGGGCTGCTCTGTACCACAGATTTTTAAGCATAACTCCCCCTTTGAAATCAGTGAAAAGCTCTGCTTTAAAACAAAGAAAAACAGAAAAGCCCAATGGCATGATATGGCCAATAGTTTTATTGGGAAAATATAATCAGACTGACAAACTGATTCTTACAGTCATTCAGACCATGAAAGCCAGACAGCTGGGCACATTGGATTGCCTGACCAGTGTTTATCATGGTGACTTGGTTTATTTTGTTCAGCTGTCAGTAGCAAGTTCTATTATTCAGTTAAGGAATTTAGAGTCAGAATATAGGGACTGATCGATGAATATACCACAGTGACTTGGTTTTTATCTTTTTAGAAACACCTTCCACATCCATGTCCTTCCTAGTGTAAAAAGAGAAGGAAATGTAAAGCCACTGAAGAAATTGCAAAAGCAACAGTGTAACAAACACTTCCATCATATGTCTCTCTTTGCTCACTGACCCTTTGATAATGCAGTTAAACACTGCTTCATTTCACCAGTTTCTGAGACCTGAAATTTAGCCTAATTTTATTTCTGTACTTTCCTTCTTAAAGATTTATCTGTAGTTTGTAAATTGTTTTTATAACTGGAAAAAAGCCCCCAAACAAATGAATAACTAATTTTCTTTGTTATTTTGTGTGTCAGTTCCTTTCTATGCTGTTAGTTTCCCTTTTATATAGGTACTATCTTTTCCTATGTAACTGGTTCTTAAAAAGGAGTTTTATTAATCAGGACACACACACATGACTACCACAGAATTTCAGGATGAGGCTGATAATGTACACCTGGTTCAATATATGGGATTAAGAGGTATGAGGTATAGTGGACATGATTAACCCAAATCAATATTCAATAGCTTATTTAATGAAACATTGTAGCACTAACTCCACTGCATGGAGTAGGATATTCCTTTGGTCATATACACAACATTTTCCCCTTGCATAGTCGAACTGCTCATCCACAATATGAATTACAGGGCATCCAGTGACCAAGGATACATTTTAAAAAGGCAAACAGTGAGTAGTTCTCCCCTGAAAAGTGGAAAAATAAAACCATATTTATGACTTCCCATTACATATTTGCTTGTTAATTGTATTTGTATATGTAAACTAAGAACCAGCAATGAAGCCTTTTCTGGGGTGAAAGCTCTTTTTTGCTTCATGCATTTTCACCTGTAGTAAGGACTTAGTGGACAAATTCCCTGTCCAGTTACTTCTAAACTGTGTTGCACAGATGTAATTTTGTTATTACTCTTTGAGGTTACTTGAGATACAGTAGACTCCGGCTTACTGTCGTGAATGTGCTAGCTCTGCAGCACTAAGAGTGGTTAATAGGAAAAAAAAAAAAGTTGGGGAACCCCTTTCCCCCCAAACCCAAGTATATATTACTCTGAACATCCACAGAGCCAGTCTGTTGATTAAGACCGTGGTATTTCAGAGTCACTCCTAGTTACAGTTTAAGAAAAATGGATATTATGGAAGGGACGGGGGAGAGGGGGGGCGGCAGAGGAAGAGATTCATAACTGGAAAGTTATAAAATGTTCAAAAATAGCATGGTCACAGTAGGACTTTGTATACCAATTTAAGTCAAAGGCAACATTTTTGCCAAAGTCATAAGCTCCAGAAACTAAGGATTCATCGTTTATAAGGCCAGAAGGGACCATTATGATCATCTACTCTGACCTCCTGTATAACACAGGCCAGAGAACTTAACTCAGTTATTCCTGAATCAAAGCGACAATCTTTCAGCTCTTCCATTATAATCCCATAACCATAATCTTTTTTCATTCAACATCACAATAACTGCTTGCTCAAAGATAGATTGCAAAGCTTCGGTCCTATACTTGATTTCTGTAGCATAAAATGCAGTTGCAGCTGGCAAAGCTCAGCATAATTCACCAAACTATAAATCCCTGAATTCAAGCAACCCTGAACTTTGGTAAGTTCTGAATCCCATTTCACAGCTCAGGTTGAACTTCGCTATAGACATACTTTACATTTATGTAGCGCTTTTCCATCTACTGAAATCCCAGAGAGGTGCTCACAAAAAAACCAAAACAAAACAAGTTATACACAAGTATAAGTAACTCTCCATAACTGAAGTGAGACTTCTCTGGGGACAGTATGGCCACTGTAAGGCTATGTCTAGACTGCACTGTTAAATCGGAAAAGATACACAATTTATGGTACACAAATTGTGTATCTTTTTTTGATTTACTTTTGAAAGAGGCGCTTTTGAAATTTGGTGTGTCTATATGGTGCCAAATTGTGAAAGAAAGTGCCTTTTAAGTCATCCCTTATTCCTCATAGAATGAGGTTTACAGTGATGGTGAAAGAGCGCATCCATTCTTTCGAATTTTTTTTTTAAAGTAGACATGTTCCTTGGATGCAGCATTGCTATTCTGGGATACTTCTGCTATCCCAGAAAAGCAATATAGTCTAAAGGTAGCCTAAGAGTGCACACCAATATTTTGCTATATCCATCTGAAATTAGAACCAGGATGTAATTACCCAAGATAAGGTTATGCCAAGACACTCAAGAACAAAGCTGCAGAAAGACTCAGCTTAGCTTTTAGGTACCTGAAAACAATTGCCTGATTTTGACAAGATCTCAACATGTTTGGTGCTTTTAAAATCCAGCCACAAAAATGACAGTAATAGCTGCTGATTACCGAGTTCTCTGGAAAACCTGTTTCCAGTTGAGGGGGGCTGAACACTTGAAAATGTGGCATCACAGCTAATCTTCCCTCCCGTTTTTAAAGGGAGCTCATTAACAATCACTAGCAATATGTGACCAGTATAGTGTGTCACTAGTACCACAGTGGAGTATGGATATATCCGGTTAGAGAAAGAGCACTACTTATTGACTCACTAACACAATTTCTTCCAGCACCTGGCCAGCTAAGAATTGGGACTGCCCAAATCAATTTAGCTGCTGTGCTCTGAAAGGAATTGCAGGCTCACTCTCCCACCCTCCAAACTGGAAATATGCTCCTTCAGAGCAGCCTGTGATGTTTGTAAGTTCACTGTTATTTTTTCCCTTTCGTTATAATTATTGTTGCTATCTGGTGGGTTTGAAAGTAACAGTGTTTTGTTGCCAGCCTGAATGGATCCAGGAAGTGTCAGAAATCTCAGGCCAGAATCTGTCACCTATGCCACTTTTATTTTGCAGACACCAAAGGGAAAGAGAATTTGGATGAACACACACATGATTAGGTGCTTCTCTGAACTGAATGAAGCACCAAATTTTCATCAGTGTGAGCTCTCATAATATCCTTCTACTCAATGGTGGCAATGGGGACTGTAGTCCAGCATGTTTAAGAAAATATTCTGCTGCTTTCAGAAAAACACACACACTGTAGTCCAGCACGTTTAAGAAAATATTCTGCTGCTTTCAGAAACACACACACACACACACACACACACACACACACACACACACACACACACACACACAAAGCCACAACACCAAATAAAACACACAAACCCACACAACCAAATAAAAAAGCCACCAAACAGCCTTCTCAGTGATGCTCCCCGGTTAGCCCAAAGGAGTGAATACAGGTTGAACCTCTGTAGTCCAGTACTCTCTAGTACAGTACTCTCTAGTCTGGCAAATAAAAATCCAGATCTATAACAGTATCGCTGGCTACCCTTGAGAGCAGAGGTAACTGATTGCTGAAAAGGCATTCTAGCCTCCGCTAAAGGGGAAAAAACACAAACAAAAAGAAAAATGGTTTCCTTCAGGCACAGAGAAAATACAAACCTAACGGCTGCATCTACATTGGCGCTGTTTTGCGAAAATGATTGGCATAACGGCTTTGCGCAAAAGGGTTTTTCTTGCGCAAGACGGGCCAGTGTAGACAGCCCCATCTTGCGCAAGAACCTGGTCCGCGAAAATGGCGGCTCATTAGCTATGCAAATGAGGCTCGGCGATATTCTAATGCTAAGCCTCATTTGCATAGCTTTGGCGCAAAACAGCGCCAATGTAGACGCAGCCAACCAGACACATGACAGCTTCCCACCACCTAGTCTTAGTAGCTACATGCAACCCCAGCAGAGTCCATCTGGGAAAACTAACACAAAGCACATACCTCCCTGTGAGTTTATTTTTTAAATAGATTCCAAGGCCAAGAAGGGACCATTTCAATTACACAGTCTGGCCTCCTGAATGACTAACCATAAAACTGCACCAAAACTGAGAAGTCCTTCTAGAAAAAGATCCCAAAAATATATGCCTTAGTCCAAGTCTGAATTTGTCTAATTTTGATTTCCAGCCTTTGGTTGACTCTTCCTTAGGTCATACAAAGTGAATACATCCGTTCACCTTCCTCGGTGCAGGTCTGGGCCTGGAAGACAATCAGGCACCAGTTCTAAGTCTTCAAAAGCTCCTATGCATCCACAGTCACAGAGGATTCTGCAGATACAACTTCTTCGCTACAGGTGCGGGAAACACGATCTTCAAGGAGCTAAAGCAGCTAACACTTGTCTCCTGGTCCTCTCTGTTTAGTGAGGGGGTTTAACCCCTTTCCATTTCACACAGAAACCAAGTATCCCATCCCAAGACAATATTGAAAGAGAATGGAAGTTATCTGTAATTCTCATATTTTTTTCCAAAATGTTTTGGAATGGCATAAAAATGGATGCTGAAGTCTTAACCAAATATCTAAGTTAAATAAAATATCCAATGTGATAATGTGACAGTGGCAACCTAAATGTCTTTGATGCTTTCTACAGGGACAACCTTAGTATCCAGGGGAGTTAGAAAGACTTTTGCTATTTACTTCAATGGCAGCTAGGGCAGGCCTAGTTTTAAGCACTAAGAGCGCATCCACACTGCCATGTGCTTTTGCGCAAGAGATGTGCTTTTGCGCAAGAGCGTCCATGGCAGTGTGGATGCTCTCTTGCACAAGAAAGCTCTGATGGCCATTGTAGTCTGTCCACACTGTTGCTTGTCCACACTGCCTACTTGGGCAAGAGCTCTTGCGCAAGAGGACTTATTCCTCATGGAGAGAGGAATAATTCTTGCGCAAGAAGCCCCCTCTTCTGATGCGTTACTGTAAATTTACTTTCACAAGAGCACACGTGCAGCATAGACGCTCTGCAAGTTTTTGCTTAAGAATGGGCGTTCTTGCGCAAAAAGCCTACGGTATGGCCATAGCCCATGTGACTTGTTACATCTGACAGCAGTAGGACTATGGCACTAGACTTTCTCCACTAGCTGGCAATTGAGTTTTACTTTCCGTGTCAAACTTGTGTAAATAAATATAAAGTGATTTTCAAAATTGCAGATACATAAAGAGGTTTCTAATGTGGGTGCTTTCTATTACCAAGCTTGTACAAACAATGCAGAGTGAGATGTGTGCTTGGCCATTTGCTCACAGAAACTGAATAGATGCTCATGCCCTTTTGAAAACCAGGCCCAAACATGCATATCTGATTTTGGTAGGGAAGTTTACTGTCTCAGAGCGGAGCTGTTTTGTTTGTTTGTTTTGCTATGGAGATAGAGTTGACATTAGCCAGAGTGGCAGGGCGGGGGGGAGGGAGGGAGGTGGAGGGTGGATTATGCAATTGCGGTTTCTCAATTTCATCTTTTTCCTTTTTGTGGTTCTTTTCACTTTCTCCACTGGAAGTACGGTGCATTTATAAGGAGCTATTTCACTGATATAGGCAGAATTGGTGACAGCCATTAATGCAGCATGAAGTCAATAAATACAAGTATATCAAATTGCACATCACAGGATATGAAATAAAGGAGTTACTGAAATGGTTACTACCAGAATCACATCTCTCTTTCTGAACAACATAACCTGTTCAGTGAAGAGTGTCTTCCTTTCATTGAAAATTAAAGTTCAATTTCCACATCAGTCAAGTTGTTATATATAATTAATTGTTAAACCAGCCCAAATATGAAATTTTAATTGTATTAGTTTAATCACTGCCTGTTTTTTTAACCAATTAATAACTTGTTTGAATTTCAAATCATGCATGATACTTGATTAGTTCACTTAAATATACTGGAGGTAACACTGTCTCTACTTATTCATACTTTAATCACAGCGCAATAAGTGCTGTCAGAAAGTTGTTGTCTTTGATGTCTCATTATTTGCTGCTTTCTTCCTTCTTGGTAGTTAATCAAACTCCCTCCTGCTGTGGTCAAAGAATTTTGATAACATCAGAGGTGACTTGGCCTAACCATTTCCCCCAAGTTTACTTATTTATTTGTAGAAAGGTAACAGTAAGCTTCCATTTTGCAGCTCTAGGCAAGATTCATCCTTATTCTTTATGATGAACTTTTGCCTAAACAGCTGGGAAAATGTCCCTGTAAATTCTGCTGTTTAAGTGAAACACATTGTAATAATCAACTAATTACTTGAAACTCTGAAACAAGTTGTGAAAATTTCTGCTGCCAATCATGCTGAATTTATGTTTCTTCTCAACAGATTGGAGCTAGAACAATTGTCAAAATGTGTTAAAACTTCAGGGGGCAGTAAGTCAAATGAGAGTATCCAGCTGAGAGAAATTTCTACCCTAGGATAAAAATGAACTTTTTATTTTTATTTCAAGCACTCGACTGAGACAGATTTACTTCTAAAACATCTAGAAATAAAAATTCTCAATAGCAAGATTTAGTGGGCACATAGAACCACGAATGAAGTGCCAGCTCAGAAAAGAAAAAAAGGTAAGAAAATGATATGGGAGTAAGATTCATTATATAAGAAAAAAAAACTGAATACAGAAATGGACTGTCTGAATAAGACAGTGACTTTATTTCTCCACTAAGTTGACTAAAAGTCAACTACTGCACTGTCAGTTTTTAAGCAGAACTCCTTACTGATGTCAAAAGGGAAATCTGCTTAAGAACTAATGGTAGGATATGGTTTGGTGTTTTTGAACTGGAATTTGAGGCCATGTAAATGACATTTTTCCTTTTGTACATGAAACAAGCCTTGAGAATATCTAAGCTGTGACATGAAGTGTGTTGCAAAAAAACCAAAAAGTTTATTTTGTGGGATAGGAATATTTTCACTGTTGCCTTTTTTTCCCCACAGACCAAATTCAGAAGAAGTGTAGATAGCTCTGAAGCACTGCCCTAGCCTCATCACAAGCGAAAGATGAACAGCTCACAGCTTGCTCCTATTTCTATATATAACAATTTGCCTGAGGTCTATCGTCTACCTGCTCTTTAGCTTCCAGTTCGTCCAAGTCTCTGTGGTGTTTTTTCCTTGGTTGCATATAAAGCTCAGGACACCTCAGCTGCAGGGTGCACGTTGCAAAGTTGGGTTTCTTTCTTTCTCTCTTACAAGAGGTAGAAAATGGAGCACTCATTGCTTAGTCAAAATATTCTTTTTGCCTAGTCTACATTTCCTCTGGAACCAAGAAGTCGTCAGTTGCTTATTGACTCCATTTTAGATATTCTGAGGCAGCTTCTCTAAGGGTATGTCTAGACTGCAGAGCTATTTCAGTATCCTGAAATAGTGAACCAGCCTGCTATTTCGAAATAGATTTCAAAATAATGGGCTTGCTATTCTGACATCCTTGTAACCCTCATTTCATGAGGGTTAAGTGACATTTCGGAATAGCTGTTTATTTCAAAATTTGGTGCTGTGTAGAAATAAGCTATTTCAAAATTAGATCAAAATAAGATATGCAGTTTGCGTAGCTCAAATTGCTTACCTTATTTCGACCTACGGGTACAATGTAGATTCACCCTGTGTGATATTATTTCTGCCTTAACACAGTGCCATCTGCTGCTAGTAATGTGGTACTTTTTCTTTCTCTCGAGTAAAGAAGCAGCTAAATGTTAGGATTTTGGTGCTTTTATTTTTGTTCTAATTCTGATTTCCTCAAGTGGCAGTACCCAACTTTCACTTCTGGTTTTAATTTTGTCCTCTGTATGATAATTCTTACTTCTTCTCGCACTTTCTTTCTGTATGTTTCCCACTTGGTTAACTTCTTCCCTTTCGTTTCCACAGTGAACTGTGGAAGAGGCAAAATATTGTAAGGTAGATTTGTAGCTCAATTTTTCAGACTTCAGAGCTGGGGATAAGTTGTTAAATTATGGAGAAATTATTTGTATTGAATTGCTGATTGCTATGAGGAGTAAAGAGAGAAAGACTAGGATTCTAGGGCCTGGTCTACACTAGACCAGGAAGGTTGGCTTAAGATACACCATCCAGTTATGCATTTTACGTGTCTGGAATCAGTTTACCTTAAGCCGAGCTGCCATGGTGTCTACACTGCGGAAAGCCGACGGGAGCACACGCCCCTGTCGACTTCCCTTCCTCTTTGCAGAATGAGGAGTATTGGATGCTGGTGGGAGCTGCCCTCAGCATTCAGTTTGGGCATCTACACTAGACCCACTAAACTGAGCACTAGAAGATCAACCTCTGGAGGGTCGATCATCTCTGAAGTGTAGACATGCCCTAGGTGTGTATTCCTTTCTGGAACTAAATTGCTTTGTACCTTGAAAAGTCACGAAAGGACAGAACTTAAGCACTGATCTATAATCATTTACACTAACTGAGGATCTGTCCTTTCATCTCTTTTTTCCTCTGTTTTTCATTTTAAAAATCACTAATAATGGCCATTTGTCAAAAGAAGGGGAGCAGGGCTTTGGGAAGCGTACATGCAGAAGGATACCAATTCTTCTAGAGTGTGATGACAAGGAGAAAAAATGGAAATGTTGGGAAAATATTCAGAAATATCCATATTTTCAGTTGCTTATTTGAACGATTTCTTATGGTCTACTCTCTCATTAATAATTTCAAAATCAATCCCTGACCATCATTTTATATAACTTGTATTATTGTTGCCTTTCTCTCTGCTGTTACTTTTCACTAGTTTTACCGTGACGAACTTCCAATACAAATTTATAAGAACAGTTTAAATAGATCACTTATAGTTTAACTTATTCTTTTTTCTCTCTTTTCTTTCAAGACTGAGCAGAAAAAGAAAATGATGTTTTAGCCCCTGGGAGCTTTCTTCAGACTTCCTCAGATGGCTCAGAGACCAAAACAGTTTTCTTTCTCTTCATTCCTGTAAGTACTTAAGTTCCGCCTGACTCATATCCCTATGGTCTCAACCACTATTTTCTTTTCTGCTTGACTCAAAGAAATAAAAGGAATACGTTAAAATGTAAGCAGTCTGTTCAGACTCTTGTCATAATACACCTCTCAGTGTGCTTTGTGATTGAAGAAGAGTCTTATAAAAGTTGAACAGACAGCTGAAGAGAGTAAACTTTCATTCTCCTAATAGCACCCACTGATCTTATTCACACTCTAAAGATTAATTTGATAAGGTTAAAGTGCAAAGACATTATTCAGAGTGATACCTGCAGGCCTCCAAACAATCCTGAGTTCAGATGTATGCAAAGTTCATGGAACAGATTAGACCCAGTCTATTCCCTGTATTATTTGTCTTCTCTGCAGCTGATTTAGGATATTTCTGATACAGAGTCATGTAAAATTGTAATAAAGCTTCAGGGGAAAAAAAGGAACAACAGTAAGGCTCAGATCCAGTTGGGTGCCGAACTTCTCCTGCTGAGAGCTAAAGTCAAGAGAAAATGGGAACACCCTCCATATGGCAGAATCTTTTAAAAAGATGCATTTTCATATAGGAGTAGCCCGATCTATAGATTATGTATCAATTATATTGATTACTTAAGAACACTCAGTGATCGCTTTGAGGATTGACAGGGTCTTCTCTCAAGATCAGGCCAAGAATTATTAAAATGTTTATATAGTGAGAAATCCTGATGTGCATGATTGCAACACTCACATGGTAGGGTTTCTTTCATGAAAGAAAGAAATTTCTCTGTTAGAAATAAAAGAAATTTCTCTGTTAGAATAAAAATAGACCTGAGATGGGACCACAGGGTGTGTCATACAAATGCAACAAACTAATTAAAAAGTTTAATCTCTATAATGAAAGGGGCATGTTTTACTTCTCCAAATAAGAGAGCAATGTTTGACTGAGAAGGGCAACCTGCAATACATAGAGGAGCTCTGAGGGTAACTTTCATGTAGAGGAAACCCTTCTAAGTTTATAGTAGCTTATTAATACATTTAGTAAAGTCATAAACATCTAACTCAATAAGATCAATAATACCTCGATAATACAGAAGGTAAAGCTGAATATCTATATTCATTCCATTCCTTGCAGAACAACCTGAAATATCAGCCATTGTCTTCCTCATCACCTTCAGCTTCCTCCTCGGCTATGTCTCCTTATGTACAATGTTTGTCTGTTGTACTGACTCCACTAAGTCCAATGCATATTCAGCAGACGTTTCTTTCCTCTTCCTTATTTGCATTTCCACATTCCACTAATGTTGGTGTGCCTTTCTGCTATAGGTTACAGACACACATACCCTGCTGAGCACAACAAGTTGCAGTGCTATAGAGCACCAGTGTGAATGTGCTCCCAGCACAGCTAGCTACTCCCCTTATGGAGTGGTTAATCCACAGCATATCTCAGGTTGTAAACAAAAAAATCAGGATGAGCTACCTCCCAATACTGGTGTTGTGACCACACTTCCATGTTAAAGCGCTGCTGTGGCAGCACATTAAACTTACCAGTGTAGACAAAGCCTGATGCACAACACAGCTATACAGGGTCAAGTAAACAGTTTCTAATTTCTCTGTTAGAATAAAAATAGACCTGAGATGGGACTACAGGGTGAGTCATACAAATACAACAAACTAATTAAAAAGTTTAATCTCTATAATGAAAGGGGCATGTTTTACTTCTCCAAATAAGAGAGCAATGTTTGACTAAGAAGGGCAACCTGCAATACATAGAGGAGCTCTGAGGGTAACTTTCACGTAGAGGAAAAACTTAAAAAACAACAAATAGACTAGTAGCACCTTAAAGACTCACAAAACTTGTAGATGGCTTCATGAGCTTTCGTGGGCAAAACCCACTTCTTCAGATGACTGGAGTATAACAAGTCCAGATCCGAGAATACATAAGGGAAGAAGGAAGGGGAGAGGAGTTTTTCCTGTTACAGACTAACTTGGCTACCCCTCTGAAGCTTTCATGTAGACTTCAGCCTGGAAACTCAGATTTTAAGTCTTTGTATGGTTAGAGCCAAATTGAGTAAATACTGATCACCACCTGAATCACAGAAGGCCCACAAAAGGAATGGATGGTCTTTTTATAGAATCTGGAATGATTGGGAGATAGAATTGTATTGATTTAAGATGTGTTTTGACATGTTGGACAAAGCTTTTTTGTTTGCTTGAGGTAAACATAAAAGGTCTGAAGCCTATAGACTCTCAAGTTATAGCACTTGGTATAGAGCTGTATTGCAGTTTGATATGCAACCAGATTTATATGCATTTAGGCCTTCGTCTAGAGAGCTGGCAAATATTCACCATGGTCAGAAGCTTGTATTGAGGAAGCTTTTTTTTTAAAAAGTTTGTGTCAAGGGCAGTTGACTATGCCCTTCTTGTTTGCTCAGACTGTGGCAAATCTTTGGTGTGCTATCTGGGGCTTACAATGTGGCAAATCTTTAGTGTGTTAAAAGGCATGTTGACTCTTGTGACACTCAAGTCTGATAAATAGTGGGATTAGAGAGAATAGGGGAAGCTACATAGTAAAATTAGTCACCTGTCACAGACACATACAAAGTACTGGTAAATGGCCTCATTGAATATACTCCTTGGAATATCAAATCCTGCTACACAGATCCCACCCTTTGGACAGAGGATCAACTCACAATTTACGGCAACTTCAGGTCTGGCAGTGGAGAACAGGGCCCTTTAAATCACCACCAGAGCCTTGGGTGGGGGCAGCGCTGAAGGGCTGATGGGGGGAAGCTAGCCCCAAACCTGCTCCTTCCACCTAAGGCCCCTCCCATTCCAGGAGCTCAAAGCCATCCCCCCCAAGATACCTGGCCTAGGGGCCCAGCAAGTCTGTTGCCTCCCCTTCCCACCAGCCCACTAGCCAGGGACACCATTCCTGCCCATCCTGGGTAACATTTGTTAATGGAAAAAGAGACTATATATCTGGTTGATCTTCTGAGGAAGCATGGGTTGAGGGGGGAAGAAGGTGGACAAGATCATGCACATATTTTATACTTAGATTGCAAGATCTTTGGGCAGAGCTTGTAATTTTACACTGCAGGTACAGCAGTTATCTAGAAGGAATTTTGATCCTCAATTTGGGCTCCTACAAATACAAATTACAGGTTGCACTTCTATAAACCATGACTCTCTGGTTCAGCAGGACCATGGATGTTCCAGGATCAGAGAGTTTCAGTGCTCTCGGTGGGGGGAGGGCAGGGAAGAGGGAAGACCCAGGAGGCTGGTACACAGCTGAGCTGAGCTGGGGAAGAAAGGGGGAGTAGGAATCCTGCTCCCAACCCAGCTAGGCTGTTGGAGAAGCCTGGAAGCCCAGTGGGGAGGCAGGGCAGGGGGTAAGGCCAGCAGCAGAGAGGCCAGAAATGTCCTCCCCTGGTTGGGCAAAATCCCTCATCTGGGACCAGTCAGTTCCTGAGGGTACCCGACCAGGGAGGTCTAACCTGTACTGCTACTAATAAAACAATTAAAAATGATACTTTGCTACCTACACTATTAATATGTCATTGGAACAGGGGAATTAAGAACGTAAGAATGGCCATAATGGGTCTGACCACAAGTTCACGTAGACCATCATCCCGTCTTCTGACACTGGCTAGGTGCCCCAGAGGGAATGAACAGAACAGGCAATCAGCAAGTTACCCATCCCCTGTCGCCCATTCCCAGCTTCTGACAAACACTAGCCAGGGACACCATTCCTGCCCATCCCGGGTAACAGTCATTGATGGAGGTAGCTGCAATGAATGAACCTCGCTCTTTTCAGCCTTCACATTATCCTCTGGCAAAGAATTCCACAGGTTGACTGTGCACTGTGTGAATAAGAAGTATTTCCTTTTGTTTGTTTTTAAACCTGATTCCTATTAATTTCATTTCGGGCATGTCTACGCTAGCAAATTATTTTAAATAATAACTCCCAAAATAACTATTTCAAAATAGCATCTCCACACTACAGGGAAGCATCAAAATTAGTCTGAGACAAGCTCCTTTAATGTGGATGCCCTACCTTGACTTAGAGCCCAGGAAGCACCGGGGAGTAATTAGTCTGAATTACTCTGGAGAGTAATTATTTCAAAATAGTGGCACAGGAACATCCACACTACCACTATTTAAAAATAAGCATTATTCCTCATGGAAAGCAGGAGTTAGTATTTTGAAATAGCCAACTTCTTATTTTGAAATAACAAGCTTGGTAGTGTGGGTGCTCTGCTTGTTATTTCGAAATAAGGGGTGCCACAACACCCCTTATTTCAAAATAACTCCCTAGTGTAGGCCAGGCCTTGGTGACCCCTAGTTCTTGAGTTATGGGAAGGAGTAAATAACTCTTCTTCATTCACTTTCTCCACATCAGTCATGATTTTATAGACATCTGTCATATCCCCGGGCCTCAGTTGTTTCTTTTTTTTAAAAGATGACAAGTCCCAGTTTTATTACTCTCTTCTCATATGGCAGACATTCCATATGCCCTGTGGGACCAACAGTCTTGCTGGGCCCCTGGACAAGGCA
>JANRFK010001158.1:36774725-36786353 GCA_030068395.1 Apalone spinifera
GAGCCAAGGTTCCATCAACATGGGAGGAGCAGTAACAGCCAATGCCTAAAACTCTGTTACTTTGATCCTCCCACTCCACTAGACAGATCGTGCATCGGCTGACTCACAGCTGAGCTCTGTACGACTCAAGGAGCATGCTGAGTAATAGTGAGGTTATATCACTTCAGTATACAGCATGGGCAAGACTACTACTGGAATGGTGTCTGGTTCTTCAACAAGGATGTTGAAAACTTAGAGAGCTATCAGAGAAGGGCTTAATGAGTTCCAGGAGAGGAAGCTGAAATTAAACAAATTAAAACTGGCAAGAAGGTGCACAATTGTAATGGCAAAGTTAATTAATAGCACTGATAAGAAATGTTTAAAAGTTAAAATTTTGGCCTCAAAACCAAAAAAAATTGTCATCACAAAAACAAAAATTAAAAAATGTTGAGGAAAGTAAATACTTTGGTAAAAATATTTAATTTAGACCCCAATCTACCCTATTTTTGAGAGAGTTTGGCTCTCTGTGTGTCTGTCTGTTTAGGAACTCTTAAATAGTAAGAGCTAAGACCACCAAATTCGTAATACAGCTTCCTTTTATAACTTAAAGAAAGTTCAGGCTTTGGTTGTGCCAGAAAAATGGCATGTGCCTGGAATAGGAGACAGAATCACCAGGCAGGTGAAAGGACCTGGGGATTATGAGAAGCTGGATATGAGTCAACAGTGTGCCCTTGTAGCGAAGAAGGCTAATGGCATATTAGCTTGCATTAGCAGGAGCGTTGCCAGCAGATCCAGAGAAGTGATTATTCCCTTTTATTTGGCTCTGGTGAGGCCACATCTGGAGTATTGTGTCCAGTTCTGTCCCTCCCCCCCCAGTACAAAAAGGATGTGGACATATTGGAGAGGGTCCAGAAGAGGGCAACAAAAATGATTAGGGGGCTGGAGCATATGACCTACGAGGAGAGGCTGAGGGAGTTGGGGCTGTTTAGTCTGCAGAAGGAAAGAGTGAGGGGGGATTTGATAGTAGCCTTCAACTTCCTGAAGGGAGGTTCCAAAGAGGATGGAGAAAGGCTGTTCTCAGTAGTGACAGATGGCAGAACAAGGAACAATGGTCTCAAGTTGTGGTGAGAGAGGTCCAGGTTGGATATTAGGAAAAACTATTTCACTAGGAGAGTGGTGAAGCACTGGAATGGGTTGCCTGGGGGTGGGGGGGAGTGGAGTCCCCATCCCTAGAGATTTTTAAGTCTCTGCTTGACAAAGCCCTGACTGGATTGATTTAATTGAGCAGGGGGCTGGACTTGATGACCTTCTGAGGTCTCTTCCAGCTCTATGGTTCTATGATTCTATGGAAGAGGCTGGTTGGGGGCACTGCTGGGATTACCTCAGCCTCAAACCTTCCAGCCCCCAAGGTGTCCTTTAGAGAGTAGGGGTGTTGAACTTCCTCCCCACCCCTGATTGGGAACATTGCTGACTATTTCCCTTTGTCAGAGAGTTAGGGGAAAGTGCATAGTTTGCTCATCCCTCACTCTGGCTAGGGAGCACAGAGTGTAGACAAATCTGGACCTCCCCAGCTGTGGCTGCTGGACTTGTAGGGGCTATTAAGAGGCGCTTCTCACCTGGCCACAACCTGCTGCAGTGAGAGAGGGCTGGCCATCTCCAGCCCCATCACAAAGCAATTATTTAAATGAACACAAATTAATTGAGAACCCAAGTGATGCCCAGTAAATCTTTTAGTTTTATAGTAAGTATACACGCAGTGTCGAAGTTTTCAACTAATCCTAGTAGTCAATCATTGGACTGTTATAATTGTAGCAGGACAACTTTCCAAGAGATGTGATGAATTCTTCACCACGTGAAATCTTTAAATCAAGGGTATAGGTCTGGTTAAAAAGATTCACTTCAGTTCTCTGTCACATGATTGGGTTTTGTTGAAGATTTACTGAACAATAGTATATGTCCTTTTTCACCTTAAAATCCTAGGAGCTAGGCCTGTGCTTTGGTTGCCAATCTGCCACAGCGGTATACTTACTGTTTGCCACGGGTTTAACTCATCGCTGTTAAGGGGCAGAATATTTTTCAAAGAACAACAATTCACTCTTACTCTACACACACATTTGTGGTTTACAGTATGCACCAGCAGCCTAGGTCTACAAACTTTTTTTTAAATTTGGGCTGATGTTTTCACATAATGGGATTCCTGTAGGGAAGAAAAGAAATATATCTATTGTATTACCTTACACTAAATGAGCCAAAGAGACAAAGGGCCTTTCCTATCCTACTTCCATGAGCAGTTTGGTCCACTCTGATCCTACTGAAGAATTTTTAGAAGGCACTAGATGGCAACTTATTCTCCCACTGTTTAATCCAGCAAGGTCTGCAAGAGGATGAATGATTTTCCTCATAGATGAAGAACTGGCTTCTTGCGAATGTTATATAAATGCCATAGTGTTAGTTAGATATCACACATCACTATTGTTCACATATGACACACTGTGTAACGGGAGCATTTTCACCTAGTGCACAGAGCGTTGTTAGATGCTTGGAGTTCAATAAAGACATGCCATTTTAAACTAGCGGAATAACTAGTTCTTAATTCCCAGTGCTCTGGTTTTTACAGTTTACCTCTTCTTGGTTGTTTTTGATTACATGTAGCCATACGTTGAATGATTTGGCATTGCCTACTCCACAGATGCTACATATGGGGTCTGTTATAATTTACAAGGCCATTGGGAGTCTTGTCTGAGTAAGGACCCCGCATTAGCAGAGTAAGGGCATCAAGCTTTGGCCCATGCATTTTGTTTGTAGTATAAACATGTCAATGCCTATTTCTCAAAGGGTATGTCTACACTAGCCCCCTAGTTTGAATTAGGGAGGCTAATGTAGGCATTCGAACTTGCAAATTTTTCCGTCTGGCCATTTTTAAATGCCACTAGTCCGGACTAACTGGCCATGGCTACACGCGGCAGTTAAACAGTAATTCAAACTAAGTCCTTAGTTCGAATTACCTGTTACACCTCATTCCAGGAGGAGTAACAGATAATTCGAACTAAGGACTTAGTTCGAATTACTGTTTAACTGCCGCATGTAGCCGTGGGCAGTTAGTCCGGACTAGTGGCATTTAAAAATTGCGACCGGACGGGAGCATGCAAATAAAGCCCGGGATATTTAAATCCCAGACTTCATTTGCAAGTTCGAATGCCTACATTAGCCTCCCTAGTTCAAACTAGGGGGCTAGTGTAGACATACCCAAAGTGATTTAAAAATGTCAAGCTGAGTTCTTGAGGACAAGCTAGCAGAACTGATCAACTTGCTTATTTAATAACAATGTGATCATATCCTCTGCTTGCCCTCTGCCTGCTTGGAACAGGGACAAGAGGAGGAGAGAAGAGTACCACCTCCCTCAGGAGATGAAGCACAGCTCTGTCTAACCCTGACCAGAACAGGACTAATCAACACAGAACCTCAAAAGCAGGTGCCAGCCAGCAGCCCATCTCAACTAGCTGTCTCATCCAGGTTAACACTGGGGAAGCTGAAGTAATTGCAAGCTGCTAGTGTACAAAACCAGAAATTACATAATGTCAGCTAGTGGAGTTTTCCCTCTGATCCTTCCTCTGGAGGCAGGGGCCAGGATGGAATGTGACACCCCTCTCATGCAGAAGAGGTAGATTTGCTCTTCTGATGGGGCACTTACCTGCTAAGTGCCTCCTAGCAGCTGCCTATGATGCTGTGTAATTTTTTCCCTGCTCCTGACGCTCCCGGTAATCTACCAGCCTTGCCAGGCATATCTTCAGCAGCTTAACAAAGTCATACAGTCTTCTCAGGCCTTCTGCTCACACCAGGCCAGTAAATGCAGCCTGCTGTGCGCCTTTGGCCATACAGGAGTATTTCCCAGCACATCTATGGCCCCAGCCCAGGAATTCACCTCAAGTCTCTGCAGATCCTTTTATCTCAGCCTGCTTGGCTCTGATTGGCAGTCTCCATGCGGCCTTTTTATTCAGGCCTAGAGGAGCCACCTCTGCTGCTCTTTGCTGATGTGGAGTGTAGCAGGACAACAAGGCTTCCAGCAGGGACCTCACAAAGGGCCAGGTATATCCCATCAGAGTCCCCTGAAATCATAGGAACATGCAAGAACTCTGGAGTGTTGGGCCACCCAAACTGGCCTCCAGATAACATGATTCCTGTGGAAGTGATGCTACCAAGGAATCCCCTGTCATCCATTGTTCTTTACAGAGGTTCGACAATTTGAAGAGTAAGGCAGGTAAATAGTCATATAGATCCTGAATCTTGGGCAGGTCTGGATAGGCAGGTGGACAATCACTTGCACTGCAAATCAATTTCCTGCATGGTTTCTAGGCACCTACACCGATAGAACTGGGAGGATGTAGTTCTCCCAAGCAGCTATAGACTGCTTAGAATCTGCAAGCACAAAAAACTCATCCAGAAAAGCACAAAGACCACAGTCCTACCGCTGAAAAATAACTGAGTGAACAATATTCATAAAAAAGAGCAATAACCTGACCCGAATAAAAATTATTCATTCTTTTAATTAATTATGTGATCCCAAACAGAGTCTTTTTCAAAGAGATTTATAAACAAAATAAAACAGAACCTCAGCGGAGATTTTATGTACCAAGAATTTAGCCAGAAGTGAACATTTATGGGACTCTTATAAACCTCTAAAAAAGATTTAGATTAGCAGTGGTTACAAACCTTTGACTGTAGCAATCATTTCTCTGTAAAACAGGTTTATTGATTTAAATGGATGTACTTCTCTGTTTTATTAACACACTTAGGATTTTTTTTCATATGCTGGCAGGTGAAAACAAGGGAAGGATAATTGTTGTCCCGTAAACAAATGATCTCCTTCTATTTTGCTTATATATCGGTAATAAGATGGAAACGTAATCAGAATGCTTAATAGCTGTGTTTTAAAAAAGCCAAACACATTTGGTTTGATTACAAAGTCTCAAAGTTTATCATATTGGGGCTCCATCCTGTTTCATTCAAAGCCAAGAGCTGTAATTTTGTTACGCTATTGTTTTGCAGTTATGTAGCTGAGCATTAATATTGGTTCAATACATCATAAGTTTAAATGTTATTGAACTTATGAATGCCCCCATATAATATGAATGAACACACACGACAAGAGCTGAACTGAAGAAACAAAATGTTGATGCTCATTAACCACACTTTAGTATTGGTCAGTGGAAAAGATTAAAAAAAGAAAATGGTTCCAGTATAAAAATACCACTCCAAAAAAGGGAGGTGTGTGTTTTACATAGCTTATTGCAAATGGGTAATCTAACCAACCCAGAGTCTCAGCAGCCAATAAGATTATGTCCTAACCAACAATCACCTAAGAGCTGATGGAATTCCCACCCTGATCCCTGCCTAGAATTTAAACTTTTCCCCTTCCAGGGTTCTGCTTTAATAATTACTCTAATAACCATCAAAGCATGTCTCCCTGAGAATGGCAGTCCTTAATGTTTTCTTCTGAGTCTTCGTACCTACTTCCTCCTACGCAAAGAGCCCCTTCCACCTTCTTTATATTCAGGATGGTGTTACTGAGCTAATGAGGAGATGTTTTTGCTACTTTGATTGGACATGCTATAGTACGATCTGGTAAATTTATCAGCATGCATGGAGGTTTTTATTGTGTTTCCTCTGTAGTGCTTTTACTTTACAAATAAAATAGACTTTCATAGAAAATTTATGCCTGTGTGTGATTACTCTGTCATTAGTCTCTGAAGAGAAAGTAACCAAGCCTGCTTACTTAGGCAGTTTCTCTTGCAGGCATATTCTTACCAGCTGTAGACTAGATCTGGTGGAGAGAATGATGAAAGGTATACAAGTCAGTCTTGGGCATGCTGCTCTCCCAGTGACAGAGGAACATTCTGCCTCTCTGGCCTTGGCCTCTGGCCCAATGCACCTCTGCACTACCCCCAAGTTCAGTGTGTGGCTATTAAAACAGAGTTCTATGCTTTTGATTTAAACAATGGTCTTTTATTTGGGAAAGGAGCCTTTGGAATTTCAATGTGTGTTTAATAGGCCCCCAGGTACAAAGAAAATGGACCTTGCAATTTAGAAACAAGTAATATAAACATTTCAGACATTATTCCTAATCATACCTGTAAGTCTAGTCATTTTGAGTCCCAGTAGGAAAGCAAACTTGTCTTTTAAAGGCGCCAGATTAAATCTATGAGGGATTTGGAAATTCATGTTCTGTAGCAAGCAAGATCAGAAGTCTAGCGAGAGCCTAATTAAAATCAATTATAAAAATTAAGAAATTAAAATGAGAGAGAGAGAGAGAGAACATAAAAGAACAGGGAGAATAAAAATTAGGTTTTTCTTAATGGCCTTGTGTACTTTCCTGTGATGAGTCACCCAGCCCACCAGCTGTGGCAATGGATCAGCACAGCAATAACACACAGCTCTCTACAGAGCTGGCACACACATCTGATTATTTTAAAATTAAGTCTGTGTTCCCAAAAGTACCAAATTGAGATATGAATCCAGAGCAGGTGCAGCAGAGACAGACAGTCCAAGTTTCCCCAACATTATTTTCCCCAATTTGCCTTAATCCAATCCATAAGGAGCCACATCTAGAAGGAAAAGTTTAGTAAGGATTAGGTGTTCATGTAAAACTTGATGTCACTGATGAGACCCCAGAGAAAAGGTCCCAAATGCAATGATGGCTTTGGAAAGTCAACCTCCACCCGCTAGAAATGGAAGGCACACACAGGCACCAACATGCCAACAAATAGTAATGGCTTGTTTCCCTGTCCACTTTTCATGTTTGTTTCAGTTGCTCCTCTGTTCCTTAGCCTCAGGCAACGTTCACACACCATGCTCCCCTCTTTCAGCTATCCCTAATTTTTTTGAACCCCGGCCTCTTTTCTTCATACTTTGTCATTTGTTCATCCCTTTGTCAGAGCATGAATTAGACTGATGCAGACACTAACAAGAAACCTTGTCCTGTCAACCGTGGTCTATACTAAGGAGTTATTTCGAAATAGCCTTCTCCTCCATGTGGAATTAATAAGTGGAGAGTCCACACTTCCAAGCTCGTTATTTCAAAATAATGGGCTGGTTACTTCGAAATCTGTACTCCTGCTTTCCTCAGGGAATAATGCTAATTTTGAAATAGTTATTTTGAAATAGCGTTAGTGTGGATGCTCTGCTGCTCCTAATTCGAAATAATTGGCCTTTGGAGGCCTCTCACAGCCACAGCTCTGACTTATCAGGCCAAATCTGCTTCCCACTGCTCCCCTTCTTCACTGCTTCCCTTCTCCTGAAGAGTTTAAAACTCTAGGCAGCTAGAGAAGGGCTTCTCATGCATGACCAGCTCTACAAGCCCTGTGTGAGAGAGCAGCCAGAGAGGAAGCCATGATGCACCCCAAAGCTCCGTCAGAGCCCCCTATGGCTGCCAACACTACTGCTCCTCACTCAGCTGTTATTTGCCAGGGATGCAGGAGAGCTTCGGCCTGGATTGGAGATCCTGGACGTCACTGAAGTCTGGGGAGAGAAGACTAACCTCCAGGATCTCTGCACCAGGAAAAAGAATGCAGATGTATATGGCTGGATCACCACCAACCTGGCTGACAAAGGCACACCCGGACCCTGGACCAGGTCTGCATGAAAGCCAAAAAGCTCCAGCAGGCCAACCACAAGGCCCAACCACAAGGCCTGGGAACAGAGCGGACACTCTGGGACAGCACCACACAGCTGCTGCTGCTACTATGAGCAGCTGCCTGACATCCTGGGAGGGGGCCGATCATTCTCCCCCCATCATCATAGAGTCTAGCTAGAACATGTCGAGTGTCAGCTTCCAAGAGGGAGGAGGGCAGAGGAGGAAGAGGAGGAGTGAGAGAGGAGGAGATCAGTCAGGTGACCATGCCCACCAGGCAGGACCTGCTCCTCACCTTGGAGACAGTCCCCACTCCCAGGACATCTCCCAGGCTTTGGAGCAATGGAGGGCACTGCAGGTGAGATCTCTAACTTTCCTTATCTACAAGTGGGGTCAGGCAATGGGCTGTTAGGGGCTGCATGATCCTCTTTTGGCCTACTTGGCCTGGGAGTCACACAATAGCTTGTTCATGTGTGTATACATGGAGCACCAGTCCGGAGCACTCAACCCCATGATGCTGTCACACAGGAACCCTTCAATCGTTCTCACAAGGCTCACAGACACCGTCCCTATCCTTCCCCCCCCACCCTCCGCAATCGTCTCCTCTGGCAGGCAGGAGTATTAGTTCTCTCTCTGTGTTACCTACCAGCCCTCTGCCCTTGGGGAGCCAGGGAGTGACACTCATGGAAAACCATCCCCCCGTTCCCCTAGGCCTCTGCTTGGGTCAGACAAAGCAAGGAAAAGGCCAGGGAAGACACACCTAAACTAATTAAGGAAACACCCCAGCCCCATCTGCATTGAAGATAGAATTCATTAGCATACAGAATGGAGACCAGCACTTCCAAAGCAGAACCGCTCTGAACTATGGGATACCAAAAGCAGAGAAGCACTGCCTGATGGAAAATCTCTGCTCCAGATGCTAATGAAGCCACATCTGCTCACACCCAAATTAGTCATTATCAGACCAATTCTAGTAATGGACCCTATTGACATCCAAAATACTGAATCTGCCTAGTTGCATTGGGAGCTCATTCAAGGAACATCACTCATAACCAGGGGTGATCAGTCTCTATTATCCCGTCTCTGTTTCTCTATGAACTATTGTCCTATCCCTATAAAAATTCCTACCCTGGCCCTAGAAAAACAGTTCTGATACCTGGATTTAAACTGCGTCAGTTCCACTGAGACTTCATCAGCTCCTGTCTGATCATGCTGGGGGCTCTGCTTGTCTCCTGCCCTCTGGACCGTAAGCTCCCATCACCATCTGGGAATCCTGATCAGTGCAAGCTCCACGGAGTGATGAGGTCTCCCTCTCAATCTCTCTCTCTCTTTTCCTCCTCCTCCTTCCCCTCCCCCCCCAAGCATAGCCTCCTGATTCTGCCTTATGTAAACTGTTATATGGTTAGCTAGCCCTAACATTTGTAATCAGTTTCAATTTAGATTTAATATTGTAACTGTTTTGTGTGTTTGGCTTCCTATCACTATCCAGAAATAAATAACTTTCATTGTTAAACGGGTTGCTTCTCTCTCTTTCTTTCTCTTTCACTCACTCTTCCTCAAGGGATGTTGTTTTGGTTTCCCCATTCGCTCTGCAACAACGCTTCTTGTACCCAAGCTGTAGTGCCCAAAATACTGTGGGGTTTGCTCATCATGTGGAGGAGTAATGGTAGTTCGAATTAGGAGCTTTAATTCGAATTACCTAGTCCATGCCACGTGTAGCCACGGGCAGGGAGTTCGAACTACCGGGCATTTAAAAATGGCAGCACCCAGGAACATGCAAATAAAGCCCAGGATATTTTAATCACGGGCTTCATTTGCAAGTTCGAATGACTACATTAGCCACCCTAGTTCAAACTAGGGTGGCTAGTGTAGACATACCCTGAGAGACTTAATAACCTTCCCCAGTCCCATAAGAGTAACCCTAATAAATTAGCATACCGCATAGTATTGGGCAAATCTGGTAACATCTTTGAGATGCCATGAGTGCTGGACCCAGTGTGTGCAGGACACATAATACTAATGTAATACTCCATACATTTTAAAAGTCAGTTTCAAATAGAAACATTTGACAAGGGAAGACACAGCAGAGATTTCTGCAACTAGACCCTGATACATGCTTGCTGCTGGACTTCATGGGAGTTACTAAATGCCCCTGTGAATCATTTGGTCTTTAAAATGGAAATATCAACAATACTGTTGCCCCTATACCAAGTGTTGGCAAATGTCGAGAGCCTTGGTTGCAGGATAGCTTGCCAGTGGAGGAGAAATTGGTGATATGAAGTTTGGGTATTGTGACGAGGCAAGGCAGCCCCGCAGTGAACTAGCAAGGCTCAGCCAGGGTTACCTAGCTACAGAGGCCCCTCCCCTGCAGCCCTACCGGGCATGCCCAGACTGTAACTCTACTATAAAAGCCAGGGGAAGGCCTCAGTCAGGGGAGACAGCCAGAGGCGAAGGAGCTAGGAAGGAGGCTCCTGCACAGTGGTGGCGAAGGACTCTAGGAGAGGCCGGAGGGGACGTGGTGGCGAGCTGGTGTGACCCAGGGACTGTCTGCCAAGGAGACTCCAGCCCGGAGGCTGCTGCAAGCCGGGCAAGTACGGGGAAGAAGCCCCGGGGATCCAGGTAGGAAGTGGCCCAGAGCAGGAGCGGGAGCCGCTCCAAGAACCTTGGAGTGTTTCGGCCGGATTGCCCTGCCAAGGGAGTGACCCGCTACCCGGTCACTCACAGGGCACTGAGCCGGGACCCGGTGGAGTAGGGTGGACCCGGGTCCCCGTACCTGGGGTGGTGTCCCCGCGACTACCCTGCAGACTGCGTTGTGGACTCAGGCCGGAGGGCCCTGGCCTGGCTTAAAGGGCCAGCTATAAACTGCATTGTGGACTCAGGCCGGAGGGCCTTGGCCTGGCTTAAAGGGCCAGCTATAAACTGCATTGTGGACTCAGGCCGGGGGGGAGGGGGGGACTTAGGCTTAAAGGGGATGGGCAAGAGGGGCCCGCCACACGTGGTGGAGAATGTGGACAGTTCCCGCCCCTGCGATGAGGGGAACGTAGGGAGAGTCATTTAAAAAAAGAAAAAAAAAAAAAGGAGAGAGAGAGAGGTGGGAGATAGGGCAGGTTAGAAGGAGGAACCGCCCCCAGAACTGTAATTATGGGCAAGTGTTGATGACTGGCCAGAGGGCCCGGAGATGGGAGGAGGCCAAAATTATAGTACCCGTGCGGGTAAACGGAACCCCCACCACTGCCCTAGTGGACTCGGGCTGTAGCCAGACCGTCGTCCGGATGGGGGTGGCCGTAGGGATGGACCAGCTGGGACCCCCAGTACAAATGATGTGTGTGCATGGAAATGTACGGTCCTATGACACAGCCTGGGTGAGGTTTGAAGACGGGCAGCGGGGGGCACGCAGATGGGTGGTGATGGCCCTGAAGTCACCCTACCCGGTGATCCTGGGACAGGACTGGCTGGGGTTCGATGAACTATTACGAGAAGGGAGTGGAGCAAGGACAAATATTGCCCAGGAGTGATGGGCTTGAGGGCCCCGTGTAGCCAGCCTACCGAGGTAGCGGCGGGGGGAGCGGGCCCCCCAGCCCTCGATGCCCAAGGTACCGATGGCGAGCACTGTCGGTGCTCCTACGGATCCCCCACCTATTGACCTAGAGCTGGAGGCAGACTTCCTGGAAGAGCAGAGGAACGACCCCACACTTAGACGGGCCTGGGAGCAAGCGGTTGCGCACCCGGAAGGGGAAGAGTCTGGGTCAGTCCAGCCCCAAGGGCCCCCGCTTTGAGGTACGGCAGGACCGCCTCTACCGCATAGTACGGGACTCTCAGACCCAGGAAGAGCTGCTAGTTCCCCGTCATTTCCGCCGGGGCCTGCTACAGTTGGCGCACGCAAACCACTGGGTGGGCCATTTGGGCCGAGAGAAGACCCTGCAGCGAGTGGTGCGATGGTTCTTCTGGCTGGGAATCCACCACAAAGTGAGAGTACTGTGCCTCATGCCCCGAGTGCCAGAAGGCTAACCCTGCCAGCATTC
>JANRFK010001158.1:36786453-36799109 GCA_030068395.1 Apalone spinifera
AGTACTGTGCCTCATGCCCCGAGTGCCAGAAGGCTAACCCTGCCAGCATTCCCCAGGCCCCGCTGTTGCCGCTACCCATAGTGGGGACACCCTTCGAGCGCATCGGCCTAGACTTGGTGGGTCCGTTGGAGAGGAGCCAGACGGAGCATAAATATATCCTAGTCGTGGTGGACTATGCTATGCAGTACCCGGAGGCCGTCCCGCTGTGGACAACTACCGCCCGCATCATTGCTAGAGAGTTGCTGGAAATATTCTCCCGGGTGGGTCTGCTCTGGGAGATCCTCACAGACCAGGGGACAAACTTGAAGTCGCAACTCATGGCAGAGCTGTGTCGGTTACTGAACATCCGTGCGCTCCAGACCTTGGTCTACCACCCACAGACAGACTGGTTGGTGGAGCGCTTCAACCGCACCTTGAAGTCAATGCTGCGCAAGTTTGTGGAGGATGATGCCCGTCATTGGGATAAGATGCTCCCAGTGCTGATGTTTGCGGTGCAAGAGGTGCCTCAAGCCTCTACAGAATTCTCGCCCTTCGAGCTCCTGTACAGACGCCAACCCAGAGGGATTCTAGACCTTGTCTGTGAGACCTGGGAAGAACAAGAGACCCCCGCCCGAGGCTCTGTGCACTACATCCTGCGCTTGCGGGACCGGCTCCGGGAACTAGGGTGTTTGGCACAAGGGAATCTGCGCCAAGCCCAGGAGGCCCAGACCGCTCATTACAACCGGGGATCCAGGACCCGGACCTTCCAGCCAGGAGACTGGGTACTACTATTACTCCTTTCCTCCGAATCCAAGCTGCTGGCAAAATGGCAAGGCCCATTTGAGGTGGTGAGACGGGTAGGACCGGTGGACTACGCAGTTCGACTGCGAGGGCAGAGGAAGCAGGTGCGGGTGTATCATGTAAACCTACTCAAGGGGTGGAGAGAGTGAGAGGACCTGATGATCACCCCATACCCTATGGAACCAGAGCTGGGGCCATCGGCAGAGGAGGACTCCGCACCCGCCCAGCCGGACATCCGTCCCGAACTCGAGACTGGACAACAAGAACAGCTCTGCCGGCTACTGAGCAGTTTTCCCCAGGATCTATCGTTGACGAACCTGGCGCACCACCACATAGCCATGACCCCGGGACAGAAGGTGCGCAACCATCATTGCCTGATGCCTAGGAAGCTGTGGGACATGGTGCAAAAGGAGTTGGACCAGATGCTAGCCCTGGTAGAAGAGTCCCGAAGCGACTGGAGGAGCCCCATAGTCCTGGTGCCAAAAGCAGATGGGTCGGTCTGGTTTTGTGTGGACTTCAGGAAGGTAAACGCCATCTCCCATTTTGACGCCTACCCAATGCCATGGGTGGATGAGCTCTTGGAGTGGTTGGGGCATGCCCGGGTCATATCCACGCTCGATTTAACTAAGGGCTACTGGTAGATCCCCCTAACACCAGCATCCCGCGAGAAAACGGCCTTCACAACCCCTTTTGGGCTCCTCCAGTTTACAACCATGCCTTTCGGCCTTCACGGGGCAGCCGCCACATTCCAGAGGCTCATGAATAAAGTACTGAGTCCCCATAATGACTACGCCGCAGCATATATTGATGACATTGTGGTATACAGCCGGAGCTGGACAGAAACCTCCGACAGCTAACACAGGTGCTACATGCGTTAGCGGAGGCTGGCCTCACCGCCAACCCGGCCAAGTGCCACTGGGGCACCCGGCGGTGAGCTATCTAGGTTATATGGTGGGGAGGGGGCAACTCCGACCCTCGATAGACAAAGTTCAGGCTCTACAGGAGAGCCCTACGTCCATCATGAAGAGACAAATATGGCAGTTCCTAGGGCTGGCAGGATATTACCGCCGCTTTATACTGGACTTTGCGACCATCGTGACACCCCTTACAGACCTTACTAAAAATCCCAGTGAGCGCCGCATACAGTGGACCTCGGAGTGCAAAGTTGCCTTCCAGACCCTGAAGAAGCAGCTAGCTCAAGGGCCGGTGCTCGTTCAACCCGATTTTGATAAGCTATTCATTTTACAAACCGATGCCTCCTTCATAGGACTAGGAGGGGTGTTATCCCAGGTGATAGAGGGGTAGGAGCACCCCATTCTGTACATTAGCTGCAAGCTGTTCCCGCGAGAGACTAAATACTCAACGATAGAGCAGGAGGCCCTCGCGGTGAAATGGGCCATAGAGTCCCTAAGATATTACCTGTTGGGAAGCCCTTTCACGTTAGTAACTGACCATGCTCCCCTGAGATGGCTCCACGCCATGAAAGACTCAAATGCATGGATCATGCGCTGGTATCTGTCATTACAACCGTTTGCATTTCAGGTAGCGCATCAGCCGGTAAAGGCCCATACTAATGCGGATTTTTTTTCCAGGACAAGTGGGGGGAGGTCGGCCGAAACCCCATCGCCGACCCTCTTAAGGGGGACGGTGTGTGATTGGGCAAGGCAGCCCCGCAGTGAACTAGCAAGGCCCAGCCAGGGTTATCTAGCTACAGAGGCCCCTTCCCCGCAGCCCTACCGGGCATGCCCAGGCTGTAACTCCGCTATAAAAGCCAGGGGAAGGCCTCAGTCAGGGGAGACAGCAAGAGGTGAAGGAGCTAGGAAGGAGGCTCCTGCACAGCGGTGGTGAAGGACTCCAGGAGAGGCCGGAGGGGACGCGGCGGTGAGCTGGTGTGACGCAGGGACTGTCTGCCAAGGAGACTCCAGCCTGGAGGCTGCCACAAGCCAGGCAAGTACAGGGGAAGAAGCCCTGGGGATCCAGGTAGGAAGTGGCCCAGAGCAGGAGCGGGAGCCGCTCCGAGAACCTTGGCGCGTTTCGGCCGGATTGCCCCGCCGAGGGAGTAACCCACTACCCAGTCGCTCACAGGGTCCTGAGCCGGGACCCAGTGGAGTAGGGTGGGCCCGGGTCCCTGTACCTGGGGTGGTGTCCCCCCGACTACCCTGCAGACTGTGTTGTGGACTCAGGCCAGAGGGCCTTGGCTTGGCTTAAAGGGGCAGCTATAAACTGCATTGTGGACTCAGGCTGGGGGGGAGGGCCTTAGGCTTAAAGGGGACGGGCAAGAGGGACCCGCCACAGGTATATTCTAAAATAATATATTTTATTCAGACACACATTGGCCCTAGAACAGCAATTGTCCAACAGCATTCATATTAATTCTTCTCTCTAAGAATCTCAGCCCAATACCAATGCCAAATACCCAGGAAGCAGTTCTGTCTCAAGAGGTTACTCTAAACAGAGGGCAAAGCAGACAGCAAATTTCCCTGCTGCTTGCATAGCTCCATCTATTCAGAATCTTGTATAACAAAACTAAATATCACTACAGAGCATCTCTTTCCAAGACAGAAAATTTTCTTGCACGCTAAGAGAGAAAGTAGGAGCTTGGAACACTATAAATATGTCCATACTGCGATCAAAGATGTAAAGATAACCAAACTGCCTTTGATCTAGACAACTCAATAATAGCAGTGAAGCCACAGCAGCACAACAGCTATACAAGTTCACCCAGACCCTTGGATAGCCACTTGAAAAGGTGACCTGCGATGCTGTGGCTTTTGTTGCTGTTGTTATTCCATCTTGGTAGAGTACGTCTACACAACATTTACAAGTCACACTTCCAATTACAGCACAGATGTATCAGGCAGTGCTATTACACACACGGTGATATCTGACACAACAATGCTCATCTATCTCTACAGGAATTTTGGAAAACTGACTTCTCTCATGTAAAATGGTTTGACACCTTAAGAGGAAATATGCTCAGTATAAATAAATAAAGGCTATCCTTTATGTGCATTACATAGACTTTAATTTGGATTCTGAAGTGACTGTTGGCAGTTACAACTCTATCCGTTTCCCCTAGAACTTTTCCCATCATCAGAGTCACACACACACACACACGTACACAATGAAAAAAAATAGACAACAGGCCTGTTTAAAATATTCTTCTTTGCTAAGTTAAAGTTTCCTACAAATTAATATTATGGACCCTATGAGCACACAAAAGGGAATAATATACAGAGGCAGATTTTCCTTCTCACTCAGAGCAAATGTGATCATTTCATTTGATGAATTTGAAACAGAAAGTAGATTAGGTTTGCTATAAATCTCGGTACACTCATTTGAACAGCTATATTATTGCATAGCTGGGTGATTATTCATTTGACAATTTTAGAAGTCACATGAACAGTCAGAGCCAACAGATTTTTACCAAACTTTTCTGATGTTCCCATAACATCGATGTACATGTTTCCAAGCAGTCAGCATAATTTTTTAAACTGTTCAGTTAATGATAAATGAGGCTGTTTATGGCTACATGAAAAGATGATGGTAAAACTTTTGGTCAAATTAGTACCCTTATTATAACAATGAAAAGTCTTTATAGCTTAGTACTGCTGACTCAATATGTATTGACTTTGCAATGTGCCTGGGGGTTGTTATCAAAGAGAAAATAAACTGGTTTGCAAATTCAGATTTTCCCTCCCACTTCCAAAATGAATGGCTTTGCTTGACAAACTGATCAGAACACAATCACTTGCTTCTTAAAAGCTAATGGGCCCAATGATCAAAATGACTTGTAAAAACATGTAGTTCCATGAAGTGTATGTTCTCCTTTTGCACAGAAATCAAGACACAGATTAATACTTTACTAGGAGGGTTAGCTAGAGTATGGGTATTTTGTCTTTTAATTTTCATCAGTCTGTTCTTTGCTGCTCTATGCAGTTTATCTAATGCATAGAAGTTAGATCCTGAGGTATTAAACAAAAACAAAGAAGCAAAACAAAACAAAAACTAAAAACAAAAACTAAAAACACCACACCGCAAAACAAACACCACAAAACAGCCTTTGGAAGCCCAGGCCAAAGTGGAATATAGAAAAAAATCCATACAACTCATGACCACCATGCGCACCACACAGAATGCAATACACATTGCATCCTAGCTGTTTCACCTACTCATTCATCTTAGTGAGACATTATTGACTGAGTAGGCTAACACTCTATATATCATATAAAATACAGCCTGCAGAGAGAACCTCTGGATTGGTTGAATAGTGAATCCTATATCAGCCGATAAAGAAAAAAAATCCCCATTCGATGGTGGGATCTGAACACAGCTGCTATGTCTCATTCTTTTCATCAGCGTTTGGTTAAATAATAATGGGTAGGAAGTGAATTACTACTCTATGAGCATTGTTTTAGTGTTCTTTATTCTACGGGCGGTGAGTGGTCAGAATGAACCCCTGGCACAGCAGAAGTCCAATGAAGGGATCTTGAACATGGATTTCCAGCTCCTTTGTCTAAGTATTTAGATTCTGCTACTTATGCTGTTACCTTTCCTCTGGAATAAAATAAGGCTCAACACAGCTGTTCTGTTACATGAGTTCCTTCATAATGGTCGACTATGCAAAAGGCATGGTATCTATAGTAATTTTAAAATAACTGCAGTAATAGCATTGAACCTTTATCCTCTCTCTGCCTCTGGGTCATTTGGTTTTAAACAGCTTGTAGTATCTCGTTACCAAGTGTCATCAAAAACTCATTTTTTCAGGAAAGCTATGCAAGTTAGACACAATGACTTGCATCAGGAATTGACTCATACCCTGAAGGTACAGTTGATTCCTAAAAATGAATTCACATCACCAATGTAAGAGGTTACCCTATTTTTTTTATTTTTTTTATTTTTTACAATGGCTGGATTGTCTGATGCACACTAAGCTCTTGGATCTGTCTTAGGCAGTCTAATTGTAATTAATTATCTACTGCTGTGAACTTTCCATTGAAGACCCTTTTCTTATCACCTTTAGTACACAATGGGTGTATGCTTCTGAGTAAATTCTACTCAGCAGGAGCAAGGGCGGCAGAATTGGACATTTTAGTGATAAATTCATAGCACTATAATATGGATGAAAAAACAAAAACTAGTCTCAGCATCCTAATAAATCCATGGCTCCTAAAAATTCATAGAAAGATAATGGGAACTATCTGATGAGTAAGTCTTGTAGTATGAGACTTGATTATTAACTAAAGCTGGTCGGAAAAAGGAAAAACAACTTCATCAAAATGTTCAAAAAATTGAAAAAAACACCCAAACAACATTCAGAGCTCCAAATGCAACACATTTTGGGGATTCTAAAATTGTGAGACTTGTTTTCCTCCTTTGTCTCCTTTCTGACCACTCTTTGCTAGAGTGTGATAAAATGAACAAGATCCAGGGTTTCTGTCTTTCCCTCCTTACTCCAAAACGTATTTAGTTTTCCTTTTACTACTCTAACTTAATAAAACCTCCCCAACTCTTAAAAAGTGGCAAAGTTTTGGTATTTGTTTGTTTTTTTCATTTGCCACTCTATCCAAAGCTGAGTCTTTTGAAAAGCTTGAATGTCTATGTGTGGGAGAAAAAGCTTCAAGACATTCATTCTAGTGGCAAAAAGGGAAAATAAAGGAAGCCCAAATCTAAAAAGCTATGTTTTGGAAATTTTGCTTTCCATAAAAGGCTAAAAAAAAAAAGAAAACCAAAAAGATTTTTTGTGACAGGTTTCTGCTTCAGGAAATTACATTATTAATTGAAAACAAATTTTGAATGAACAGTTTTGATAAGCTTTAGTCATAACCTGGAAAGTATCTCATTTGACTTTTAGATCTGGGCTTTGGAAAAGAAAAAACATTCTCAAAAGAAACTTGTTTCAAGTTTTCCATAAGACATGGGGTAGGACATTGAAAAAATTATGAATTCTAAGTAGAAATGCAGTTAGATCATTAACAATATTCATTACAGCTGCTATTTGCTTTATTGCCAAGTCTTGGTGAATATTAAAGTTCTCAGAAGGTCAAGATATAAGAGAGCAGAAAACATTGACAAGTTTGATTCAAAGTCATCCTAGTGACTCTTTTACTGTGGTAACAGTTGGAGAAACATAGGGGATTTCTTGGGCAGTGACTCACAATGCAGAAAGACTATAGTATCTCTAGAAATGCAGCGGGAGATTTTGGGAATGCTAAAATCTGAATTTTATATTTTGTCTTCCTGTTTTCAAATAAGATGGATGGGGCCATATGATTTTGGAAGCTAATGCACTATTTACCAACTGTGAAAATCCTGGCCTCATTAGAATCAAATGGCAAGACTCCAATTTACTTCCATGGAACCAGAATTTTATCTTAAAAATTCATGCACCACTTAGGACACAAAATGGAAATTCAAATAAACTTACTAGAAATTTAATGGTCAATAAAATAAAATAAAATAATGTGGAACAGCTGTGCTCAGTGAAGATCCAGGGCTGAAATAGCAGGAAGGTTGAAGACAAAGACTGAACTGAATTGAGAGAGAAATGGCAGAAACCTTGGACTGTGTATGGCACCTCTTGAAGTACCTTAGGCTGTGTCTAGACTGCACCTCTCTGTCGACAGAGAGATGTAGATTAGGCAGGTCAAAATTGCTAATGAAGCAGGGATTTAAATATCCCGTGCTTCATTAGCATAAACATGACCGCCGCTTTTTTCAAAATGGAGCTTTTTCGAAAAAAACGGCAGTCTAGACATAGATCTGTCGAAAATAAACCCTTTTTCGACAGATTCTGTATTCCTCAAAAAATGAGGTTTACAGGATCTGTCAAAAAAGGGTTTATTTTCAACAGATCCGTGTCTAGACTGCCGGTTTTTTTTCGGAAAAGAGCCGCTTTGAAAAAAAGCGGTGGTCATGTTTATGCTAATGAAGCGTGGGATATTTAAATCCCTGCTTCATTAGCAATTTTGACCTGCCTAATCTACATCTCTCTGTCAACAGAGAAGTGTAGTCTAGATGTAGCCCCAGATTCCAGTCAATTACTTTGCTCACACATTTTCACAAATGTCATGTGACCCCAAGAAATGTATGCCAAGTGTATGTAGTGTGAGCAAATGTAAATGATATTTCCTGACTGGCTACCAAGTTTGCATAAAATAGTGACTAACCTTAGTCATCACTGAAAGCTCCAACCACACTTTTATTTTGAATCTGAGGAGCAATGGCAGGCTGACATGGAGAAGCTGTTACTGATCTCCATTCTATAATTTATTTATTCCCAGAATGAAGACATCTGTCTGCAGGAATCAAAAGCACACAAGGCCTACTTTTCACTCAGAGGCCTCCTTTTGCTCCACTTTCTCTTCTGATATAAATTTTTAGCTTTAGGTTCAGTCTGCAATGTTGTTTCTCGCACAGCACCCAGAGTTGCTGACTTGGCACATCCCACCAGCCTGAACGGTATGTCTTCCTCAGAGTGTGGCAGTTAATTACTATTACTATTCCCAGAACTATGCTGACACCACTGATAACTCCAGTGAACAAAGAGGCATGATACAATGCTATGCTATTCAATTTGAATTCACTGTTGTTCTTAAACAAAAATAGCCAACTTTAATAGAATACTCATTCTAGAAAAGTAACAAGGTGGCAGACAGAGGAATTAAATAAAATAACAGACATGACTAAAAACTGAAAGTGACTTCATACCAACGTGAGAAGTTTAAATATAAGGTTCTTTCCCTAATGTGTGACCAAGAATCCAGCCTGAAAAAAAAGTCTGAGGGAGGGAAAAAAATGTGTATGGATCCAAATCCTCAATCAACTATACTAGTATTTTGATACTGGAAAAAATGATATTACAGGACATCAAGGCTGGTAGCTAAAGTCTAATAAAACAGGAAGATGTTCTAATAAAAAAGAAAAGATGACTTTAGCTACCTTCATATAAAGTAGGCCCAAGTCAATGGTACCTAAAACCAACTTATAGCACCCAAATTTGAAAATTTTGGCCCTTTTCTAAAACTGACCCAGATTTGAATGCTGACTCCTCTGCCCATATCTTTTATTAGCAGGACTTCATTCAAGTGTGTTAGGTTTTCACAGTTTTGTAGCAGCCTGCATGGAATTTGGAGGGAAGATTACAGACTGCAGAAGATAACAATTAGGAGAAGGAATCAGGAAAAGAGTCTGTTTGACTAGCTGCAATTGCAGCCCCTCTGTAAATAGTCCTTTTCCTAAAGAGCCAGTTTAGATTTTAGAAATATGGAATCCTCTCATGACATCATGTAGTGCACAATATAGGAAACAAATGTGACTGGAAATGTTTCCTGCTTCTAGGTGCATCCAAATGCACAATTCACCACAACTTTCCTTCAATCACTTCAGCGCCAGGCAGACTACGGAAGTGTAGTACCACACAGAATTTTTATTACATTAGCTTTTCCTCTACGTTCTAACCTGTTTTCCCAGGAGCAAAAATGAATCCTGACATACACTGCAGGTTACTGCTTCTCATCTTCGGTACATCTGCAGTACCCTGATGGTGGCTGCTCCCATTAACACCTGATTGCCATACCTGAGAGACTTTAAATTAGTCCCAGTTGTAGCCTATGCTTAATGGCAGCAATTGCCAAAGCAGGACAGACTATTTCACAGATCAGGTGATTCCTAAATCAAACTGGGGAGAAGAAAAGTCTGTCATCATCAAGTAAAAGAGCTTTTTATTAAGGCAAAGAGATCAAAACCAAAGACCAGCTTCTCAGCTTTAGGAAAAAGTTAGGAAGACAGAATCCAGCAGTAAAGTACAGAAGGAAGAGAAGCATACTTTATCGTCCTCTTATATCACATATCTACAGACCAGAGAGAGGTTCACAGTCCAGGAATTATTGTATTAAATGGGCACAGATGCAGCATATGGTGAATGGAAAGTTGTAATTTTATATCCTTTCACAGATGAGGAATTGAGACACAGAAACACTAAAGGTTTGTCTACATAAAGGTTTAGTTTGCAACAAACTGGGATGTGTGACTTCCACCCGTGTTAGCCTGCTGCAAGACTATGGCTCCGTCTACACTGCACAGTTATTTCAGAATAAGCTATTACAGAATAGTTATTCCAAAACAGCTTGTTTTGAAATAGCATGTCTACACTGCAGTATAAAAATGCAAAATTCATCTGAGGCAGGCTTCCTTAATATAGACATGCTATCTTGATTTAGAGCCCCAGGAGGAATAATTTAGAATGGCCCTGGGGGTGCTATAGCAGAAGTGGAGCGTCTACACAGCCCCTATTCCAAAATAACTCTTTTGGAATAGGCATTATTCTTCATAGAATGAGGTTTACAGGAGTCGGAACAAGCCATCCGTTATTTCAAAATTATTTTAAAATAATGGAATTTCTGCGTAGACACTCGCATAGTTATTTCGTAATAACAACCGTTATTCCGAAATAACTTTGCTGTGTAGATACACCCTAATTGTCCATATGGACCCTACTGACATGCATTATCAGTTCATAATGTACGCTTATGTTGTCCTCTTTGAAAAAGGACTTGATCAAAGTTCACTAACAAACTGTAAATGCGCATCAACAGGGTCCACATGGACAGTCTGCAGCAGGCCAGTGCAGGGTAGACTCATATCCTAGCTTATTGCATACACAAGCCCTAAGTAATCATATGGAGTCTGTGGATAGCACACTGAACTGAATCTTGTCTTCCCATTCTCAGCCTACTACTGTTGCCTCTAATTGGTGAATGCCGTCCTATTTAAATCTGAGACAGCTTGAGGCTTCTGCTACACCACAATTTTCTCTTAGTTCTTTTTCACCAGTGGTATAAGCTTTGCTATAGAAAGCCCTTTCCATTGCTAACATTTTAACAAGTCTATCATTTAGCTGAGCTCTGAGCAAGTTGAGATGACCCGGTGGCTAAAATCCTAGCATCCAGCTAGAAGTCTGCCTGCACTAATGCTACATTGTGGGAAAAATAGAGCTGCCAGGTGCTCAACACTTTCAAATGCCAGGCCACTTATTTATGTTTAAGTTTGATATTTGGAAGCTCACTCTAAGCACATATTTTAACAATTTTGGCTATAAAAAGTAAGTCAGCTATTGCAGGAACTACATGTGTGCATTGAAGCTATTTGCAGAGACTGATTAACATAGGAGCACAATGTGAAACCCAATATAACTTGAATAAATCATTCCAAGCACATATATTTAATAGGAGTAGGCATCCAGGAAAGTGGAGATCCCAGAAGATGCCTAGAAATGATTGGAGACAACAAATTAGATCAATTTTATAATGTGCCACACCAGCAAAAATGGACAATGCAGTTTTTGTATATACATATAGTGTCATCATATCACAGAACAAAAAAGTAATAGTATCACTATTAAAAAAAGTGATATAAAAAAGTACAGAAGTGGACTTATCAAACTTGGATCAGTGCACTCAATTTTGGCCACCATTTTACAAAAAAAAAAGACAAAGTCAAAAGATTTCAGAGAAGAATAACAAGAACATTTCATAAGAAGCTGTCGTAATTGTTTTATGTGGAAAGATGAAAACTTATATAAAATGTATACTGTATTTAGAGACACCGGGTCTAAACCACTGTTATTTATATCACAAAATACTACTTTCCAATACACTAATATTTTAATATAAATAACATTTCCAAAATTTACAGCTGTGAACAGACGATATGTAAATGATTTATGGGCAAAGTAGAGAATTAACTTTAAAACATGTCTGATAAAGCTAAAATTTTCAAAAATGGAGATTGAAGTGCCAGTATTTACATTTTAAAAAAAAACCACTTTACAATAATTTCATCATTTAGGCCAAATCTAACAAGTTATCTAGCCACACAAATAATCCTTCTCTTTTGAATGATGCCACAGTACTCACATTTAAAGCTAAGTACACACTTTGTTGGATCAGGAACTTATACTACATCAGAAATATACACTATTTAACTAAGAAAGAGCAGACAGCACACATTTCATGGCCTACTTCTGAATTTATTATAAAGTTTTTTGTGTTTTAAGATGTAACTTTTAGAAGAGTCCTCAGCTATCTGTTTTCCTGAACCTATTAATACTCCATGAATTAAGTCTATACATCGATTTACTTAAAAAAAAATACAAATACTAATTTACAGTAACTATGTAAACAGGATAAACTGAGAACCATGTGATTATCTCAAGCAATTATTTAAAAAAATCTTTTAACATTACAGGCCGTCCTCACTATGAGTCCAAGATAGGTTAAAAAAAAAACCGTGGACTTATTGCAAAACAACTTAAAGGAGGGAGTTAAGGGAATGTGGATTTGATAAATGGACAGAAAGTCAGGCCCAGTGCATAGTGATCAATGACTCGATGTCAGGATGGCAGTCGGTTTCTAGCAGAGTGCCCCAAATATCGGTTCCTGGACCGGTTTTGTTCAACATCTTTATTAATGACCTGGACGAGGGGATGGATTGCATCCTCAGCAAGTTTGCATATGACACTAAACTAGGGGGAGAGGTAGATATGCTGGAGGGCAGGGTTAGAGTCCAGAGTGATTTAGACAAATTGGAGGATTGGGCCACAAGAAATCTCATGAGGTTCAACAAGGACAAGTGTAGAATCCTGCACTTGGGACAGAAGAATCCTAAGCATTGTTACAGGCTGGGGATGGAATAGCTAAGTAGCAGTTCTGTAGAAAAGGACCTTGGGATTACAGTAGTTGAGAAGCTGGACATAAGTCAACAGTGTGCCCTTGTAGCCAAGAAGGCTAATGGCATATTAAGTTGCATTTAAAGGAGCATTCCCAGTCGATCCAGAAATGTGATTATTCCTCTTTACTCAGCTCTGGTGAGGCCAC
>JANRFK010001158.1:36832422-36851043 GCA_030068395.1 Apalone spinifera
CTTCTCTCATTTGCATCCCTTTTCCGGAAAAGGGGGTCTGTGTAGACGTAGCCAGTGGGAGTGCAGCAGTCTGGGAGGTGAACGAGGTGCAGGACTGTAGGGCTGAGACACATGGAGGTGATGGCTGTAGGAGATGGAGAGATGATGTGTGAGAAAGAGCCGTAAGGGATATAGGCCGGAATGGTTAGGTATGGGGGATGGGGAGGGGAATGCAGTGAGGTGGATGAGGGTGCAGCAAGGGATACAATGATGGGGGGATGGAAATGGAGGATGGGGAGGGATGAAGTGTGAGGGGTGGGAGTGAAGCCCTATTGCCAGCATTCAGAGATGGCAGTACACATACCTCAGAACTTTGGCTACTGGTGTTGGGGGGCATGCACCACAGACTGCTTCACCGTGGGGCATGAACCACAGTTTGAGCCCAGCCATATGAGAAGAGGGCAACACAGCAGCAAGAGAGGCATACACCACAACCCCTCAACAGTCACCTGCTAAACACTTGTGAGTCACACTACTTCATTCTCTGCTTTGACCCAGCCAATAGAAGCTGCATCTGTTGAAGAGACTCCCCCCACAACCTCTAAAGCTAGGAGCTGGACATGCTGGCTGCTTCCTGGGAGTCACACAGCAACTACCAGGGACCCTGCCAGCCCCACTACACCACCAGTCAGATAGTAAATAGCCTGGTAAGTGGTGCAAAGCAATGGATATTAGAAAACATAATCCCAGCTAGACAAATAAAGTGATGGGATCTAAATTAGATGTTACCCCTCAAGAAAGATCTTGAAGTCATTGCAGCTAGTTCTCTGCACATATCCACTCACTATGCAATGGCAGCTAAAAAAAACCAGACATAATGTTGGGATTTATTAAGAAAGGGACATAAAATAAGACAGAACGTATCATACTACCTCTATATACATCCATGGTGCCCCTACATCTGGAATAATATGTGCAGATGTGATTGCTTCATCTCAAACAAGATATGTTGGAATTGGAAAAGATGCAGAAAAGAGCAACAAAAATGATTAGGAGTAAGGAATGGCTTCTACATGAGGAAAGAGTAATTGGACAGGGATTTTTCAGCTTGGAAAAGAGACAACTAAGAGGGAACATGATAAAGGTCTATAAAATCATAACTGGTTTGGAGAAAATAAATATTTACTCCTTTCCATAACACAAGAACTAGGGCTAACCAAATGAAATGATTAGGCAGTAAGTTTAAAATAAACAAAAATAAGTATTTTTTTCACAAAACACATAGTCAATCTATGTAACTTCTTGCCAGAGGATGTTGAAGGCCCGGACTTTAATAGGATTTTAAAAGAACTAGATAAAGTCATGGCTGGTAAATCCAGCAATAGCTGCTAGACAGAATGTGTAGGAATGGTGTCTCTAGCCTGTGCTTGTCAGAGCTGGGAATGGGCAACAGGGCAATTGATGATTGCCTGTTCTGTTCATTCCCTCTGGGGCACCTGGCATTGGCCACTGTCAGAAGGCAGGATACTGAGATAGATGCACCTTTGGTCTGACCCAGTATGGTCATTCTTATGTGCTGAATAAAGCTGCCAGGATCCCTTGTCAGACAGGGGTACGTCTAAACTACACTCTATTTTCGAAAGAGGATATGCAAATTCTGCAAGAATTTGTATATCTTCTTCTGATCTCCCTTTTGAAAGCATATCTTTGGAAAGTGAAAGTAGTCTGGATGTGGGTTTTTTTGGAAAAAACCCTCTTTTAAAAAAAAACGCTCTTCCTTAAAAAATGAGTTTTACGCAGGTTTTTTTTAAGTTTTTTTTTCCCAAAAAACCCCGTGTCCAGACTACTTTCACTTTCGAAAGATCTGCTTTTGAAAGTGAGATTGGAAGAAGATATGCAAATTCCCACGGAATTTGCATATCCTCTTTCAAAAATAGAGCGTAGTCTAGACATAGAGCAGGAGTTCCAGTCAAACACAAGACACCTGGCCAGGCTGTGTCAGTTAGGGAAGTGATGAAGGGGTGAGTCTGGGCCCTTCCTACTCCCCTTGATTCCAGCCCAGTGCCCTTACAGTAATAAGAGTGCTTGCCACTCAGTCAGGGGGGTCTGACCCCAAAATACCACTGTATCGGTGCAATGCTTCCTGCTCTCTCCCTGATGCAATCCAGTGTCTTTGGGCTGCTTAGCCTGTGTGACTCCTGGAGGCTCCAACCTTCCTCTGGTTTCCACAGGTACCTGGGTATCTACCAGGAGCTTGGCATCTCTGACTTCCAACATGTGAGACCAGAGCCTACAGTGTACATTCTCCCGCTTCAGCTGTCAGCTTCCACTGAGCCAACTGCCTCCCTTTTACACCAGACTTCCAGCTACAGCAAGCCCCGTATGTTCAAGGGGGCACTGGCCCATAGGGTGGAGTTAATCCCCGCAGAATCAATGTGAGACAAACACACCCTGTCACAGGTAAATAGTTACTTACAACTATCCAGTGCATTTGCCCCCCCCCCCCCCCCCCCCCCAGAAACAGACAAAGGGATCCAAATCAGAAGTAATTGTGTCCTAGTTAAGCTCACAAAGAACTTTTTATCTCATACTTTGGCTAGGCCATCAAACTGAAAGATTTTACCGTGGGGCAGACAGCACCACATGCATGAAAACGTATCCCTTTTTTCCAAATAACATTAAAAAAGCAATAATATGAGCAGATATAAGGAAGAACTTTAGTCCTAACAAGCAGCTAGAACATAGATTATTGGTGGCACACTTGGCTGCAGGAAGAGAGTAGTTAGAGGATCAAAAGTAGCTGACAAGCACTAGTCCTTTGTTATGAAGTTGCTTAGGATTTTGTCATTTTCCCAATTGCTGTGTGCTGCTATGCAGTACTTATTTTCATGACATGAACAGAACTTTCAACTTGTTTTTGTAATGTGCTTAAATAGATAAATCTATCCAGAAGCAAACCAATGCATTTAGAGCAATAAGGACATGCCTTGGAGCTGCTACATGCAATATTTATGCTAGGATTCTTTTCTACTACAATAATAACATTGGAGACATTCAGAGAGCATATTGAGTCCATTTGGTAGGTACTTGTAGCAGCCAAGGCTCCTGCATTATATAGCTGTCAGTGCGTGGTCAGGCTTTAAGCTCTGGGACCAGTCTCAGTTCAGAAGAAGGCCAGATATTCAAGGCTTGCTAACTTAATGAGATTATTTTTAGAGGAAATGTCCTCTGCAGGCTGCATATGTAACAATGGGCATTTAAGGTTTACTATTACAATTGGTTTTCACTTATACATTTTTCCTCTTCAGTGTGGAGTCATAGAACTTTCTTGACATCCAAAAGCAGAAGCCATTTTCACACTGCAGAGGCCCACTCCACTCCAAAGAAGGCAGTTGCTGGGTCCATGGATTCTGAGCAGAACTCCTGAATTCTGCATCCAGGGAGAAGGATTGCTTTTCTGAAGCAGGTACACTCCTGGGAATGCCTAATTCTGTCTTTTATTTTACCTGTGTCAGAGGGGTAGGCGTGTTAGTCTGAAACTGAAAAAAAACACCATAAAAAAACAGCGACTAGTCCTGCAGCACTTTGGAGACTAACAAAAAATGTAGATGGTATCATGAGCATTTGTGGGCACAATCCTCTTCTTCAGAAGAATGGAGCTACAGGGTGCAAATAAATAGCAGAAAAAAAGAAGGGATGGGAGGGAAAGAGAAGGGGGAAAATGGAGAAAAAATATTGTCAGTTACAGTGTCCATGGTAAATGATGCTAATAGAGTGGGCTCTAAGTATTCTAAGTACCTGGTGCTTAGCTTTTTATGTCCTTAGCATATGGAAAGTAGTGGCCTATTCAGGTCAGGTCTTTGTTTAAACTTCTTTTCAAGGTGTCAGACTTGTAAATGAAACCCAGTTCTGTAGTTTCTCTCTCCATGTGACTTTTGAGATACTTTTAGATCCATTAGTGAGTGCCCAGGCAAGTTGAAATGTTCCCCAACAGGTTTCTGTGTGTTACCATTTCGAATATCCAATTTGTGTCCATTAATTCTTTCTCATAGAGACTTTCCAGTTTGGCCGATATACATGGCGAGAGGCACTGCTGGCACTTAATGGCGTGGATCACATTGGTGGATGTGCAGTTATATGAGCCTCTATGGGTGGCTTATGTGATTAGGTCCTGTGATCATGTTGCTTGTATAGATGTGTGGACAGAATTGGCATCTGAGTTGATTACAGGGGTGGGTTCCTGGATGAGTAGGATGGAGATGTGTTGCATGGTTATTAGAAGGAATTTGTTTGAGGTTAGGAGGTTGTTTCTCCAGACTCTGATTCTGCACCACATGATTAGAGGTTGTCTGTAAAACCATTTTCTGTCATTCCCATCACCTTTGACACCTCTGCATCCTCTTCAGTCCTGGCCTTACAATATGGAGGAAGATTGTTGAGGTGATTCTTCAGGTTACAATAAATGTAGTGCCCAGTATTCTCAGCTCTTGTTCTGCTTATCACAACCCATATTCTACTTTTTCTCTTTTTCTGTCATCCAAGCACCTCTTACATTTTTGATCACTACGAAATTAACTGTCCCATTACAACCAGTAAATAGATTAAATGTGTACATCCTCAGTTTAAAAGGGGGGGGGCATTAATGCAGAAAGGTAAGATGACTTGGCAAAGGATTCACTTGGTCTCAGTTCTTTGTTTGGGTCCAGTAAAGCAAACAACTTCTTGAACTATTAAGCTATGCTACTGTCTGCATGACATGCTCAGCAGTTTATCCAACTCCCTTGCTAGTGACTGGCACCTGCAGATAAGACACTTACTGAGATTTACTTTCCTTCATTATTGTAGTTGTAGAATCCATTCCTGAAATGCATCTCAGGTTTCCCCACCCCACAAATCAATTAGCTTCAAGGGTCACAAAGGGCACTTTAAAAGAGCTGTACTCTAGTATTGTTCTGCTGAGGCAAATCTGTTATCTGAAATGATAACTCTGTTTAGCATTATGAATGGACCTTTAACCAAGGGAAGTAAACTCTTTGGGTGACATCTTGTGTCTGCACTACATCTCTGAGTGGAAACACTGGTCGAGGTGTAGCAGTGCATATGTAATAATATGGGTGCCGGGTATGGCTTACCAAAGGGTTATTTGTTCTTTTTCAAAATTCCAGTACAAAGCAGAAGATTACCAGAAGAACTATATTATTTCGTAGCAATTTGTTCTGCTTGTGAGGCACCCACAGAACAATTATGACCTCATGGGAGGAACAGACAACTGAGATAGATGTACTTTTAAAATAGGGAATCACATTTTTAATGGCAACAACATTAACAGATGGAACCCCTTTGGTTTTAGTGCTGTCACTAAGTTTAAAAGCAGGCTCAATGGTCTTAATTTTAAGTTGATGTGCCTAATATTAAAAAATAACTGAGGCAAGAAGAAGAAATACATCAGAATATTTTGATTTACCAGCAGAATTGCCATTAAATAGAATATTTTTCAAAGCTTTTCATACACTATCTGCAGAGCTTGAAAACATCTGAAATTGCGTGTAAAATGGAACTTCAATAAATTTGAGTCTAACTAGCCAGCTGCTGTCCATTGCCAGTCACATTCATTTATTATTTTCAAATATATACCGTCTGATTTATTTCCTCTTCTCTGTGTTTTCCCTTTGCCCTTATTTTGGATCACACATTCTCTTGCTTCCTGCTGCCATAGATAAAAAGTAAAAGCTAGAAAAAACACCACCTCTTGATCAGATATTCTTCCTTAGCTGGGTTTTGTTTTCTTTTAATGTCTCAAATATCTGTAAGTTCTTATGGGGAATTTTTTAAATGTATCAAATTAAAGATAAAAGTCATGGCATTAGGTTTGCTACCAGAACAACATTACACATAGAGGATTGAATGTTATGGCATCTGTTTGGATTGGCCATGCTAACAGGCATTTCAGCCTCAAAAAGGGCTTATTTAAAAAACCCACAAAGACTGAAAGTTTTGCAAAGTTATTTTTCCTAAATGTTTAAGGTGAACATATTTTATGAGATTTGACTAAATGAAGCAAGAAAACCCTCTACAAGTACAAATATTAAATTGTACACTTGCAATCTTTAGAATAGGTTTCTCCAAGATTTAGAGAGTTTAGTTCTTTTATTAAGAATCTGCCATGATTTAAAAGGAATAGACCTGGGGAGAACCACTTAAAATAAGTCTTAGGAGAAAATCACTGGATCAATACACATTAATTTAATGTTAGCCAAATATTAATTATGATTTTCTTTCCATCCACATTAACATATATTTCAGAAGGATTTCAGACTTATATTTTTTTATTTCTTGCCCTATTAGTTCCAGGTTTATTAACTCAGCATCAAATCTACTTTTCCAGAACAAAAAGAAAGCATAACTGGTTTATTCAGGGAAGATGAGGAACAGGGAAGAATGTGAAATCAAACTCACAACTCAAAGAGCATACACGCTGCTGCAGTATGGTTTCTTGCCCACCCTAACACCATTTCATTTGATGCAGAAACACTTGCAGTAGACCATGTAGTTTTTCCTAGGGTCTGACCCCCGCTCTGACCAACTCAGGTCATGCATCTGTATTGTGGAGAACTCTGCAGTGATGCATGGGTGATGGAAAGCACAACAGTTTGCCTTCACTTCCTCCTCATAGGCACATTTCTAAATAGGAGCAGAATGGAGATTGAGGGATACACTGCATTAGGATGGATTTCAACCGTAGAGGTTCCTGGTAGTGAAAAGAAAAGGATAAATAAAATGTACACTAGGAAAAACTTCCATGCCCAACACATTACAATTAAGATTAAATGATCTCAAAAGTTCTGGGCCCAATTCTCATGTCTGTGAATCTCTAATATCAAGAGGCATTACTATTGAGTTACGGCAGCATAAACTGAGATAAAAATTGACCCTACATTGTTACAAATCTTAACCATAATCAAGGGAAAAAGAGAGAAAAGCTTCTCAGACTATTGCAAATATGGCATTTGTATGTTTCTAACTTCAAATAACGGCAAACACTCAGATTTAAACCATACAGATGTTATTTTAAAATAAACATTTCTTAAAACTGACCCATATGTTGAATGTAGTGAGGTAACCTTCATGAATTTTGTCATTACGTGGGAGTAACAATCCACTTGATTGTGAACTGTGCTGTTTGAAGTGTCATCAGTTTCTCTGGAATGCTAGCAGTGATCCAGGAAACTAGCAGTGCTATCTGCCAGCTTAGCACCCAGGCTTTGCATGAATTAGCAAGGTCCAAGCTGAGCTGGTGTCACTTTTGCTTCTGCTTTGCTTACTCTGTACAAGACTTGGATTCTCTTTAGTTATTTTATTTTTCTTATTTATTGTGCATCTTCTTCCCTGGAGGAAATACCTCTTTTGAGCAGTGAATAGGAGTGATAAATGAAATACAATGTAACATTTGGTCACGGTGAAGCAGAGCACAGCCAGTTGGGAGAGGGCAGAGCGGAGCAGGTTTCCTGGCTGCTCTGGATCCTGCCATCATGGTAGGTGTATGGTGGGGATCCCTGTTGTACTCTCTGCCAGGCCCCAGGAATCCTCTGTTCCCTCCTATCCATAGCATGGTTGAGGCGGCCACCTTCCTCCCCAAAGCACGGGACCTGGGGCAGCTGCCCCAAACTGTCCTGGATGAGGAGGGGAAGGCTGGGCATGACTCATTGTGGAAGTATGTTCAGTCTCTCACATCCTGAGAACCAGGTGAGAGCAGATAACCCTTGGGCCTGGAAGCAGGACAAAGCAGGAGGTGGGGCTGCCTGAGCAACTATGAGCAGTGGCTGTGAGTGTGATTTAAGTTTTTCAGCTAGCTGACAGAGAAGGGACTCTAGCTGGCTTGGAGGACCGGAGCTGGGGCTCTGGGCCCCCCTATTCCCAACATGGATTATACTGAATGCTGCTGGTTCCTATAACAAGAAGTCAGAGCTACACTGTGTCCCTGTGCACCAATAAACCTTCTGTTCTACCTGCTGGCTGAGAGTCACATCTGGTTGCAGATGGGGTGCAGGGGCTGGAGCCTCCCCTACACTCTGTGATACATGGTTAATAGCACCTTTTGTTTAATGCCCCCCTTTTATGGTGGCAGAAAACTTCAATACGTACATTGTATTCAAATCTGAATCAGTGGACTGAGCAGTTTCAGCACAATCTTATATTACTAATCTTCTGGACCTAGTTTCATATCTATACATTGCCAGAAAGACTCTGGAAAATACCTCGAGCTTCCATTAAAGGATTTTAAGTGTTGCCAAAGGGCAATTACTGTAGATGTTTTAAGCACCATTCAGATCCTGAAGATTGCAGTTATTTAGGCAATATTGCTACATTATTGGTAGACACAATGCAAAAAAAGACATAGAAAAATCTTTCAATTCTGGCTCAGATCTTGGATTACTGCATAATATTTAGACAGCAAATTTAAATGCTTAGCCACATTTCCTATAAGAAATATCCTTCTTTAGTTACTTAATTCATACACTGATCAAACCATTATTTTATTTCAGTAGAAATATCACAGAGACATCGATCAAAAGTATTTGGTTAATAATAAAATAGAAGACAAAAGTCATGGGAATGATAACACGGTTGCAAAGTTCTGTGGAAAATGTAATAGTATTTAAAAGGAAGACAAATGTTTGATGTATATTAAAAATCCCTCTCAATTTCAGTCAATATTAATATCTAATTGATGAAATAAATGCTTCTGGTATTTCTCTTTGAAATGAATGGACACAAAAATGTTCAAAAGGAATTCTTTATAGACCTCATATGTGGCCACATCAGAAAGCTTAAGAAGTTAAACTAAATCAGTAAGAGCATTAATACTGCCCGGGCATGGAGACATTGATTTGTAGAGATTAAAATATTAGGAAAGATACCACATGAAAGTGTCATTTTCCAAAACACTAACAGGTCCCATCAAAACCTGTTATTGTTTAATAAAAATAAGATACAATTATATCTTAGGACACCCTTTGTAATTAACAATAATGTTTTAACACTTACAATATTTGTATAAAATTACATGTATGATGCCTGTTAATACATATGAAATAAGTGTCAAAGTGTTACCTGTAGGAATTCTACTCTATATAGGTTTTTAGATCACACTCATCACGGAAGTGTCTTCCAGTAGTGCAGTAGTTAACATTACAGCTTCAGAAAGTGAGGCATAGAGGTCAAGGTCTGTTTTCTGAAGGAAAAACTGATTCAGAATATCTAAATATGATACCGTAAGTGGTCACTAGTTACTTTTGATAATTGAGGCTAAATGACTTGTTCTGCATCACACAATTAGTAGCAGAGCCAGTCAAAAAAAGAATGGACTCCAAGGACCCAGACTCATTTCCATTACTGTCAGGCAGCAAGGCCATCCCTAGGGGAACATGGGCCTAGGGCAACTCCCACCCCAAGGCCTAAGGTTTGGGGCCCAGGGCAAATCCACTGCCTCTGCTCCATCCTGCCTCATTCCGCCCCATCCCTGCTCTGCCTGTGCCCCACCATTGCTCTGCCTCTCCCCTCTCCCCTGATCAACGTGGCCCAGGGAAGTATGGGTCCCCCCTGACTCTCATTGCAGTGGTAGGGTGCCAGTGCAGCCCAGCAGCCAGCTTTGCCACACCACAATGCCCTCCCAGCCTGCTGTGCCTCATTTCTGCATGGTGGCTGTAAGCGGAGCACCCTAGGCCTGGGGTGCTCTACTTCCTACTGCTATGGAGAAGCAAAATTCAGCTGGCTGGGAGAGGGCAACACAATGGAGCAGGCTGCCAGGCTGTTCTGGATCCTGCTGGGGTGAGTGTGTGTGTGAGGGGAACCCCCACTGTCTCCCTGTACCAAGCCTCATAATCCGCCAGGTCCCTCCCATCCATAGGCAGGTTGGGTCTGCCACTGCGGGGTCCCACAGAGTGCTGGGTCTAGGTCAGCCACCTCAATTCATCCTATGGATAGAATGGTTCTTCAGGCAGGCCTCCCCAAACAGAATCTCCAAAAAGCCATGCCATAAAGTGTTCAATACTTTGTGTAGTGTTCATGGAGAATAGGAAATAAAAGTGCTTTGGAGAATCACGCTCAAAGCATGTTTTAAATCACACCAGTGATGGGCATATTCAGTTCAGCAATTCCCTCAGAGAAACAAAAATTGTAGGTAAGTAATTATGTCTGACTCACCTAGCTGACAAGAGACAGATTGATTATTTAATGCTCACAAGATTAATTAGTTAGCTGATATCAGGACAACAAGCTGATGATATAAGCTGTTATATGGTAAGTTTAGACTTATTTTAATTGCACATTTCTAGTTATTCTCATGCTCTAGTGACCAGGGTGTGGTCAGTCTTTCCGTTGTGTTAGGTGATCATAGGATCAGCTCTGGAGCCAGATTCATGGTAAGACATAAAAAAAGGGACCTAGAATGACATAGGAAAGCAGGAACCAGGAACAGACAAGGGGTCTAGGATAAGGAGAACAGCCATGAAGAGTCACTTAAGCAAGAAGGGTTTGCCATAGCAGTCAGATAAGGATTCCTTCAATCGCCCATGCAACTTTTTATGCGTCTTCCCTGAGGTATTGGACATTTTCCCCAGTTGGGAGCTTTGGGATGGACCCTTAGCAGGCTAGCACTTCGAGCTGCTAGGTGGTGGTCTGGTCTTCGCACTGCCTGGGGATCTGTGACTTCAGTTTGAGGCCCACAAACTCTCACCTCTTCTTGGCCAACAGTTGTCTAGATCACCATTCATGTAATGTTTCTTTAACAGCAGAACAGATAGTCATTATAGAATGTAACACCTCTTCTTTCTTCTTGAGTTCATTCATTCAGCCTTGTTATCTTTGCTCCAAATGCTTTTAATTTCATTTCTCTCATACAAAATCCTGCAGTGAATGTTTACTACTACTTTCAGGGCCATTGGCTGATTAAAGCAGGCCATAGTACTCTTAATATAGCACTCAGGGTAATTACCCTAGAAAGTCCTGCTACTTTGTCTAACATCTTTATAACATTATAAACAGTTCGGGGTGTAATTGCTTTTCTTTAATGGAATCTTTTTCACAAATAGATAAAAGAGGATCCATTAAATAAAATTATTCAAATTTTGTGGGAAAAGCACAGAACTCCCCTTCCCATCCAGAGGTTTTATTTCGCCAGAGTGACAGCTGAAGAGATCAAGAGGCAAGAATAAAAGAGAAGCAAAAGCAATAAGAGCTGGCTACCTCCTCTGAGCATGAAATGACTTTGTGGGTGTGAATTTCTCCAAACCCTTTCCTAGTTGATGAGAATCTCTGTTCTCTTACACATGCCACTTATCTTTCTCAGCTTCCCAGCCACTCTGCTTCCCTCTTTGTAATTCTCCAGGTTATTCCAATCACATCTTTCTACTGTTCCAGTACTACTGTTTCAAATCTTCCAGTGATACCAGACCCTCTTCAACTCTGCTTTATTCTTCTGATCCTTTTGGATTTTTTTAGACACTCAGGCTATTTCATATTCTTGGCTTTCATAGCTATTTTCAGTTGCACTTTCGGTTTACAGAAAGTGATTCCCTTTGCTTTCAGTGTGTTTCCTGAAATAAGCAGGAAAATAGGGGCAAAAGAATTTGTAGTAAAATATTATGGTGACTCCAAGTGGGAGAGAAGTTATGAAAAAGTACTTTTTCAGTCTCCTTATGCTAATGCTCATGTTTCTTGTAAACGGAGGTACAAACTAAGGCATAGATCCACAAGTGGATTTAGCTCTCTAAGCACCAGTTTTACTCACCCAAATCTTGGTTTAAGGAAGGTCTGTGTGATCAACAGAATCCCTGCTTCACTGCTACCCAACTATGCAGATGTTTCAATTCACTTAGCAGCTAATTTTCTACTGTAAGGCCATGTCTACACTGCACAGAAGACTGCACTGCCACTGCTGCAATCGATCTTCCAGAGTTCAATTTAGTGAGTCTAGTTAAGACTTGCTAAATTGAACTCAGAGGGCATCCCCACTAGTGTCCAGTACTCCCACTTTTGCCACCATGTGCTCCTGTTGGCCTCCTGCTGTAGGGACACTGCCAAGTTTGTTTTAAGGTATGACAACTACAGCTACTTATTCTACATAGCTGGAGTTGAGTACCTTAGGCCGAGCTGCTGGATCTAGTGTAGGCCTGGCAGTAGTGTTCCCAAGATAACTAAGTTTCTGCTTCTGTGCTGTATCTGGATACCTATCTTCTATCTAAGCTGCAGCACATGCCATGAACCAGGGGAAGATGAATGGTGGACTCTTCTGTGAGGCCTTATCCAGGAGGCATGCACCAAGCATGGATTGGGCCTCATTCAAATTCTGGATAGATGGGGAAGAAGGAAGTGATGCTACATCCCTTTTAGCTCAGACCTGAGAACACTCACCCAGAATGTGGGAGAACCACATCTTTCAATTTCTCCTGCTGAAGCTATCTCCTCCCCCCTACACTTTGTATAAATATTTAAACAGTGCTTGGGTCAGAGAGCGAAAACAATTCTGTGGTCTGGTGATTAAGGCACCCACTGGGAAATAGAACACCCAGGGTCCAGTCTCTCTCTACTAAATGACTGGTCTGGTTTTTATGGGGAGGAGGGGAACTAATTACTTAAGTAACCCATTGGACAAGTCACTCAAATCAAAACATACAAATGTTTAGAGTAAGAAGTTCGCAGTCAACCCTCCATTTTATTTTAATAATTTTTACAATAAGGACCTTGAACTATAATTAAAAACATCCTATTCTTCCATCATGTATTTAGTGCCAAATCCAAACATTGCTTGTTTTCAGCTATTGCTTTTCTGTTCATTTCGTATTATCTCAACACCCGTAATATTAAACTTCAGCATTTTAATGTTTCTATCTACCGAAGTATATTTCCTAATTCTTCCTATGTTCATCTGCTTTCATCACTCATAAAACACTTCCAAACTTCTATCCTATTTACTGTATCTGGTTCAGCTCCTAGGACTAAATTTGTGATAGCCTCTTTCCAGTGTCTTGTTTGCTGATTAACTAGGAAGGCAGCATTGCAAGACTATCTCTTGAAACCTGTCATATTTCTTGATCATTTCTCCATTCTTATTCCAGACAATGTCAAGATAAAATTCACTAGTGATCAAATTTCTGTTCTTTCATTAGGCCTCCCTTATCTGTACAAACATTTCCTTCTCTACCTCCTTACACTGCCCTGGAGGTTTATAATAGCTTTATGTATTTTTTTAAACCACATCTATCTTTGATCTTGATCCAAGCTGGTTCTTTTGTAGTTAGCCAGTGGTGGTTTTTTAAACTTCAAACAGAATATCCTCTTGCATCTAAAGTATATAGTTGGGCCAAAGTTAGGCGAGGGAGGGATAGTGGAAAGTTTCTTCTCTTTCCAAAGTAAACCAGGGGAAAACATTGCCACATATGCATATGCTGACCAGGCTATGGACAAACATAGTATAACATAGCTAGTTAAGTTTGCTTAGGAGTTTGATTTGCCTCAAGTAGTTTCATACTTCTGACATGCCCTTTAACATTGGATAAAAACAAAAATATCAGTCCCTCGAGCTCAGCTCACTGAAAACTCAACTCAGGCTCACCTAGAAGATACAGTGAAAGTTTTCCATAGCTCTGTTTGTTGACTTGAATCTCACAAAATGACTTCTTACTGTAAAATGGATTATTTGTGGGCAAAACTTTATTATCTCTGTGGAAGATGTGAGGAAAGAGCTTTATAAACAGTACATGTCCCTTTCTATAGTCAGCTATTATTTCAACATCATACATGTAGTATTCCCAAAGCAGTAATTGTATAAAGAGTGTAATGATAAACATGTAAAAATTAATTGGTTCCTCCTTAATTCAAAAAACCACTAAATATTTCTCCACATACTATTCTGCCAAATGAAATATTTAAGTTGTTCTGTAATCAAAAAAGGTCGGATTTTTGTATTTGTTTCCATATTGTTAGCAAACTATAATAGATGACATATAGAGACTGTCTTTAGAGTGAGAGTTCAGAAATTTGTGCTGGGAAAAATAAGGTCAAGTATATAAATGAGACTATGATTAATAAAGGTGGTCATGAACTGAAGTTTCTGTTCCTATGGAAAATCTGACATTTTGGGAGTTTTTTGTTCCAATTCAGAACCCCATAAAATCCCAAAATATCCTGTGAAATATGAATGCCCCCCCCCAAAAAATCTATTTGGACCATCCAAAAGTTTTATTTTGATAGCATTGTTTTGATCCTCTTAGTTTAGCTTTTCTATTATATACTACAACAGATTCCTGCAAAACATATTGATTTTAATTATATTTCAATGGAAAATTGATCCATCGAAAAATTTTCAAACTGCTACAATGATTATGCTTTTCTTAAGTTTTGTAGGATGCTCCATGTGAAACAAAGAGGAAAGTTCAAAGCTAAATAGGGAAGTTATTTTATATTCAAGGAAAGTTGGTCACTTCTTTGCCTTTGAAAAATCTTGACAGTGTTCATATAAATTTGAGCTGAATGCCTATATGGTTAAGAAAAGCATTGTTTCATGACAAATCTGTTTCCTATGTACTTCACTAAATACCATGTAGAAGAATCCCACTTTGGGAAGTATGATTTGTATTGTATCTGTTTTTTGAAAAACTGATTTCCAAGCTCAAATAAAACACTGAACATTCTGAGATAAATTTATCCCTTGAATCAAAATAGGTACAGCTGGATTTGCAAATGTCTCTTTGTTTTTTTTATCCCAAATGGACACAACATAGTATAACCCATCATCTGTAACACTATGCTTTCTAGAATTATTGTCAAAATTAAAGGTCTTAAAAATGGAGTTGTGCAAATTTATTGCAACAAAATCCCAAAGTGAGCAACATTTACTTGGTTTGGACTTAAAGTTTAGCACATCAGATGTTTAAGCATTTTGATTAATCAGACCTAGATAGCATTGATTTATCAGTAGAGCGGGTCAAAACTCACATTTTCTATCTGTGGGGAATTGTAACATTTTAAAATGTTTTTATTCCAATTTGGAATGAAAAAAGGTTGAACTGTTCTATAAACAAAAACTGACAAGAGTTCCAGGACAATCAAAACATTCCATTTGGGAGTAAAAGTTGCAAAATCACCAACTACTCCATTGGAGAGAGAGGGAGGGGAAAAGAAATAGGTTCTTGCCATGGCTCTCCCAAAGCCTTGCTGTGATACAGAACTAGGCAGAGGATGCCAATAACTCTGGAGATACTAAGACCCAGGTGGTGTCTCCTCTCCCCAGCATGTGGCCTTGGGGGAAAAACGATGAAAGGAGCCAGCCAATGATCTCTTCTATTGCCCTTGATGCATCTAAAGTGAGATAAGGTCAACTGAGAATCTATTTTTTTTTCATGGCATTGAAGCTACGTCTAGACTGCAGGCTTCTTGCGCTGTACATTTATTTGCGCAAAAATGTGCTTGAGGTGTGGACACTCTGTGGAGTTTTGCGCAAAAACCCTGTAGTGTAGATGTAACCTGAGCGTAATAGCTATGTTGACCTGACTATATTGTATAGACCAGGTCTTAGACACCATTCTGCAGTTTCTACCCTGTACTGATTGTCTGATTGCACTGATCCTCTCCCTCCCCTCTGATCAGTCTTTTCACCACAGACTCACTCCACACCTCCCACATCCAAAAAACTGTGGTGCTCCCCTGATGTTTGGTACCATCAGATTGTTCATACTGATTGTGTCATATACCTTCTTCTGCTCCGTGTCTGATGGGACTATTTAGAATTTAAACTCTTCAGGACAGATACAATCTGCTACTCTGTATCTGTACAGTGCCTAGCACAATGAAGCCCCATTTTTGGTTGGCCTTTGGGCACCATCCCGATAAACATTGGAGGATAGGTCCATCAATGGCTATTAGCCAGGATGGATAGGAATGGTGTCCCAAGTCTCTGTTTATCAGAAGCTGGGAATGGGTGATGGGGGAAGGGGAGAAGTCTAGGTTGGATATTAGAAAAAACTATTTCACTAGGAGGGTGGTAAAGCACTGGAATGGGTTACCTAGGGAGGTAGTAGACTCTCCACCCCTAGAGGTTTTTAAGTCTCAGCTTGACAAAGCCCTAGCTGGGTTGATTTAGTTGGGATTGGTTCTGCCTTGGGCAGGGGGGCTGGCCTTGATGACCTCCTGAGGTCTCTTCCAGCTCTATGATTCTATGATTCTATGGTCACTTGATGGTTCTTTCACCTGTTCTGTTCATTCCCTTTGGGGAACCTGACATTGGCCACTGTTGGAAGAAAGGAAACCTGACATTGGTCACTGTTGGACCTTTAGGGTGTGTCTAGACTGCAGGGTTTTGTCGACAAAAGTGGACTTTTGTCGACAAAACTATACCTGCATCTACACTGCTGCTGAGTTCTGTCGCCATAACATCGACAGAACTCAGCAGTTTTGTTGACGGCTGTAAACCTCATTCTACGAGGAATAACACCTTTTGTCGACAGAGTTCTGTCGACAGAAGGCATTATTGCATCTACACTGTCCTTTGCGTCTACACTGTAATGTCAACAAAGCGGCTTGCTTTGTCAACAGAACTGGATGCAGTCTAGACGCTCTTTGTCGATAGAAGCTTTGTCAACAGTATCTGTCGACAAAAATTCTGTCGACAAAACCTGTAGTCTAGACGTAGCCTTGGTCTGACCCAGTATTCCGATTTTATGTTCATATTTTGATAGTTTTGTTCTGATTTAGACTTGTACTCTTTTATATTAGAATAGAAAATGAAAGTATTTCAAATAAATATTTGTGGGAAATGCTATAGACACTTATATTAAGGACAAAGGAAATAAATTTCACTCTGCTTTTAAACTTCTGCTTACCAGAAAGTCCACCTCCTATTTTCTATTTCCCCATTCACATCCATGATAGGCATAATATACAGATAAGTACATTTCCAAAGTAGTGAAAAAATATGCTGGAACATTAGTAGGGATGCTGCAGCTCAAATATAATAAATCATATGCTGATTTGTTTTGCTTTGTAATTACTGTAAACACATTGCTTTACCCTTTACAAAAAGCTAAATTGACTACATCCACATTAAAGCAGATGGTTTCCCTGCCTGAATTTTGATTTTCATTTCATCAAGGGGAAAAAAAGCTTCCTCTTATCTTCAAAGGTTATTAATTGAGAATTCTGTAACCTATGGTTTGAGGTCCTTATTGTAATTTAGATATACAATTAGATATGCAATTAGATTTACAATACCTAAGACAAAGATATAACTTGGTAGATGAGGTTTTTCTTCTGGAGCCCCTGGTGATTGGAATAGGCTTCCTCCTGAGCTCAAGTGATTAAATAGCATAATATCCTTCAAGCATGGCTTATAAGGCTATTTATAGGACAGTTGTAATTTTGAGTAATATCACCATTTAAGCTATATATCTTGTTTATATGAGATTTATATAGTACTGTGCCTTTTATGGTAAGCTAAATGGTGTTTTTATAATTTGTTTTCTGGATTAAGCATTTTTATTACTGTATTTTGGAGATTTTAAGCTTGCAAATGTGAAAGAGTGGGCCAAAATCTCTTCTCAAGAATATATAGCTGGAGGAATAGATTTACACCAGTGTAATCAAGAATTTGACTCTATGCCTATTAAATTGTACCTACCCTCCTCTGGGATGCTATTGAAAATGAAATGTTGCACATTGTGAGGCTATCCTGTTAAAAGCATTTTCACTCAACTGTCACCGTAACATACAAGAGCTATCTCCCTATCTTGTCAAAATGTAAAATAACGATTATGGTAGTTTAAATCATAATGGAGCATGGATTCCTATTATCATTGCCCAGTTTTCATCCTGTATTTAATGAAGCCCTGCTGATTCCATTTTTTTTTTGGTGGTTTCCAGAGTAAGGCTAGGAGATGCTGGAAAGTTTAAGATATTATATTTTGTTTTCAGAATTATTGATGTTCTAGGTGTCCTACATGCAAATAACCCCAAACACTGCTTCAAATCTCACAGTCCTTTTTCGAGCAAAACTCTTTGAAATTGATAAGACTTTTCCTGAGTAAGGATTGTGGGTTCTGTCCCATTATATATTGGTTGTAGGTGTCTTTGTTTCATTTTGTCCAATACTGAGATACAGAATATGGATGGACAAACTTAATGGGAGGCAAAGCATAAAAAAGCTACCTGTTTCTCTTGTACCTGATCTGATGGACAACCATGACCAACATATAACTGGCGAGAGGCATTAATGCCATCAGCCGCGCTAAACACCCCAAAGGGTAGGTGACTTCACTTAAGATCCTTTTTACAATGGCTGGCTGACTGCAGTAGGAGAAAAAGAAGGAATGTGTGAGCAAGTGGTCTTCCGTGGCTGTAAGTGACATATAAAAATATGGACAGGGAAATTTATTCAACTTAATTTTGAACCCACTTTAGCACTGCACATGTAACAGTGTGACTGTCCATTTTGGCATAGAAAAGAGTGTTAATAAATAAATACATAGAAGGAAAAGGGCACAGAGGAGAAATGGGACAAAAATGAACAGTTTGGCTACGTCTACACAGGCCCCCTTTTCCCAAATAATTTTCTCAACAAAAGGATTGGGTTACTCTACTGGATGCTCTGGA
>JANRFK010001158.1:36853804-36872850 GCA_030068395.1 Apalone spinifera
TAAGCCTCATTTGCATAGCTTTGGTGCAAAAGCGTGCCAATGTAGACGTAGCCTGAAAGTATTCACCCTCCTGGTGCGCTCCTCAGATTGCTTCCTGGGGCTCTAAAGCCAAGGCAGGCTCTGTTAATGTGGACACACTATTTCAGACTAATTTTGAGGCTTCCCTGTAGTGAGGACACAGAAGTTTGAATTTGTAAAATCGGGTGCCTAGAATTCAAAATAATCTCCTAGTGAAGACATGGCAGAGGTGACTGTTATCACTTCCTTTATCATCCATCACTCACTGCCCTGGTTTCTAAAACTTTCAGACTATTCAGAATACTTCTTTTGTATGGGGGTACCTAATTAAGGTTACGTAAGAAGGAGAATAGCATTGATGCTGAAGATCAGAGTTGTGAGGCTACATGGGTGTCATGGTCTTGTCCTGTAGTAACCACATCATAGCATTTTAGTTTGAGAGTGAATTTGGAAATTCAAAGAAGGTGTTTTGTAGCAACTTGAGCTAAGGCTACTATTACATACAAATGCATGGGCATCTGTTAAAGACCTGGTACTAACATCTTTCAGCCTAGATATATTCAATTTCTGCTGTTTTGTTACTGCCCTGCCCTGTCCACATCTCATGATAGTGCATGTTAGGTTCTGATACCAAATCCACCATTGTTGATTCATGACTCAAATCCTTCATGAGTCACCTTCTTTTGTGTGGCAAGGAACTTCCTTCATCTCACCAGACCTAGCATTTTCCCCTCTGGTGATGGCAGGCCAAGGGTAAATCTGCCCCCTCATGAGTAGCATTTGTCTTCCTCTCTTATATGATACCCTAGCCTTTATTTTCAGGGTAGGCCTAGGGGACAGCCAAAGGGGTGATCCTCTACCAAACAAAAAGGAAACCATTTCACAAACACAAAGCAAAGGGGGACTCCTTTTCTTGCCCCCTTGTTGGGATGGGGTATTGTGCTGCTATTTGCTCTGGAGTGTCAGTTCTTCCCCTAGCAACACTCAGAGTAGGCTGATTCCCATGAAGGGAACTTCTGAGAAGTTTATTTCTCTGCTGCCACTAACCTGGAAGCTGCTTGTCTCTCTTTTCCTCTTTTATCTCACCAGATGTGGTATTTAAAGTTTTTAGGCAACCCTTAATAGTATGCAGGTGTCCCTAATTGGCCTGCGGTAACCCTTTCTCAATAGGCTTGCAAAGCCTCCTGGTTTTGCCTGCAGTCTCCTGGAATTGGCTTCTATCTCCCGGGGGCTACTGAAGCCAATCTGGGAGATTTAAAGCCACTAAAAGTGTAGCAGCTAAAAGTCTGCACTGCTCCAGCAAGCAGCTGGCATGTTCCTTTGGCCAGTGGGTTGGGGGTAGGAGGTCTCCAGGCACCGGACTGAGTGACTACTCTGCAGCTCCCATCAACCAGGAACTGTGGCCAATAGGAGTAGTGGGGGCAGTGTCTGTAGTCAGGGACAATACAGAGAGCCCCCCTAGCCACACCCCTAGGGGTCCCAGAGACATACCAGCTGCTGCTGGGAGGAGCTAGTGCTGGCAGAGAGACTGTGCAACTGAGTGGGAGATGCCCAAAGTAATCCCAGCCTGGCCAAAGCCCGTTCCCAGAATTTGTACCCTTGACCCAGCCCTGAGCCCCTCCTCTACCCTAACTCCGTGCCCCAGCACAGTGACAGTGAGTGAAGGTTGGGGAGAGTGAGACGTGAAGGGAGTGAGTTGGAGTGAGTAGGGCTAGGCTTTAGAGAAGGGGCAGAGACTCAGGGAAGGAGCAGAGCAGGGCAAGGGCATTTGGATTTGTGTGGTAGGATAGCTGGCAACCCTACTTCCCAACTTGTAGGAGGGAGGGAGGGCCATTAACATTCAATGTATGGTTAACATAAAGACTCTCCACCACCCTCCTGCAGCCCTCTGGCCTGATTTTGTCACACTTGTTACTGACACCGTTGGATAGTCTTTTTTGCAATTTTCTTTTGGGGGGCCAATTCTGTGTGCTCTTTCAAGCAAGGCTTCAAGTGGGAGAGAGATTTACTAAAGAAAATAGCTTCAGGTGAAGGAATTACTAGGGAAACAAACTTCTTCTCTCACTCTACCTCAAGTGCTTCCATTTTCTTAATAGCCTGTATACACCCTTCCAGACAAAACAATTGTTTCAGCCTTGATTTGTTTTCACAACCTCTAAATAGACCTGAGTAGTGATGCTGTGAATAGTACTTGAGTAGGGAGCAAAGACAATTCTCATACAAAATGAGCTTTTCTTCTCTATGATCCTCAAGATGTTGGACATCAGATTCTTTTTCACAAAGTGCTTCCAGAGTAGATGTTACAGCTCTGTTTATTGTGTGGAGTACAGATGTCTGCACAAGATTATAAGAGCAATATGTGACTGGACAGGTAAGGCACTTTTAAGTACAGGTTGGACCTCCCTGGTCTGGCACCCTTGGGACTTGATTGTTTCCTAACGAGGGGATTTACTGCATCAGGGAAGGTCTCTCCTTTCCTGACTTGGGCTGCCACCAGATTAGGGTGCCAGCCTGCCCCCCTCTGCTGCACCAGCCCTCCAGGGCTCTCTAGATGCCAGCGATGGAGCTCTGCAGGGCAGCTGCAGAGCTCTGTGACTGGGGCCAGAGCTCTGCAGCTGGGGCCAAACTCTGCAGCTGCCTGGGTCCGTGGCTGGGGCTAGAGTTGTGCAGCCAAGGCTAGAGCTCCCTGGCCGCTGCTAGGGCTAGAGTTCCACAGCCAATGCCGGGGCTGGAGCTCCCCGTTATGCTGCCCATTCCCCCCTTCTTCCACACACACACTAGGGCTCCTGGCTGAGTAACCGGTGCTCCCTATAGTACTCCTATCCCACCACCAGATCTCCCTGTTCCTGGGCTCTGTGGTCCAGGAACATCCATGGTCAGTGCTGGACCACGGAAGTTGCTGGACCAGGGAGTCCTGGTTAAGGGAGGTACAACCTGAACTGAGCTACTGAGCAGTATGTTGCTTTCAGTGTCCTACCTCATGATCTCCAAATAGGCACTGGCAATCACAGAACATTCAACTTCTTCTTTGCTTTGGTGGCCATTTTTTCTGATATGTGTCCCAAACCATAGTTCTGTGTCCAGGGTTTCTCCAAGGTACACTGGATTCCTCCCAACAGCAATACCATCTCCATCCAAAGTGAGTTTTGGACTGCACTTGAACATCTTAAGATTAGTAGTAAAGTAGGCAGACATTATTTTTGCTCGTTTCAGGTGGAATGTATATTCCTTTTGCCTATCTGGTTACAATATCCAGGTTCTCATTCAGGTCATTCCCCAGTACATCTATTTCATGACCCATAATGCAAAGACAATATTGTCTGCATATGTGTATTCAGATGATTTCAAGTGGCCTGAGAATCCAGAGGTGTGCAGTAGGAAAACTGAGCCCCAAGTCACTCCCACCTTGAGGGACCTTGTCTTTGAAAAAGTATTATTTAGTTTTACTACTATTTTTATGAATTGCAACAGGACTTATCCAAAGATACATTTTACCACCGATTTCCGTCTCCCTGAGTTCACTAAGTACCTAGTAGGCCAAACTCTATCAAACACTGTATTGAGTTTCAAAAAGATTCTGGTTGATAACTGGCATGAGGGAACTGGAGGCAGGAGTGTAAAGAGGAACCTAAAGGTAAGTGGTCTTTCAAAATGATATCCACATTGATAACATTTGATTGGTTGGTGCTGTTCTCTGCCTTTTGAATACCCCCATGTCCTCAATCACAACTAAATTGTTTTAGCAAAAACTATACATGCAAACTTTATAATTTGATTAGGCAAACAAGCTTATCTGAAATCCTGGAAACATTTATCCTGTCGTCTCAATTAAACATATTAAATTGGCTTACACCACTTTGACCTACTGATTTATATGTACTGAGATCCAGTAATGAGTAGTAGAAGGACCACTTTAACCCTCTCTTACAGCATAATTTATAATTGATTAACCTTATGTGCAATAATGGGGTGCAAGAAATAGGTTATGCAAAACAGATATCCATTAAATTGCTGAAGATGTTATCAAACTGCAATCACACAGGAAGAATATCTCAAATGATTTTGCTGCTTTACACAGAAATGTAGTATTGATGGGAGAATAGGAAAGAATCCCATGGCAAAAATCCCTAAATGTCAATATAAAAAATACCATAGTTATTGTGTTACATATTCAATTAGGCACAATATTCTCCTCCCGGCTAAAGGCTAGGATTGGACACCTGTGGTTCATGGAATTTGCTGGTCACAGTATAAACAGGGTTTATCAACTCTGAAATTAAAAACGTCTTAATGGAGAAAAACTAGTAGGAGGATAAGCAGAAAAATCTAGTTACCTTTGAAATGGTGTCAGATGCCAAGCCAACCTCATGGCTAATTTCAAAATGTTCCACAAGAAGATCCTTGACATCCTTTTTCTGCTTGACCTTTGAAACACAATACCCTGCCTTTTCTCTCCTTACCTCATTTTCTACCAATCTTCATATTTTTTGAGAGGGCTAATGGAACAGACAATACATTCCCTGAGGGTTGCAGATGAAAACTCAAAGCTCCTTGCATTTCATTTGAGTTGAATTCAGGAAGTGGATTATGGATCTGGTTGGTGGGGAGTATGTGGGGGATTTAAAAGCCTGTTCGTCTAGCACACTAAAAGACTCTCTTACTGTAGTTCATGTTGCTAATCCTTTTGGCCACTGCTGTTTTATATATAATTTCCACATCCAGCGGTAGTGCTGCTAGGGGTGTATGAGGTGCTGTCACATGGCTTGTCGTGAAGTAACAACCAGTACCAAATGAGTGGTTTATATCCTCAGCACTCCCGCTATTAAACTGCTCCATGACCATTACCTTTAAAACTAAGTCAGGTAAAATTACTAGGCAAACTAGGTAAACTGTCATGCAAATTTGAGTTTAAGAAATTGATACAAACTCTTTTTTATAAGCAGTTTTATATTAAAACAGATAATGTGGTAATCATGATTTTCCTACCAGCATGTAAGTAGCTTTAATTTCAAATGATGCACTCCCATATTTTAGACAAGTAGAAGAGGCATATGCTCCTCTACCAACAGTGGTCCACATTCTGAAGCCAATGGAAATTGTAAATCACTGAAACTCAGTACAGAATTTGATCATGCAGGTTATTGTCTCATCAGGAAAAATTTTTAGAATAGTTCCTTCCATCTTTGTTTATTCCAGCAAACAGGAATTAAACCAGTTCTAAAATCAATGATAAACTTGTATCTGCAGATGCTTATACTTTTTAGAAATATACACCATTAAAGTTGATTTTTGGTATGTTTTATTTATTTTGAAATAAACAGAGTAAAATACTGGTAATATAACAAAACATCGTCTACATATTAGGGCATGCACTTTGTTACTGCAAAACTCATTCACTAAAAGCACAGTATGGAAATTCTCAATATAGATATTCTACAGTGCCGGTCAAGTTACTTTTCCTTAAAAAAAAAAGTTCTATCAAGTAAATGTACAGCAACCAGAAGGGAGAAAATGCTTTTTAAAAGCATTTGGGTGAAAATTAATTATTGGAAACAGAAAAGCCCTCATCCCTCAGTTCAGGAATAACTGAAAGTATACCTACAACTTATATCTCTTTTTATATATTGCTGAGATAGAAGTCTGTCTCTTTTTGTAGCCCCTTCTAAGATATTAATTAGAAAACATGTAATTAAACACCCACATGAATATTTCTGGGACATATAACTCATTCAAAAACAAAACATTTAAATACTACATGCGTTTATAGGTGCAGTATAATAAGACAGAGAATATCTTATTGCCTCTGTATAAATCTATGGTATTCCCACATCTTGAATAACAGATGTGGTTGCCTCATCTCAAAAAATAAATCATAGCATTGGAAAAAGTTCAGAAAAGGGCAACAAAAATGATTAAGGGTTGGGAACAGCTGCCATATAAAGGGAGATTAAAAAGATTGGGACTTTTCACCTTAGAAAAAGAGGAGCATGATAGAGGTGTATAAAATTATGACTGGTGTGGAGAAAGCGAAAAAGGAAAAGTTATATACTTTTCACATAACATAAAAACTAGGGAACTCCAAATGAAATTAATAGGTAGCAGATTTAAGCAAAGAAAAGAAAGTATTTCTTCACACAACATACAGTCAACCTGTGGAACTTCCAGAAGATGTTGTGAACCAGGACTTCAACAGGGTTCAAAAAGAAATGTATATATTCATGGAGAATAGGTCCATCAATGCTTATTAGCCAGGATGGGTAGGAATAGGGTCCCTAGCCTCTGTTTATCAGAGCCTGGGAGTGGATGACAAGGGAGGGATCACTTGGCCCTAGTCTATATTAAGACCTTATTTTTAAATACCCCTCCCCCCAATTTCGAATTTATAAGCAGTGTGTCCACACTACCAATCCCATTATTTCGAAATAATGGGTCATGAAATTCAATCTCTGTACTCCTGCTTTTCATCAGGAGTAACAGTAATTCCAAAATAGCAATTTTGAAATAACGGTTGTGTGGACACTCGGGCGCAGGTAACTCGAACTAATTACTCCCCAGTGCTTCCTGGGGCTCTAAGTCCAAAGTAGCATGCCCACACTAACAGAGCCTGTCTCAGACTAATTTTGAGGCTTCCTAGTAATGTGGACATGCTGGTTCGAAATTGTTAAATCAGGAGTTAAGTCAAATTTAGTAATTTCAAAATAATTTCCTAGTGTAGACATGGCCTTGATGATAAGCTGTTCTGTTCATTCCCCCTGGGGCACTTTGCATTGGCCACTGTTAGAATACAGGAACTGGGATAGATGGACCCAGTATGGCTGTTCTTATGTTCTTAAGTTCAGTTAGTTAGCTAGTTCCCTAGTTAGGGAAGAGGTTCATGTAAGACAGAGGGACTTTTGAAGACTTTTGATCAAGAAGGCCTTGCAGTAGCCAAAACTCAGCTTCAGGGACATCTGACAAACCAAGTTCTTGAGAAATGAAAAGAAGACAATAAGTATCCATCTAGGGTTGGTAGGTATATCAGTGTTGTTTGACAGTATGTACAAGTCTAACATAGTTACTGAGGTTTTATGCTTGGGAATTGAGGCTTATTAGGAAGATGTAGTATACAACCTTTTACTACATGTGTGATACTTTCTCAAATAAACTGTTTAGCATTGAGCACATTGTATCTGGTTTTTCACTAGTCCTGGAATAGAGTAAAAGATATTTTCTCTAACACTTTGCGTATGGGAGAAAAGAATACAGATGTTATGAAGACAACTAATGCCATAATTGCTGAAATTGGCAGGCTGCAAGGATGCCTTAAATCAGAAGTGTCCAAACGTGCTGACCCCTCTGGCTGGCTGTGATAATGTTCAGGCATTTGAGAGCTGGCAGGGGTTCAGCCCAATAGGGCACATCAGCCAGAACTCCCTGCTCTGCAATGGAGTGGTGGGCTTAGGGAATTCTGTCCCATAGCAGGTGCATTCTGGGGCTCGGGGTTGAAGCCCTGGCATATGCTGCCAGTGGGGCAGGAACCCCAAGCCCTGAAAGGTGCCTCCCACAGGGCTGAAGCCAATACACCCCTCTCATTAGGCACAGGCCCCTAGTCCCCCACCCCCACAAAGTCTGGTAAGAGGAGAATAGGAGGAGGCATGGAGGACTCCCATGAGCCACATTTGAACTGTAAAAGAGACACATGCAGCTGTTTGGCCACCTCTGCCTTAAACTCACTTTACTGCTTTTGCGCCTGGTCTGTGAGTTCTGTCCTGCACCTCAGAAGTACAGCACAGAATCTCATTAACTTTAACATCAAAAGTTACTTGTGATAAATTTGAATTGCCAGGAGGATAAAGGAGAATCTTTACCCTGCTAGTTTCAGTTTTTGTTGCATTCTTACAAACATCTCTCTCTCTTTTCCTCTATAGGAAGTAAACACAATAGCCAAAGTAAGACAATGGATTTTTTTAAATCAGTGATCTATATTTAAATGAACTGTAAATGATGCAAGAATATCCAATGATGGGCAAATTTCTCTCTCTGTCGCACATGCACAATAATGTCGTATTAAATCTAAACCTGCTGATTCACAGGCAACCCCAGATTCTACTTTTATTATCTTCCAATATGCCAATTTTATGAAGTATAAAAGCATTATCCTTAATCATCACACCTGAGAGATTTTTTAAAACGTGCAGTGTAGGATTGTAAATCTGTAACTTTCTCTTATAAACTAACAAAGGATTTTTTTTTAACAAAGGTACACATCTTCTCCAACTCAGACATGTTGGGGATAAACAAATTTAATTTACTTTCTAAATGAGACTTGTGTGCTTGTACAGCTGCCAGGTAATATTTATGATTATTTTTATTGTAATCTTTGATGAAAGCTCGTTGCAAAGGTATTTTTCCTCCTTGCAGTTCTCACCACTTTTAAAACCGTTACTGCTGATTGAGATTTTGAAGGAGATAGCAGAATCACAGCTAGTTCTCAAACCATTACCAAAATATTTTGATTGATAAATATTTGGAGTAACTTTTAAAAGAGACTACTCAAAAATAATCTTTTGAGGATGGAACATCAATTCCCGAATAGGAATTTAAAAGTGCCGAGATGATTCACATACTTTTTTCCTAGTATTTTGTGTCTGATCCTATCTCTAATCCACATACAATGTGAGTTCTACACATGGGCAGACGGGAGGATCTAGTCCTTAACAAACAGCAGAAATGAGCGAAAACATTCATGTTGCATATGTGTGTTTGTGTGTATGTTTCCACCACATATCTTCAGTTCTGCAAAAAAGTGAAACATTTGGCACATTGGGTTTTAGCTATTCTCTGCAAAAAGGGGTCATCTCAGGCACAATCCATCTAGATTTTTATTCTCCCCAAAGGCATTTTTCATGAAGTTTCAAAATGTGAGCAAACCTGGGATTTGTTCTTTTAGTTAATGGTAAATGTCAGTATTTTCACACTTAGGCTATGTCTACACTCGTGGCTTCTTGCACAAGAACATCTTGCACAAGTGTTCTTGTGCAAGAAGTCTTGTGCAAGAAAACGTCTACACTGCCTTGTGTGAGCTGTGCATTTGCTCAAGAGTGCCCATGGCAGTGTGGACGCTCTCTTGCTCAAGAAAGCTCTGATGGCAATTTTAGACATAGGGCTTTCTTGTGCAAGAAATCTCTGCCGCACGTCCACACTTCCCTCTTGCGCAAGAGCCCCTGTGCAAGAGAGCTTACATGTTAAAAAAGAGCGTAGCTCTTGTGCAAGGAGCCCTCTCTTACCACGCCGTACTGTAAATTTACTTGCGCAAGAGTGGGCGGGCAGTGTGGACGCCCTGCAGATTCTTGCACAAGAACGGCCATACTTGCGCAAGAAGCCGCGAGTGTAGACATAGCCTTAGTGTTTCTATTATTTATAGTGCAGTGGTATCCAAGACATGCTCATTGCTTTCCAAACACAGAGCAAAGCACAGCCCCTTCCTTGAAAATGATGCATCCTAAAACAAAACCCCCAGATTGAAAACTCTGCTTGCTGAGAGAATAAGCAGACTTTTTTTATCTTTCAACTGCATTTTCAGATTCTCCAGATCTTGAAGTCTCTTTTTACATATGAAAATTATGAATGTAAAAGACAAAAATGAAAGTCAAATACAACTTTAGTTGCCATGATCTACAAGAGGGAGTGACAACTTCATACTACATATGGGTCCTTGCTAAACTAAAAGTATTTTTCCATTCTCATGATAACTGTTCTTTCCTGTTTTGAGTTGAGGACACATTTGTATGTGGCAAATTCACATGTTCTTCAAAGTAATATATTGTCTATAACAGCCAAACATAGAATAGCCAGTTTACTCCAGAATGTCTTTCTAATTCTTCTCGAGCTTCAGAGGGGTAGCCAAGTTAGTCTGTAACTAGAAAAATGTAAAAACCAACAAATAGTTTAGTAGCCCCAGAAAGACTAACAAAACATGTAGATGGTTCATGGGCTTTTGTAGGTACAACCTATTTCATTAATCTGAAGAAGTGGGTTGTACCCACAAAAGCTCATGATACCATCTACATGTTTTGTTAGTCTTTAAGGGGCTGCTAGACTATTTGTTGTTTTTTTGAGTTGCTTCTTCTCAGTCTTTCCTGACCTACAGTATTTCTATTTTATTAATCTTGGGCCACGGCTCATGCTATCACTGCTGGAGTATTTGTTCCGTGGTTTTCACTGGTATAGAAATCTATGACAGGCATAAGAAAAAACTCAAAATCAAGCTGACAGAATGAGCAGCAAAGACTTTCCCACATATCAGCTAGGAACACCATATCAAATCCAGCAAACCTCTCTCAAAGTCATGAAGAAAGTAATTTAAATGGTCTTAATTCATCTGCTTCCTGCCCCTGCCAGACATACGTAACATCCCTGAAGTTGTGGTTTGAGTGAATGAAAGATCTCCACAACAAAAAAATGTTCTCAATTTCTCTTATATTTCCTCTAAATCTCTTTGCAGCCTAAGGATGACTAATGCTCTGATTTGGGCCATAACTGGTAGCACACCAACACTTAATTATTTGGCCTGGATATTCATTCCCTACAATACCACAATAACATTTGTGCAAAATAAGTCCGGCGAAGTATCACATGAAAATAAACATGCTGGCTATTAATATAATTGTAAAATTAATTTTTTCATGCTGGCAGGCCAGGTGCCAGCCCATGGCTAGAGCTCACAGAACATTGGTTTCTAGCTAAGGATGCCAATCTGGCTCTCCTGTCTGTTAGTATTGTTAAATCGGTATTAGGTTTATGAGAATGTGTTTAGCCTTTATGAGATACTTGTAAGAGGTAGTAATCTCACTCAAAATCAGTATCTCATGTTATAAGGTGGTATTATGTGTTTGCACTGTAATCCTCCACAGTTGTGTAAGTCACACTGGAAAGAAGCATTAATTAATGAAGAAACACCAGCTTCCAATAGAAGTGTTAGGTTGTGCCACCAAGAGCACCCATTGAAACCAGATAAACTATTTTGAAACAAAGAACAAAGTCTGTGTTGATTCCCCCTGCCAAAACACAGAAGAGAAGGAGATGTGCAGATGGACTCAACCCATCAGCTTGAACACAGGGAGAAAGGGAATAAAACCAAGCAGGAATTGTAGCTCATTGATGCATTAGCTCTGAAGGGAAAACATTTCAAGACATAAATAGGAGTCCCCAGTGCTTGGCCAGTGTTAACTCTATAGAATATACAGGACTTGCACGTTATAGCAATTTCTATTACCTTTCAGAGCCTATGACTAACTCAGTTGTGTGTGTATGTTTACTTGATTTAACCTTGTAAACAAATCTTTTTTTTTTTTTGTAGTTATTAACCTTTAGTAACTAAGAATCTTTATTATAGGATTGGGTGTAACTTTTGTCCTCAGGGAGAGAGATTTAGGGAGCAATTGACCTTTGACTGGTCCTTTGTCACTGGGAATGATATGAATACTATTAAAAGCTTCAGAGGGGTAGCCGAGTTAGTCTATAACAGGAAAAACTTAAAAAACAACGAATAGCCTAGTAGCACCTTAAAGACTAACAAAACATGCAGATGGTATCATGAGCTTTCTTGGGCACAGCCCACTTGCTGTCATCTGAAGAAGTGGGTTGTGCCCCCAAAAGCTCATGATACCATAAATATTATTGTCATTTTTGGCTAAAGGGATTATCTACTACAAAGGCAAATTTCTCTGGTTGGCAAGAGTGAAGTACTCAAGAGGACTGTTTTTGATTCCTTATGAAGGCTGCTATAGAGCATCAGGAATTCACACTTGATACTTGATTGGTGAAGTCCAACTGAACCAATTTGCATGCAGCTTCTTTAACAGTTTGCCCTGAGCTTGGTACTCTTGCTCCTATGCCACTCTAAATAGTTTGTCATGTCTGTTAACTTTACATGTGAAGTTATACATTCCCTCTGTATGATGTTACCAGAACAGTTTATTTTCTTGTTATGTACATATGTATGCATATATATAATATATATATTATTTTCTATGTCCTAAGTTTATACTGAAAAAATAAGGCTTAAAAATACACATATTCAGTTTGTTGGAAACAGTGCCAGCATCAGATAGGTGTTTTGGTATGAATTCTGCCAATTCCAGCGGCATTTCTTGAGTTAAAGTGTGTTAGAATACACAATGGCGTATCAAATCTACAAAATATGAATAGAAATAATTTGTCCTTACAGTGCCATGATGAGTGCTGTAACTAAAAACAACACAACTAGTTTAATCCACATGATGGTTGCAGCCTAGGTTTTAACTCTTTTGGCAGTGTTTCTAGTAAATTCTGTGGTTACGCATTTATTTTGGGTGTTTAGTGTTAAGGGGAACTGAAATTAAAAACTTTGCAGTGGTAACTCTCACTGTAGTTTGAACCTGAAAGGAGCACCTTGAAAGAAATGGAGGAAGTCAGTGTAAATAAGACATAACATAAGAATGGCCGTACCGGGTCAGACCAAAGGTCCATCTAGCCCAGTATCCTGTCTGCCGACAGTGGCCAGCACCAGGTGCCCCGGGGGGGGGGAGGGGGGGGACTGAAGACAATGATCAAGCAATTTGTCTCCTGCCATCCCTCTCCAGCCTCTGACAAACAGAGGCCAAGGACACCATTAGAGGCAATTATCTTAGACTGTAGTGAATAAGAATTAATTAGCGGGATGACTCCAAATACAGAGAAACAGTCAAAAACCTGGAACAGAATATGACCTTTACTATTAGAGATACATTATAATAGTATTTGTTAGTAACACATGGGGAGTCAGCAGAGGTAGAACATATTTGATAGATAGGTTTGTGTCTACTAGCAGCAAAGCGAATTGCAGGAATCAAGGCCAAAGATGGATGTAGATAACATGGTTCAACTCCTTTCATTAAAGTCCTTGTCAATCTTCTACAACTTTCTTTCAAATTCTCCCTTCTTGATACAGCTATTTACATATTTTCTGTAGTCATTTAGTGAATGCTACGATTTCTTGATGTGATGTGCTAATGCAAAATTCAAAATTATCTCAGCATTAACGGGGAAGGTTCAGACCTACTATCTTCTTTGGGTGACCAGGGCAAAACCATTAGTGAGATTTCTTGTGCACAGCGGTCATACATACATCTAGTGCTCTTAGTAATGGGTCGGTTTATGCTTGGTCTCTCAATAAGCTATTAAGAATTAATATTATAATCACAAGCATGCTGCATAATGTACCAAGGTACATAAATAGCTTACAAATAGCTTGCAATTTATTTACAGGACAGAAAAATTATAAATCCTCAGCAATCCATGCAAATGGAATTTCTGTATCTTAAGGGTTCCCCATTTCATTATAAAACCCTAAGGTATATTCAGGAAGCCATTTACAAGGAAATGACCAATCCTTAAAAAGTCAAATGCATTTTCAGTAGTTGATGCATTTTCAGTAGTTGATGACATGGCATAATCTGCAAATAAACCATTAAATATGCCATAAATGAATCCTTTTAGCTGTAGGAAAGGCAAGTTGTAGAAAAGGGAGCACATAGAAAGTCTACATGCAAAAGTGAATTAAAGAAGAAGTTTAAGCATGGGAATTAGACATGTGAATTAGAAATGAATGGAAAACCAGAAGTGCATGGCCAAGAGGCAGGAGTGAAAAACAAATAAAATTAGCTTATTTCTCAGCAAAATGCAAAGAGAACAACATACCACTGAATTAAAACTAGGATGGAGGCAGGGACACCTGTGTAATTGGGGTGCACAGAGTAATTTATTATATGTTCAAATTTATGTTGGTGTGGGAGATACAATATTTATTATCCAGAGTGAAGAGTGCAGTGTATTTCATCATGCAGCCAGGTAGCATATAGAATGTCTGTACACTGAATAGCTAACTCAAGAGTGACAGCTACAGTGAAAGCCAGGATTCGCTAAAATTGTGAATGGAAAAGATGCAGTGTGATTGCTAGGGAGAGCAAACAGGCAGATGATAGAGCAGGACCTAATGAATATGGCTCTCTCATCCTTCCCCAGATAGAAGTCAGTGTCCTGGGAAAAAGATCAAAGAAAGAATTCCCGCCAGAAGGGTCTCATATTCTTATATAGGCAATTCATTCAGAGGGATTAGGAGGCCCCTCTGGGAGAACAGAAACATCTGGTGAAAACAAACAAGCTGCAATAGAAAAGGGAATAAAAATGGGAGAACTATCCTGAGCCTATTGTAGTCACTGGGAATACTGCCATTGATTCCAAGGTGGCTATGATGTCATGTGGGGCATACCTGATGCTTCTGATACCCACACTGAATGTGAGACTTTCTGATATTAAAAGCCAAACTGGAGTTACAGCTGCATAAAACTGATGTAAAACAGTGGAGAATCAGGCCTTTAAGAAAAAATGCAAATTTAATTGCTCCTCTTAAGGGCTTTCATGTGCACTTGTAACTTCCAACAACATTAGAGTTAAAAGCACATTAGGGAAAGGATAAAGCCTTTAACATTCAACTCTTGCAGCTATCTATTGGTTTTTTTGCCTTACACAGTTCTTTCAGCAATTCCCTGTCCGCCCTCTCCAGCCCCCAACCCCCAACCCACACAAATAGCCCAACCACTAATTCTGTTGAGGGAAAATAATCTGCTGTGCATATACTTCATCACTGAACAATCAAATGCTCTAAACTGTTCTTTTCAAGTTGGCTAATGTTAGTTATTTGCTGTTGCTAATGAACAATTTTCTATAAGACAAAAGTTTCAGCTGTTCCTTTTGTGAATAATGAAGTAATTCAATCTGGGCAAGAGACTAATCAGGAAATGTCAGGTTTCAGTGAGGTGGCATTTGCAATAAACAAACAGCATTAAACATGCCACTTTTGTAATAATGGAAATAAGCCAGAGAAAAGGGACGATTTCTTAGTTATATATACACACACACACACGATCATTAAGAATTACTTATCCACATCAAGGGAAAGAGACTGCAATACATCCCTTATTAGGGTGTGTTTACCTGGTATAAAGCAGCATGAAAAGTTATGATGCTTAATTAATAGCTTGCCTTTGAGTACACTCCCTCCAGAACAGATATGAGTCACATCAGCACGGAGGCCTGTCTTCTCGTCTCTAATTCGGTGCATACCCTGTTTCCACTAATGTCTGATACCTTTTCTAAGCACTAACTCCGCTTAGAAAAATGGGGGGTGGGGAGAAGGAACAAACTTAATTCTCTCTCTTTATCAGCTTCTCTTTACCCTTTATCAGCCTCCCTCCTGCTATTTGTGAAACAAATGTATTTTTAATGCACGTGTGTCAGGTTCCGTCATTCCTCTAAAATCCATGATGAAGACAATCATGGGAGAGTGAACTGTCAGCCTCTCCTGTTTTCCCTGCTGTTAAAAAAGGAGCTATGTAAGTTATAACTCCTCCATTTCTGAATTATGTCTACTCAAGACCAGCAAGTTGGTGTCTGAGACAGCATTTGCTTTTAATATGAAAAGTGGTTTTTGGTTACAAAACTCGTGAGTTTATAAACCTACTGTAGTATACATAACTTTCCTAATGGGGGAGCTGAATATTTATGAAGCTCTATAAAACTATTTCTTCAGAAGAACTTCTTGCTTGTAGAAGGGGAATTGGTTTACTGAGTAATAATGCAAGAGAATGCCTTTAATAGCAACATTCTGCAACCTGACACAGAATGCAGCTGCTTTTAGAGCACATTATAGCAGAAGTTAATGGGATATTCTTAATAAAACTAAAGAGGACAATCAATTAACAATCATTTCTTTAGGCAATGGACCACAGTGCTTTTGGTGGAAGTTTTTACTGTGCATATGTACAACAACCAGCAGAATGGGACATTGCTCTCTGTGGAAGCCTCTAGTGGATACTAAATAACAAATGACTAAGCTTCATTCTGAGTACAAACTCCCACCACAAAACTCTCTAGAGAGAAAAAAGGTCCTGCCAATCAAAACTTCTACAACAGGATGATTTGGTAATGACTGTGGTACTAGTTACTAATAAATATTATTACTGAAAGCAATATAGGGGCTCCAACATGGTTGGCTTCTAGATGCAACTGCAATCGAAATATTAATTTTTAATGAAATGCTAAGAGGATTCACAAAAGGCACAAAAAGCCAATTAACTATCCAACTTCCAGTGAGAGTCAATGAAAGATGGGTGCCAAACTCCTTTTTTTGTTTTTCAGATCTCTCCCTTAGATTTAATTTTATTGCTTTTACATTCAACATTTATATTGCCCTGATGCCTAGAAGCAAAGCATGTCAGGACCTCATTGTTTCAGGTAATCATACAGTCCCCAACATTCCTACCTCTGCAGCTCATCAATGGATCTTAAAACCATATTAAAAAAGCTCCGTAGTCTCTTAATTCCCAGGCCCCTCTTGTAACTGGGAGAAAATGCACAGCCTACTAGATTGGCATAAAAATCTTTGCACACTGTTGGCAGACCATGATCTCATAAAATGAGCAAAGACTATAGGTCAGATTCTCAAGTATCTCAGCACAAAGAATTGCATGCAGTTCATACAATTGAAAAATTGTCAGTGATTCAACCACACAAAAACTTTATCAAAACAATTGCATATCTTCTGGATATTGTGTACACATTATCTATCTGTTATGTGCATTTATCTCAGCAGATAGCAGTGGGATCCTTAATTTTCTTGAGTCTCTAGCCAGACTTGATTTGTATAACTTTATTTCTTATGATTAGTGAGGAATAAATACAGAGGGATGGTTTAAATCACCTGAATTCTAATGAATATGTTACAGGGACACTTAACTGATGTGTGCACTTCAAGGTTTTTGCCAGAAATACAAAACCTTTGTACAGAAAAGTACATTGTGTCTAGAAGGGTTCTGCATGCTAGCAGGGTGTGCTTTGTGACTAGGTTAACAAACTCAACTGGACAATTTGGTTCTCATGTGTTCAGGTTGCACTGGAGGTTCCATGAAAAAAACTGGTATCTCAAAGGGGAGCCATCCTTTGTCCTAGCTGCTCTCATTTCTCTCTAACAGGCCCCTGCACTGCTAATCCCACAAACACCTCTATGGTCCAAAACACCTGGTCATTGGAAAGGATGTTGCTCATTAGAGATGAGGGAGAGGAAGATTCCTACCCACATCTGCTAAATATCCATGAGCATGGCTTGAGGCTCATGAATACATCAAAATGCAAACACCAATCTCATTTCAAATGTCTCAAAGTTTGATATAAATATGCTGAACAGTTCTTGGGAAGGAGGCAGAATATATAACCAAAGGCAGCATAAATGATCGTACCCTTATTAGTGCCATCTTCAATTAGGGTAGGATTGGAATCCTTGTGTTATGCTATTGATAAGCATCAGCGTGACAACACAATACAGTTAAATGCAAACTATGGGTCAACAACCCTCTCATTCCTACATATCACTCAGCCTGGGTCTTATGAATAAGACCAAAATATTTTCCAAAAATGGAGATATTTTAAAATGTTTCTTATAAAGTATATGTGTAAGTAGTGGGAAAAGAATGTAAGTACGAGTGTCATATCTGGAACTACATACATGCCTTTTGTAAGTAACAATTCATTGTTGGTTTAATTTAGGTTAGACGTATACCTTTAAGAAGCAACTTATAAAACTGTTCCTGTCTCAGAGTAGCGCACAAAAGATGCACATTCTGTGCTTTATTGAGCAACAATACGCTTTAAGCCACTCCTCTGAAAATAGATTTGCAACAAAAGGCTTCAACACATGACATTATCTCTGCTACAATTATGTGAATGATATATTTGCCAATTAAAATTAATTGAAATAAATCCCCATTATCCCAGGGAAAAGGCACAGGAAATCTAAGCAAAAAAGGAAAGGTGGACAGGGACTTCTTACAATCACACAAAGAAGTCATCATTGAAGAGTGAATCGTGCAACCAAAGGAAAATTTTGGAGAAGACCCTCTCACCACAGAAAACTAACAGCCTTGGCCATAATTAATTGGTCTTTCACAAAACTCAGTTTCAGCTGTAGTTTAAATATGAATGGCAATATCATTAAAATAGGTGGATAGTATATAAAGAACCCTGTGTCATTGGTTATATGGTACAGAGAGAAGGAAATACTCATTGATTAGGCAGAGGTCAAGTTGGTCATGCAGTATTGGCTCCTTTATCATGTAGCTACCACTGGAAAGCAAAATGTATAGTTAAAAAATTGTGGTGGCTGCTGTTCTGGGTGGTGCATCGTCAACTAACAGCTGTAGTGGACTGATCTTAGCTGTAGTGGACTGATGACTTTTACCTTTGTTCAAGTTTGGTTTCAAACTTGAAGCTGTAGCACCAGTTGACTTTTTGTTGAAATGTATCAAAGTGCAGAATTTTTATGCATTTCTTAGATGTGATGGCTGTTTTGACCCAATTCCTGGAACTAACAATTCCAAATCCTATTGACTCAATGATTTCAGGACTAGAACATGCCTCCTGAAAGCACCACATGCAAAAGCAGATGTGCAATGTGATCACAGTAAAAACAAAACAAGAAATGGTCAAAACCAAAAGACAGCAGGGAAGCTTGCATACATATGGGAAAAGGAACTAGTATCCTTACCTCCATGCCCCAAGATCAGAAGTAGTCATATTTTCACATATTGGCTACGTCTAGACTGGCATGATTTAACAGAAAACAAAAGTTTTTCTGTTAAAAATATTTGTGCAAAAGTGCGTCTAGACTGGCACGGAGTTAGAGTTATAACGATGCGCTTTTGTGCAAAAGCCCATCGACATTGGCGGCGCGCTTTTGCACAAAAGCAGAAGCCCGGAACCATTTTGCAGAGGGCAAAAGGACACCAACACTTTCCGGGGGCGGGGGCTGGAGCTCCTTTTTGACATGTGCTTAAAGAGATCTCCCTGGACAGCCGTTTCTCTCCTGCTCTGTGCTTTAGGACCTCTTGTAGGGACTGACAGGTGTAGCAGTTTTGGTGGTTGCCCTCTGCCTTTTGGAAACCACTGCCTTTTGCCACCTACTGCTTTTGCCTGTT
>JANRFK010001158.1:36878559-36896804 GCA_030068395.1 Apalone spinifera
GATGGTTTCTTTCTGTGCCTTCAATAAGGCTTCTTTAAAATTCTTTAAAAACCTATTTTGAAAGAGGTTTCATAAATTATTACTTCTGAGACATGATGGAAATGAAAACTCAGGCCAGGTCTACTTTAGGGCTGCGTCTACATTGGTGTGATCTTGCACAAAAGCGGCCACTTTTGCACCAATACTTGCTGCCTGTCTACACTGGCAGCGAGTTCTTGCGCAAGAACACTGATGTTCTAATGTATGAAATCAATGCTTCTTGCGCAAGAACTATGATGCTCCCATTCAGGAATAAGCCCTCTTGCGCAACTGTTCTTGCACAAGAAGCCAGTGTAGACAGGCAACATGAATTTCTTGTGCAAGAAAGCCCTATGGTTAAAATGGCCATCAGAGCTTTCTTGCGCAAGAGAGTGTCTACACTGGCAAGGATGCTCTTGCGCAAAAGCACATCTCTTGCGCAAAGGCACATGCCAGTGTAGACGCTCTCTTCTGGAAGAGTTTTTACACAAAAACTCTTCTGCAAAAGAGTTCTTGCGCAAAATCACGTAGCCCTATGGGGAGAAGTTTGAATTAAGATATACAACTTCAGTTACGTTAGTTGCATAGCTGGAGCCAACGTACCTTGATTCAAACTTTGGCACCACCTTCACAGTGGGAGGTTGACAGGAGAAATGCTTCCCGCGAGAAACAGAAGTATCAGCGCTGATGGGGTTGTCCTCAGCGTTCAATGTAACAGGTCCTTACTAAATCAAACACCAGAAGACTGATTGCCATAGCGTATCGGCTGGTAAGTATAGACATAGCCTTATTCAGAGATCATTATGGAAGGATAAATTATGTTACCTTTAGTAACGTCAAGACATGCCAGGAGACCTGCATGAAATATTTTGCATGACTGCTGTTGTCTTGTGTTGTGTGTATGGTGATGAGCTGATTTTTAGAGTAGCCGAGGAAAGATGTTGAGGAATCACACAGAAGTTAGAATTTCCCATGGCTTTTCATTTAGTTTGTCAGACTTTGAAAGGCAGCATGGCCCTAAGTCCTGCTTTTTTTTAATCCACATGGCTCCTGGATTGTGAGGACATTTTGTAGGGTGATAGAAAGAACCACACTTCTGCTTGGCATTGTGGATTTGGTTCACTTCTGCATTTCTCAGTAATAGGGACCCAAAATACTATATATCACTACCTGGATCACTTTTTTACTAAAGATAAGTATCATTTGCTTTAATCTTAGGCTTCCCCGCCCCACATATTTGTAAGCTTTTTAGTTTAGGGGTAATATTATAATACCCTTAAGTAAATACATTTGCCAAGTACATTAATACTTAATCAAAGCAAAGCAGTGTTAAGGGCATATGTTATTTAAAATAATATTTAATGAAATATTAAAACTACATTATTTTGATTTAAATAACAAGGATGCCAGATCTTCAGATGGAATGAATCACTTTAAATGAAATAAATTGAGCTAATGATGATTTAACCCAGCTGAGAATCATAGAATCATAGCGCGGGAAGCGACCTCAGGAGGTCATCGAGTCTAGCCACCTGCCCAAGGCAGGACCAATCCCAACTAAATCAGGCAGAATATATAAACAGTTTTGTTTTTAAAGTGTTGTTAATTATCTAACTATGATCACGGCGTTTTTTTTCCTGTACTCATTGTTCTCTGTGTAAATAAGGTGTAGGTACATTATGCCAGCAGTTAGCTCTGTGTATGACATCTTTAGAGATGGTTATATCTCCTAAAGGCATTTTTATCAATTTCTAAATGGAAAATTGAAATAATTTTGTTTCCTGTATGAAGAAATATAGCATTTTAGACAAAGCAAAGATATGCTTAGACATAGAAAAAATGATGGTGCATTTTCCTATAAAAATAAAAAAAATCAATGACTATAGCTAAAGTAGGAAAATTAATCTCATTGTCCCTTTTCATTTTCATCTTAGTTACTGCTCACCGCTTTCTACTTCTTTTTGTGTCATCTAAACATGTCTTTTATTTTGACTAGTTTACTTTCACATTCTTTGCCTCTGTTTGAGCTGGACCAATCTACACATATCTACGTAGATTGGTCTCCTGGCTCAGGGGTATCAATGTACATGGACAGTCAATACAGCTGTATATTTCATATTAAAGGTCTCACTCTGGACAGAAAGGGTCTTTCCTTTTTTCTTTAACAGGAGTTGGATTGAATCCTTGCAGCAGGCACAGTTCAGAATTATATTCTATGGAATTTGCTTCCTGGGACTCTAAATTGAGATAGTGTGTCCAGATTATGGAAGCCTGCCTCGGACTAATTTTAAGGCTTCCCTGCAGTATAGATGTGCTATTCTGAAATAAGCTATTTTGGAATAACTATTCTGGAATAAACTTAAAAAAACAACAGATAGTCTGGTAGCACTTTAAAGACTAACAAAACATGTAGATGGTATCATGAGCTTTAGTGGGCACAACCCACTTCTTCAGATGACCAGACTGCTGGATGTCCAGAATCAAAAATAAGGAAGGAGGAATTCTGGAATAGCTTATTTTGAAATAAGCAAGCAGTGTACATGTATCCTTGGAATCAAGCCCCTCTGGAGTCATTTATGATAATGGGGATTCATTGGATGTATGAATTTTAAATCATCATTTGATACCATGTGTATGTAACCCAGAGGCTTTGAGACTGCTGAAAAAGCCAGAGTGAAGACTGCTCTACAGCCTTAATTAAGAGCCAGTTGGCTTTTAGCTCATGTGGTATAGCTTTCCCTTTTTCAGTGGTCTCACTTAAAAATGGAAGGGATGTGCATTATGTTTACCAGTGCGTTTGGGTTATCTGTATATACAAAGGGAAGCATGTACAAGAACATGCATCAGTTTAGGAAAGCTGATTTTGAGTTATAAAAATATATTCTGGGTATGATACGTAAAATGCACAGATACACAAAATAAAACATATTTAAATAAGCCAGAATTAGAATATCAGTTTAAATTGACCCTATACAATCTGAGCATATGCACACACACACACACACACACACACACACACATACACTCACAGGTTAGAAAGAGCAATGTAATAAAATTAGGATGTGAAAAGGATTAACAAATTGTAAAAACTTTGACAGTGATTGTGTTGTGTAAGAGGAGAGGAAAAAAGATATCAAATGACAGATGGTAAACTAAAGGTTTTTTTTCCAACTGAAATAAAGGAAAAAATATCTCTTAACTAGTAATGGAAACTTAAGATCAAGAAATATGAAAAGTTTTTGCTTTCTTAAATAAACGTTGAATCCATCTTTTTGGTAGAAAATGGCAGAGAACTTAGATCGGTGGTAGTCAAGAGAATTCCATTTCACACACAGAAATTCAAACTCTCTTAGGCACTTGAACTCCAGGATTATCATAATGCATATCCCTTCCATTTTTAAGGCAATGGTAGAAGTGGGTGATAGACTTATTGATACATGGGGCCAGATCCTGGTCAGTGAGATAGTTGCTCTATTAGTGCAACTGTGGATTTTCTGGTTTAAGTGGATCTCCTGCTAGTACAATGATGGCTTTGTTGACTTTTTACTACCCTTTCCCAACCTCCTTTGGCCCAGGGTGCATGCTGGGTATGTGGCCTATGTTCTTTTGCAATTTCCAGCCTGGTTAATAGCCCCAGAAGCATATTACAACACTGTGTAGGTCAGAGCAGTTAGGTTAATGATAAACAAAATTATTCATTTTATCTCTAGTCAGTGGCTAAATACCATGATGACTTGCAACATATAATTTCCTAAATTGATTAAATAGTTGGGAATAATCCTACACCACATGGCTGGGGTGATTTTATGACTGATAATGGAAACCACATGAGAAAGAACTCATAATATTGGATTAAGCCTCCAGGAAGGCAGCGATTGCTGAAATGCTGTCTGATAGCCATTTTACCCACAAATAGAAATTGCCTTAAAATTTATTAAAGGACACATGAGTGATTCTGTTGAGGTGTGCAGTATGCTGTCTATTTATTAATGTGTATTTTGCACAAGGGAATTTTTTAACTAGCTGTGAAATATAATCACACATTGAAATGTTACATTTTCATTCCACAGGCAGCTTCTTTGCAGCTATTTATAGCTAACATAATTCTGATCATCTCATCTGCTTTTAACTCATTATGGTGTCTCCTCATGTTTCTTATCCAGGAGAACATCATTTAGAGTCAGGTATTTTTAATGAACCTACACTTCTCCTTTCTGGGCTTGTGGGAGCTATACCTCCTTACAGCTCCACAGGGCTCCAAGTGTAGATACTGCTTGCTGTGTTCATTAGGATTCAATAAAATGAAGTACTAAAATTTTATAGCTAGAAAGATTGGGTCACCTTGTTATAGTTAGAGTGGTAGAATATGTAAGTTACATATGTGGCATGAAATGAAAATTCACATGGTACATTTATTTTCTGATAAAAATGAAGGGCATTCTATACTATATTTAGGCACCGTTGCATCGAATTTCAGCCCGAGCAAGCAAATTAACCTCCATTTTGTTACTGCTTTTCTACCTTTCATAGCATTATGCTAGACTTCTTGCAGTGCAGGAAAAAGAGGAATTATTGTATTACAACAGATTACTGATCCACCTAGTCCAGTATCCTGCTTCCAATAGTACTATAGTACTACTATCATCTATTCCAGATGCTACAAGGAAAATTCAATAGCCACTTCATAGACAGCTGTGGAATGTCCTACTCATAAACACATTTTTGGTCTAACTACACTTAGCATCTGGCTAATCCCTCATGTTTACTCTTTCTACTGCAACTAGATATATAATAGGTCATTATGTTTCTTTAAACCTACTAACTCACCCAGATTCGTATATGAACTGTGCAAAAAAGCATCTCTTCTTCTCTGTCTATGTCTGACATGGGGAGAAACTGTGAAGCATGTGATTAATAGCAAAGTGTTACCATACTTCTATTCATTTCTGTTCTCTCTGGACCCTCTTATTATATAAACCACATTTCAAACCTCCCATTTTGTGCAGTATGGATCACCAAGTGGGTACAGAGTTCAGCAATTACAATATTTTTATTTTACCCAATTTCTCTCCTGTCTTGTAGGTGATACCATCTGTTTGTCAAGACTGATTTGGAACTGTTACCACCAAAACCAGTACCTATAGCTCTGGGCAATTCTGGTAGTGATGGTGTTAGAAAGTAGTAGTGTGACAATCAACTCTTGACTCACACAAAGAGAGATGAAATGGAGACCTTCAGAGGTAAAGGCATAGAATCATAGAATCACAGAATACTAGAACTGGAAGGTACCTCGATAGGTCATCAAGTCCAGTCCCCTGCTCTCATGGCAGGACCAAGCACTGTCTAAATCATTCCTGACAGATGTCTGTCTAACCTGCTCTTAAATATCTCCAGAGATGGAGATTCCACAACCTCCCTAGGCAATTCATTCCAGTATTTAATCATCCTGACAGTTAGAAAATGTTTTCTAATGTCCAGCCTAAACCTTCCTTGCTGCAGTTTAAGCCCATTGTTGCTATGGTCTGAGCTCTTGCTCTCTTGCTAAGGTGTAACAGCCTCATGTCCTCTGCAGATCAGGATAGAAAGGGATCCGCAACACACACTCACCTCAGGTTAGCAGTCAGTCCAGACACTCCTTTGGATGCCTTTCTACTCTTCATTGGTTCAGTCCACAATGAGGATATGGCTACTCTGTAGGTTTTTTTCATCTACATGGGGCCAAATGGCGGAAAAAAATACTCTCTTTCAAAATCCCTTTCTTCCTCGTAAAATGAGGTGTAGAGGGGCTTTTGAAAGAGGGTTTTTTTTCCATCATCTGGTCCTGTGTAGATGGGACTAAATGGCGGAAAAGCCTCTTCCGAGAAAAAAAATGGAAGAAGGTATGTAAATGCGAGTGCTATTTGCATACTTCTTCCGAAAAAACCCCACAGTGTAGCCGTACCCTGACAGAAGATACCCAATTTTGCTTAATACTGCAAAATTGACAAGTGAGCTATCTCTTTGCACAAGGTAAGGGCTGTGAGAAGCTGTGAACATATGTGTCAAAAACAACAAGAAAAAAAAAACACTTGGGGGAAAAATCATCATTGACTTAATTTTCACCCTCAATAAATTTTCCAGTGAAGTTTTTCCTACAACCTTATAAAGCAGAATACTTTGCCAAAGAGTAAGTTACTTAAATCAAAAGTTGGAGAGAACAATAGGTAAGTTCATTGACAGATGGGCAGACTTCATAGAAATGGCAGACTAAACACCAGAAAGAGTACCTTCTTCTGTATCCTCTCCGCTCTCTTTCTCTCTGTGTCTTCTGTATTTTTATCACCTTTAATGTAATGCCTTTATGTAATGTAATATAATAATGAAATGCATTTCATTTTATGTATAAAATGTAATGATTTGTATCTTTATTCTATGTCTGTTAGCTTCCACTGTTGTGTTTACTGGGTTTACTGTGACGTTAAAATTATATAAAAACCTTGCAATGGTGCTAAAAAATCAGACTTACAATGAAAAAGCATTTGGCCCTGCTCACGTGCCCTCAGCAGTGCTCAAGAAGTTCAAAAGGGGATTTAAATAGACAGATCCAGCTTTATGCTACCTTCTCCCACAGAAGAGGTGAGTTAGGAGCACACAGTTCTCCAGGCCATGTTTGGACAGCAGGTTAATCCCTGTGGAACCATTTTAGCCAGAATAACTAAGAGCAGCCCTGAGGCTTATGATCAGTGCATCTGAGGAATGAGTCCAAAATCTACACTCTAATGATGGAGTTGCTACTGACACCTCCATACCAGTATTTCATGTTTATCTATACTGAAGCAGCTTAGAAGCTTACTGGCTGTCTTGGGATTTGAACAATGGCTCCAAGCCACACTTATAAATCCTGTTATACCTGCAATGAGAAGCTAGAATGACAAACATTTGAAGTTAAAATCCACAAAGAAGGTAGCTAGATTCTTCTGTTCCTTTCTGGCTTCCTAAACAAGCCTGCTCTTGTAGTGCTAAGTGCTGCGTAAATGAGAACAGAAAATAAACTTTTTTAAAAAATCTGATGATCTAGTAAGAATTTAACAAAAAACAATAACTCAGGGTATGTGTAACTTGACAGTTATGATCATCTGTACCAAAAGCAGCCATATCACACCTAAAAGTTATTCTATACTGAAAGCAGTCCTGGCAAATCTTGTGTATTTTATCACCATGTTAGCTGTAATTTAGAATTACTCAAGTGACTTATTTAATGAAAATTCTAGAGGGATCTGACAAGCCAGCAGCCAAATTATACTCTGACATATCATTAAAAAAGTAACTTTGATGCTTTATTGGACAACTGGGGCAGAGATTGGAAAGTTAAATTAGGTCTGAGCCCCTGGAAGAGGATAAAGATTCACATTCAAAACCTCAATTGACACTACTCAATCTGAAATTCAGCCATCAGAAAAGTTGCTACCTTTATGGGATCCCAGTGAAAGTGTAAAGATGGAGATAAGGAAGGTTTTTACTTGGCAGCAGTCACACCAGCATGCCCTACTACACATGTTCTTGGCACACACTGCTAATGTGGGACTTGGGCAAGAAAGTTATTCACAAGGTTAATAGAAAAGTTATTCTGAAGATGGATTTTATAAACACTTTTATCCTGTGCGGTGTAAATGAACGCAAGTTATTACTTAACCAAGTGAAGCACAAAAAGGCATTTGTTTACAAAGCAACGCTGCAGTCAAATATCTTTTTCCAACTGTAGGGGCACAAATGCAGGTTTAGGGTGTTTTAATGTCAAATATGAAAAGAAAATGGGAGAAATAATACATATCCTTCAGGGAAGCATTTATAGGAAAACAAACACCAATGAATTGTGTTGGGGGTAAGTATGCATTAAATAAGAGGACTAGGTAATCACTACCATGGTATTAGGGGTACAGCCCTAGGCACTGGCCCTAGGCAAGGTCTACATTAGGGCATACGTTCGAATTAAGATATGCAACTCCAGCTACGTTAATTGCACAGCTTGAGTTGAAGTATCTTAAATTGAATTTTGGTGCTGTCCACACAGCGGGAGGTTGACGGGAGCACATCTCCCTTCCACTTCCCTTATGCTTCATAGGAGAAGGACTACTGGCATCGATGGGTTCCCTCTCAGATTGAATTAGTGTGTCTTCACTAGACTCACTAATTCAAACCCTGGAAGATCAAATGCAGCAGCTTTGATCTTCTCTGTAGGGTAAACATGGCCCTATTGATTTACAGATGTGTTTTGATGCCCCTTTTCTTCCCTTCCTGCTTCCTAGGATCAATAAGTGAGTAGCTGCACCAAGAATGTAACTTCTAATGAATATTCTTGAGCGTAAAACTATGTTATTTTCCTCCTCCTCTTCCTTTCCCATTCACTTTGAACATATATTCAGGGTTGCAGCTCCTTTCATTCCACTCCCATAAGCTACAGAATCAAAGAGTTTGTGATGTAAAACTGCATGTTTCATCTAAAAGTGCAGTAAATGGCAAACAGGAGTGGGTATAATTATATTCATCACGTGGTTCTTACTGTTCATTATATGGGTGTTCATATTACCAAATACAGGTTTAAGGGGAGTTGTAATAGATGTATATTTGCATACTAACTTGGATAAAACTGCGTAGTACCTGTGATAAATGTGTTGCTCACTTGGACAGGGTTTTGGAGATCTGAGTTGGAATGAGTATCTGCAATAAAGAAGCCCATCTAGTCCATCCATCTCTGAGTCCTTCTGTTCTTTTCCAGTACATTCCTTTTACTAGTGAGCCATGCAAAGCATTAGTGAGGTGTATGCCAGAGAGAACAGGGACATCAAAGTTCTCATTAGAGGCTCAATTATTAACACTGTGATACCAGTGTAAATCAACATTGCTCCATTAAGTGACTGGCCTGACTTCTGAAAAACAACATGAGATCACATTCAGAGTCTAGCTCACAGGATCTCAGTGGAAGATGGAAAATTTGTTCTTGTGCATTTGAGCTGAGGAAACGGATGGTGCTCCAGGATATGCCTGAGCACAGCACTGGCTCAAGGGTTTTGGACACGCTAAGCAAACGATCACTTTGGTGCTCCTCCCATAGAGAAAAATGAGAGATCAAGAATGAAACTTAACCTTTATTTTCTTTTTATTCTAAATAAATAATGTAAATATAATTATTTATTTTGGATCAATGGATTTGATTGATTATTTTTTCTACTTTTCATTAATCCTCATACTGTATAGGGTAAACTGCCTGGTAGATGACACTTTTAAAATTTTAACCATTTTGAGTTGTACACAGTATTTTTGGTCAGCATCATAAATAGTTGCATTTCAAGTTACTACTGTCTTTCTTCCAAAGGAACTGATTTTTTGAAAGCTATAAACATTTTTATTCCTTGTTACTGAATGAAGTCAGTTTTTTAATTATAACCCTTTTGCACTGGGCCATCAATATTGTAAATATTTAGAACCTCAGTTTCATGCTTTTGCCTAAACAAATTGCGCATAATTGAGATAAAGTTTAGAAACTATTTTGTGTTCCATCGATATGGTGGCCAGTCCAATAAGTCTCTCTTTCAGTATGGAAGAATGTAGGTATGTCTTTATCAATTTTAACTTTGAAAAGTTATGCAACAGAAACTGAGAGAATCAAAACATTTCTAAGAGCAAGGAAGATATTTGGAAAGCTGTCTGTGAGTCCGTGTACAATAATAAATGTCAGTACATCTTGAGGAACCTTTTTGTTTTGCTTGTTCTTTTATCTATTCAGCTTTCTTTTTATGATACTGAGATCCAGATGGTTTCTTTTTATCTCCCATGGTGTTAATTTTCTGAAAAATTTTAAGCAATTGTTCCAAATAAATCATCAAAATGGAGAACATTGATAATAAAGTAGAATACAATTTAAGTTAAACAAAAAGATAAAAGAATCAAAATGATTAGGAAGAATGATTACATATGGAGTAAATAACTCATGGAAAGAGAGAATTTGCAATACCACAGAACAATAGAGCATGTATTGCGTGTATTGTCATACATGCAATGACATCATAACAATATAATTCTGGTAATTTTTTTTCTCATTTCAACATTCATTTAAAACTATTTAAAAATTAAACAGAAGGCCAGAATATCTATTGTTATTGAAAATAATTATAACTAGCACAAAAAGGAATGCATATGTTTTGTTGATTTATTAACCTAAGCAATCAGGTGTTGAAAAACCAGGGCTTTACTATTACTTTTACAGTTATAGTCTACAATAAATGCACAATTTAAGTCTTATGAGTACTTGTGATTCTCATTTTACAATCTTGTTAAAACTTCTTACCAAATTGTTCAACTCCAACACAATACAACCTCTTCATGGGCACAAATTCTTCGGGATCACGGCTCGTAACACGGGAGAAGAGCTGTTGTGGGTTGCTGATCAAGCTTCACTAAGCAGCAAGCAACACCGACTTAATTGTATGATTGGTGAACAGTGGGCTACTGAGAATGACAGAAGTGCCAGCCTGTGTGCCCAGGCAGCAAACCCAGGTGGTGCTTTTTTGAAGCTATGCCATGACACGCTTTAACATTATTTACATACACAGCCACAGTCCGCAATAACTAATATAACTCAGCTTCTGACACAGTAATGAGGCACTGTTTCACAAGTACAATATTTCATACTTTCATTTATAAGAGAGAACATATTCATCTATTTTTAAATAAGAAAAAATTCACTTGTGTCTAATTTGGCGCCTCTTATAGCCTGGCACCGAAGGCAACCACCTAGATTAGTTATATAGTTGGGACGGCCCTGCCAAAGCATAGCACCAGTATCAAATGGGCAAGTCTTTCAAAAGAAAAAATGGTTACTTTCTTTCCTTCTCTGCTATCCAATCCCAGAGTTATTACCTGTGTCCCAAGACAAGATTTTGGGCTCGTGAGGGGATGTGACAGGCGCACCATTGTAAAGCACCAGATATGACTGGTGCACAAGCATGGGGTCAGAACTGAAAGACCCCTGAATGACCTAGCTTTCAAAATCACACGGGAGCGAAGGAAATTCAGAGTATGAGTGATTACAATAAAACATATCAGCTGACTAGGTTTGAGGGGTTTAGGTGGCAGGCTTCACAAGTGGGCTGTGTCTAGACTGGCATGATTTTGCACAAATACTTTTAACGGAAAACTTTTTCCGTTAAAAGTATTTGCACAAGAGAGCATCTACACTGGCATGTGCCTTTGCGCAAAAGATTTGCTTTTGCGTAAAAGCATCCGTGCCCAGTGTAGACGCTCTCTTTCACAAAAAAGCTCAGATGGCCATTTTAGCCATCGGGCTTTCATGCGCAAGAAATTAACATGGCTGTCTACACTGGTCCTCTTGCGCAAGAATACTTGCACAAGAGGGCTTATCCCTGAGTGGGAGCGTCAGATTATTTGCGCAAGAACCACTGATTTTTTACATTACAAAGTCAGTGTTCTTGCGCAAATACTCGCAGCCGGTGTAGACAGGCGGCAAGATTTTGTGCAAAAGCAGCCACTTTTGTGCAAAATCATGCCAATCTAGATGCAGCCTTACAGCGTAGCTATCAAGGTTCTGACTGGAGCTCAGGCTCTGGGACTCCATGAGTGGGCATGACTACACTTCAGACTAAGTCTGGTCAGGTATAAACTTAATCCCCTTTCTGTCAACATGCAAATCAGACTGATTTAGGGGGAGCATCTGGGACTGGGCCTACGACCCTGCTGGAGGGTGGGTTAGCCAATCGCTCCTGCTAAAATGTGCATCCAATGTCAATTTGCAGTACTGATGAAGTTCAAGTTGCAGACCTGAGTCAGTGTAGCATGGGCATATCAGCACACAGACCCAGGCTTGGTGTGTAGCATAAACATACCCATCAGCTCTCTGTGTTTGAATTGGTGGGGATACTTTTTCCTCAAGCAAAGTACTTCTTGCTTGTTTTTTAAACCTCCCAGTTGGTTATGACTGAATGCATATTTCCCCTTAGGCTAGGATCACTTCTGAGTTATAGAAGTGCCTATGAGAATTGCCAGAGTTAAGGTACTGTCTGTAATATAGCAATTACTAGGCTCATTTTGGAGGGTGAAAGAATATCTCTATGGATGTTCAACTACATTTTCATCTGTTTTCTTAGGCCACATTCACCTCATTTGATTTTCATGAACATACTGTGACTAGTTTACTGGCATGCACATTTATGCAAAATGAATTGCAAAGATAGCTTCACCAGTATTTCAGAAAGAGAATTTTAAATACGCGCATGCAAGCATTTATGCTCTGGGAAGGATTTGCTGGTCTGGGATTTATCTGACTAGTCACAAAAACCCCACAGCTCCAGTAGTGAATATCCACAGAACTGGTTCATGAGCAATCTAGATTTATTTTAAACTATGTCACGCTATTAACATTTTTGGAAAAAAGAATCTGATCATAGAGACAAAGTAGATGAGGTAAGTTTTTTATTATTATTATTATTTGATCAAACTCTATTGGTGGGATATACAAGCTTTTTAGCTTCCTCTTCAGGTCTGGGGAAGGAAACAAGACTGTCTGAGCTAAGAATAATTTGGGACAGACAGTTAAGCATAAGTGGTTAACACATGTTGTGGGAGACCACTTAAAATGAAGTGGAAAATTGTTCGAGACACTAAAAACCATGGACTCAGACACTCATATGGCTTATCACAACAATTTGTAACTCATGGTACTGTCTGCTAACCTTTAATTGCTCACTTTGTTTTAAGTGGTCTCCTACAACATGAGTAAACCATTTATGTTCAACAGTCCAACACCCAATTGCTCACTTCATTAAAGTGGTCTCCCACAATATACATTAATGCCTTATGCTTGACAATCTGTCCCAAATTTAGCTTAGACACTCTATTTTCTGTCCCCAGACCTGAAGGAGAGCTTTATGAAACTTGGAAACTTGTACCTTCCATCAGCAGAAATTGATCCAGTAAAAGATATTACTTCATATTGTTTCATATCATGGGATTAACACTGCAGATTCTCTGCTCATAGAGAATACCAAAAAGGGAACTGAGGAAATAATACACAATAAATAATTTGACTAAATTTGGCTCAACGTGCTTCAGCAATTTAGAATATTTTGGGAGATAATGAGTGCAAGTATGGAGGGATGAAATTTGTAAAATCTAACTGGTCGGTCATTTTAAGAGGAAAAGGAATATAACAATTTTAAAAGAAAATGAAAAACAATCCATGTTCTGAGGCCACCTTTGAATGTATTTTACTACCCATGTCATCCAACTTAATAAAAACTCCATTTTCCTCCAGGGAGAGGTGCTTGGCAAACAGCTTCTTTCCAAATGTTGGGAGGGAGGGGAGCATAAGCTTAGTCCTGCAAACCGTTATTCACTGAAACGGTGATTATAGATGTGAGAGGTTACATTGTGGTCAGGACTAAAGTCCTTTGAATCCTACCCTGAGAATGTACATATGAGCTGGGTTTTTCCTCTCTTAACTCAGCAGTCCCAGAATATCATCTTTATGTATATATCATAGCTACATCTATCCAAAAAGGAAGAAAAGAGATCCCATTCCAAGGCTCCCTCTGTATCAAGGAGGCACCAGAAAGTTTGTAAGGAACCATGGACAACTCATTAGAAAACTGCCTCAAGCACTCTTGTGCTGCTCTGCCTCTCTAAAAGCCTACACTAATGCACAGCTAGTGCCTTAGAAAGCAGCATGTCACTGGGATTACTAATGTAGGCAGAGACCTCACCAGGGAGAACAGTACCCTTTTTTATTGCTTTTAAAATACAAAATTCAGGGCCTAAGGAAAATAGACCCGAAGAGAGGAGAGATGCCAACCTTTTGGAAAGTGAAAGAAACTAAAAAGGTACTATAGGAGCTAGCAGAAATGTAGAAGAAGTTAAAAATTACTCATCCAGAAAAGGGAAATCTGCTACATACTATTGTATTTTTCTTGTACTCTTAGTCACTGGCAGTCTCTAAGGACTCCTTCATCTCCCTCCAGTAGCTCTTTAGGGACCTAATAAGTTTCCTAACTTTACACTCCCCCTCCTCCCCCCTTTCAGGAATCTGCCACTCAGAGCTACCTAAACTTCTCTCCCCAGAGAGGTGAATGTAAAGTGATGAGGAATAACAGTGCCATGGCTAGTTTAAAAGTGGCTCCCACATGGCAAGTCAAAGAACTATCACTGGGTCTAGCTGGCTGATTTTTTATGCCTAGTTTTTTTTTAAATGCCAATTTTTATTGAAAGTGCATCAATGTGTTAGCTCAAAAAAAGCAGATTAGGCACTTTCAGACCAAAAAAGTTATAACGAAATATATTTGCCATGTATTATTCCTGTATCCCCACAGGGAGATCACAGTTATTAAATGATCTCATAAAACTGAGGCTACGTCTATACCACAAAGTTTTTGTGAAAAAACATCCCTTTTTGCACAAAAATCAGCAGAGAATCCACACCTCAAATGCATTTTTGCACAAGAAAATCAACAGAACAGAGGGCTTTTGGCAGTAGAGTTATTCCTCTACCCACGAGGAATAACTCCTTTTTGTGCTACAGCTCTTGCACAAAAAGGCAGGTGTGGATGCTCCAGAGGGGTTTTTGCACAAGAAACCCCTGTCAGAAAAGCACAGGTGCTAGGTTCATCAAGGGCTATTAACCAAAATAATCAGATATGCCGTCCAATGTTCTAGAAGTCCCTAGTCTCTGACTGCCAGATGCTGCAACTGGATCCCATGAGATGGATTACTTGATAAATGCTCTGTTCTGTTTGTTCCCTCTGAAGCAACTGGCATTACTGGGCTGGATTGGTGTGACTCATTATAGCTTCTATTGTATTCATAGGCACATATTTTTCATTTTAGTGTTTTCACAATGCATAGTGTATAGTCATTGTGATTATTTAAAATATTTTTTTGCATAAAAAAATCTTTTATAAGGCTATGTGTATTATTTATTAAAACTTTCACTGGTAGTGGACACTATAGTAAAGGTGAAACATGTCCATTATTAACTAACTTTCAGAAGATAATATACATGTTCCATTAAAAAATAAATCCAGCCAGACATTTTAGAACCAGAGAGAAAATGGTTGGTGTTTGAAACTACACATTTTCTTTGGTTGCTAAATGGTCTTTTTTAAGCAGCAATACCTCTGCTTGGATTAATTGTTTAATGTTTTATAGATAACTGAAAAGGAGATTCTTAGGAAGTCTGTTTATGATTTCTGCCTACGTTTATAAAACCCCACACCAAACTAACAACACATTGTTTGTCATTCAGAAGGAGTAATCATTACATCCATTTTGGTGATAGAAAAATTGAGACAGTTGTGTAAAACAGAAAAATTCATATCAATTTTCTGACAAAGATGCAGCACAGCATAAAGAGGCTCAAACATATTTTTTGTCATCTTGTCATGAAAATTTGCTTAGGTTTTCATAACTTGCTTTGTGCTTTCCTAAGAGGCTAGACCTCAGCACTTGGGTATACCCTTTTCTAGGGAAGTGGCACAAATACATTATAGCTTTCATTTCAGAGTGCCCATTAATTGTGTGCACCTCAACTGGAATACTCATCTCAAGGTATTTAAATATCACAAGCAAAAATCAGCAGACAGTTTTGGATATTTGGGCCCAAGTTCCTTGTCTAAGGCCACTCGTTAAAATCAGTGGAAGAACTGGGAAGAGCAGTATCAGGTCTTACTCCTGGGTTTAGTTCCCTAGACTATGTAGCAGTTATGGAATTTTTTTTAAAAAATGAGGTTGGCATCTTAAATGAAGAATTTCCTTGCTTTTGTTGGGCTGTGACCACTTCTCAACATCATTAGAGCACAGTTTCAATATGAAATGTCAGTAGGGCTGCCATTATTAAATGAAGGAAGACAAATTGCATTAACTGAGACAGTAATACTCAGGATAAGAGTATTCTTATCTACTGTGTTCTTAGTGTAAATTTCCCCCAGTTAGAAAACTGATGAACATTTCATAATTTTCTTTCTTCCTCACAGTTTTATTGCACTATGCTTCTACCTACACACTTCTGACAGACATCAGAATCCCTCTTTCTATTCCTTTGGGACTTAATGTAAGTATAGACAATTGCAAAGAGTGATAGAATTAAACAACATTCTTCAGTGCCGCAGTGCTCCATAAACAGAGTTCCAATTACCCAGCACCTTCCCTAGCAAAGCTCAGGGAGAAGTCTGTGGGAGAAAAGAGAGAAAGTGATAGTTGATGCCAAAGGGGAAGTAGTGGTTGTTGTCTAAAGCAGTGGCTGATATTTATTGACAGATCTGAGTTTGGAAGCTTTGCAACGATTAGGCCAACGCACGACCCCTTGAGCCCATGGTAACATCAATGGATGTTCAGCCAAGATTCCTGCCTTTAGCATTGTCATCCTTTATCTTAGTAAACATCAAAATCTGAGCACAAGAGAGAGAAAATGAGCTATTGATTTTCCAGTATTGTCTTAACCTGCAGTCTAATTGAAGGTCAGTATATGTATTCCTGTCAAAGGCAGAGTTTTGCTATGCATTGTGGATGTCTGACAAAAACCACCCCAAGAGGGAGAGCGTAGTTATTCCTTTGGCACCACACAGAAGGCTAATACTCTATCCAATGATCTCACACATTCTCTTAGGAAAATCGAGGCCTGGAGAAGACAAAGTACAAAGTAATTGGACTAGATGTCAAAAGTCTGACAGAAAAAGGGAGAGCGGGAGAAGGCAAGAGAGACGGAAATGAATGCGTTTATCATTATAACACAGATTCAAAATAAATTGTCTATTTAGAGAAAGTGGATGTTTCTATCCCTCCCTCTATGTTATTTTTCCTCTCATTGAAGGATGAAGTGCTCCTTTTTCTAACACAATAAAGGAGTAGATTTTTTGTACAGAAATATTTTGCTTCATTAGAGGTCAGCTATTATATGACAGTAAAACAGACATTAGGTAAATATTAAAGGAAAACTACATCCCTACCTTATTTTGGCCATTGTCTTTCTGCTCTGTTTTCCTTCAGTATCGATGAATTGTTACCTTAGATCTTGAACACGAGAGTGAAGTGGTGCCTGGCACCCAAAACAAAGAGTGAGGATGGTTCCTTTCCCTTCTATTTCAGATACCTATGTTCATTGACACACAAACACACACACACACAAACACTCTGCTCTTTCCTCTTCAGAGTCTTAAATTTGAATTTTCTGTCAGTTCACTAGCTAGTTTGGATCTCTTTCCCTTTCCCAATAAGCAAATCCACCCTTCCCTCCTTTTACTTATACATATAAGTATAGCTCCCACATTCTCACCTCCGCCTCCTGCATAATGGCTGAAGTCATGAGGGGGGAAAGGGAAGAAGTTCGAGTTACATTTATTTGGTTCAGTTCAAGTTATTTGGCTTAATAGTTCACTACGGCACTTCAAGATGGGTAGGGTAACCCACAGTATTTTAATGCAGACATACATCCTGGCAGTCATAGTGAAGAACAAATTTTGAGAAACTATTTGACTTTATCACGGTAATTGCTACTTTGGCTCAGAGGTTTTTAATTTGCTCATTTAGAGGGTGGCTACGTCTAGCCTGGCATGATTTTCCGCAAATGCTTTTAACGGAAAAGTTTTCCGTTAAAAGTATTTCCGGAAAAGAGAGTCTACATTGGTCCTGGAGTTATCGTTAGAACGAAGGACTTTTGCGCAAAAGCGAGTCTAGATTGGCGGCGTGCTTTTGCACAGAAGCAGAAGCCCAGAACTATTTTGAAGACGGCAAAAGGGCACCAGCCCTTTCCGGGGGCGGGGCTGGAGCTCCGTTCAGACACGTGCTTAAAGAGGTCTCGCCGGACAGCCGTTTGTCTCCTGCTCTGTGCTATAGGACCTCTTGCAGGGACTGTCAGCCATAGCAGGTTTGGTGGTTGCCCTCTGCCTTTTGGACATCACTGCCTTTTGCCCCCTAGTGCTTTTTCCTGGTTTTGGTTTCTTGTCCCTTGCTTTGTCTGCCATGGAACCAGGGGTGGCCATGTGCTTGCTCTGGCCCCTGTCGGCCATTTTCGAGTGCCTGCAGCTGCTGCTCCAGGCTGGTGCTCTCGTGTTCCAGGACCAGGAGGTGCAGATCACCTTGGACTCCCTCACCAAGGAGGCTATGGATTTCCTGTGGCATTCCCACCCCAGGGTGGAGAGGTGACTCTGGAGACTGGACACCAGGACAGACTGGTGGGACCAGCTGGT
>JANRFK010001158.1:36896904-36914761 GCA_030068395.1 Apalone spinifera
CCCTCCCACTATCCCTCACACATGTAGCCCAGGGACATGTGTGGCCGCAGTGGGACTTCCCTCGGGGAGCCAGCCAAGGCACCGGGAACAGGCGAGGGGTATCTGGTCCTGCCCCCCGGCCCTCGCTGGCCCGCACATAGCCCAGACGCAGCTCCTTCACCTTAGCCCGGACCTGTTCCAGGTTCCGAGCTGGATGTCCCTGCTGGGCTAGCGCCTGGGCCATGCGGCCAAAGATGTTGGCATTGCGGCGCCAGGACCGGGTCTCGTGGAGGCCCTCCTCTTCCTCCCACAGGTCCAGGAGGATCTCCAGCTCCCCCGATCTCCAGGAGGAGGCTCTCCTTTTGTGGCCCCTGGGGGCCTCCTGCGCTGGGAGTGCGGGTGGCTGAGCACCCAGAGCTGCCATGCTGGGCTGCAAGGTGGGCACGGCACAGGGCAACATGGCATGGCAGGGGCAACATGGCAGACCTCAGGCCAGAGGTCTGAGGCACGCTCCTGCCATGTGCGCTCAGCAGCCTGCGGCTACTTTAAAGAGTTCGGGTTACCAGGAAGTCCGGGGCTCCCACGGGGTCTCCCAGCATCCAAACCGCTTTTTTCCGTTTAGCCTGCTTTTGCGCAAAAGTCTTAGCTAGCTGTCTACACTGGCCCTTTTGCGCAACAGTTTTTCGCAAAAAGGACTTTTGCCCGAACGGGAGCATCAAAGCTTTTCCGCAAGAAGCACTGATTTCGTACATGAGAACATCAGTGCTTTTGCGGAAAATCAAGCAGCCAGTGTAGACAGCTGGCAAGTTTTTGCGGAAAAGCAGCTGATTTTCTGGAAAAACTGGCCAGTCTAGATGCAGCCAGTATGTTTAAAGCATGAAATGTCCTATGAAAAATCTATGGACAAGATGGAAGAGGTGGGAGGAGGAGAATTAGGAGAAAACAAAGAATCTCTTTTAGAGTCCCTATTTTATTTTGATAGCTTTACTAGCTGAGGTAAATCATCATCTCCATATTATTATTTTTTTAAAATTTTTGTTGGCTGGCAATACATTTATATATTAGAATTTAAATCTGCTAGATAGTTCTTATAATGTAATTATTGTTAGGGTTCTCGGACTCTGTATGGACTTTTTAAAAGTGATTAAATCTAAAGAAATGAAATAAACACATCTGTAACTACTGTGAAACAATTTGGCTGTGTCTAGACTGGCAAGTTTTTCCACAAAATCAGCCGCTTTTGCGCAAAAACTTGCCAGCTGTCTACACTGGCCGCTTGAATTTCCGCAAAAGCACTGACTTTCTACTGTATGAAATCAGTGCTTTTTGCGGAAATACTATGCTGCTCCCATTCAGGCAAAAGTCCCTTTTGCGCAAAACTTTTGGGCAAAAGGGCCAGTGTAGACAGCTGAGATTCGTTTTGCGCAAAAAAGCCCCGATGGCTAAAACGGCAATCGGGGCTTTCTTGCGCAAAAGCGCGTCTAGACTGTCATGGATGTTTTTCCGCAAAACATCCTTCGGAAATAGCCCACTCTTTTTGTGTTTTATATTGAAATGATGTGAGAGAATCTTCATATTAATCCTGGTCACCTTTAATCTAGCTTTTCTCATGTCTTTCACAGGCCCAAGTATGCTGAACAGTTATGACAAATCCTTTTAGGGCTACGCGGGATTAGTTTTTACTGATTGTGCAATAAGCCCTACCTATCTGTCCTGAGTATTGATGAGTGTTGCTGGAAGCTATAAAGTGTCAAATCCCATACAGCAGGGGTGGGGAACCTTTCTAGGGTCAGGGGCTGCTGACCCATAGAAAAATGAGTTGTGGGCTGCACACTAGCGAGAAGCAAACAATAAAACCAAACCCCTCATTGACGTGGCCCCCGACTGAGAAGGAGAAAGACTCTCCCCAGATTCCCCTCACACGCCAGAGCCTAGGGAGGCCTGGACTAGTAGATTTTGTGTGCTCCAGCTCCGTGGGGAAATAGCAGGGGACCTGGAGCTCCAGCACAGGCTCTCCAGTGCTAGAGGGGGATTCCTGAGTCTTGGGGGCCGGATCCAGGCAACCCAGGGGTCGCATCTGGCCCTTGAGACTTAGGTTCCCCACCCCTACCATACAGCAGTTACATCATGATTTTTTTTAGCAGTTCTATAGTGCGCTAATCATTTGTCTGCTTTGTTCACTTTAACTAACTAACCCACATAACACAACTGGGTTGTCATCCATTTTATACATATGAGCGGTCTGAGGCACAGAGGTGCAATCATCTACATAAGTTAATCGTGCAAGATCAGGCCCTTGAAGTGAGCTCTTACCCAGAGCCAAACAGTAGAGTCATATCTAGAGCTTGAATTAGAATCCAGGCATTTTCTGTAGTGGAGCAGCTGCCCACTGTGGCAAGGGAGAAGTTCAAACCAGGCTGAGGGAGCCTGCACAAACCCCTGCAATTAAGGAGAGGCTTCTGGGGAGCCAATCAAAGGGTGGCTTGCTGGGGCAGCTCTGTTACAAGCAGCTACTCAGCAGAGCAGAGAGCAGTTGGATCCTGTGAGGACTCAGGACTGGCCCCTAGGGAAGGAGTAGCACCGTAGCTGGAGCAGTGCTGGGCAGACTCAGAGGAGCAGAGGGAGAGGCTCCTTCCTGATACCTCCCAGGCTGCTGCTGTGATACAAGGCCCAAGAAGATGCAGGTGTCATGCGGAAGTGGCCCAGAGAGCATGAGCAGTTAAGGGGAAATGAAGGAGGGCTGGTCAAGGCTGCTATCAGAGGGTCGCTGGGTCAGGACCTAGAGTGGTGGGTGGTCCTGGGTTCCTCCCTTCCCCCTTGCACTGCACCTTGGTACACTGAAGAGCATGGCCTATATAGACCGTGGCTAGCCCCTGAGGCAAGGAGCTAGACTTTGGGGCTGCAGTTGTACGAAGTAGACGGAGGTCTGCTGATAACCCAGAAGGAGGTAGAACAGAGTGGTGGCACTGCTGGAGGGCAGTGTCCTGAACAAGATGCCATGTTCCAGGGAGTGACACGTATCTAGACAGTGAAGACAGCAGAGCAGACAGCAATGATGGGCAAGATATCAAACAGAAGGCAGTGCACTCAACTGTCAGAACTACTTCCTGGTGTGACCAGCAGGAGGCCCCGGCGTGGGGCGTCAACCCTGCTACATTCCATAGCACACCATCTTGTGCTCAGACTGTTGCCATGTTACACATCTAAGGGGTGCACCATGGATTTGGTGGTGCAGCATGACATTAACATTTTGTCTGTACCTGTTTGAGGTTGGCATCTAACTCACAAGAGGATAAGCCAGGAATGAGCTCTGCACAGCTTCCCAAATGACCACCGATAAGCCTGTGTTTCACATCAAACAAGCTGTGCCTATTACAGGGCAATGCATTTTAGGAACCATTTGGAGCATTTGGAAAGATTTTTAATTTTTAAAAAAATATTCCCTGCACCAAGTGCCTCATTACCCACAGTTCATTGTAGGATACAGAGGGATCGGTAAAATCTCTAGAAATAACTGGTGGTCTTTGAGTCTTTGACATGATTTTATAAAGTCTCTAGCCCTTGCAGCGTTAAAGTCAGTGATGGGTCCCCTTGGAAAGCTGATCAGTTAGCTCTTCCCAATTAAAGACAAACATAGTCCTTCTAGGGCTATTGGACCATGAAATAGCAATATATTTTCCAATCTTCCCCACTCTAGGCCTCAGGCGGGCGTGATTTGGAGGGAAAATCCCATATTTGTATCTGGTAAGAAAAAATGTTTATGTGGAAGGCTGATGTAATTTGAGTGTTCCTTGGGAGTTAGACTGTGTCCTGGGTGATGGATTAATTTACCAAGTGAAGGGGAGCTATATGAGCAGTTTATTGTATGGTTCTGCAGTTTACCATGGTCATCACTTCTCCAGGTTAGTTAGATGTATATGTAGCGAGATTCTAAATATTGGAGACAATTTGCTTTTGTACAATTATAATATTTAAATAAGTGTAGGTAAGAAAGTTTCAAAGTCCTTTTGGAGAAATTGTGTGGGAATCTAGATTCAGGAGAAAGAATAATGAAAATGGACTGTGGTGGGGAGGAATCATTTAGATTATTCAGATTCTTAAAACATATCCAAAATGAGTCTCTAAACCCTGTAGTAATTCCACCTATCTGCAATGTATCCTCCGTTTTTATTCTGCATTAACCACATCTATTTTCCATTTGTAGCTCTTTATGTGATGTAAATGTTGTGATTAAAAAAGGGAACATATGCTTTAAATGTGCTTTTTCTGTGTCAGTGCTGCCTTGTGTTATTAAACATGTTATGCTGAAAAGCACAGCTAGCATTTTTATGTATTTATCAATAATTAGCCATTGATAGCTTATTTTGTGAGTTCTGCCAGGGTTTCTTTTTTAAGCTTAATATATTATGGGGGGAAAATACCCTTTGCTTTAAATTATGCCATTGTAGATTTAACTCCAGTGAAATTACTTCAGATTTATTTTGGGTTGGCAACTCAGAGTTTTTTCTCAGTGTTTTTTTCCCCAAAACTTACTTTTACATTACCCATTATTCTACATCAGTACTACATTGCCCTTTTGTAGCTTTCCTGCTCTTCATTTTCACGAAGGGATAGTGCCTAGCCAACTGCAAGACAGAATCATTTTGGATCAAGTGCTCCAGGATGTACATGTTGGCCTGATCTCTGCTCCCTTCCTGTGCTCCCTAAGTACTACTGTTCTGTGCAGCTTGAAGAACGCTGCTAGCTATAGCAGATAGAAATCACTGTCTTCATTTCACCGTACTCCATTTCCCACCCAGAAGAGATGTTGTAGTAAGCTGTATGGTCTGAGTATTTTAATGGGCATGAGGATTTTGAGCCTTGTGGCCAGGCCATCGCAACCAGAAATAATGCTGACACAGTCAGCTGGTTTTCAAGGAACAGAAGATACTGAGGGCTAAATCCTTCCTATGCATCTAAAGGCTTCTGTAATGAAATGAAGCTCAGGTTCTATCTGGTGTAATCAGAAAACAGCAGGATTCCTTGTCAAAAGGATTTTACATTCACCTCAATACTCTATGGACCCTCTTTTGTGCTGCTTTTATGAGGTCCCAGTTGCTCTCTGGTTCCTGCAGAGAGTTTGTGTTTGCTGTGGAGAGCGGTAAAAATTTATATTGGTTGGGGGATCTAGAAATTGCCTTCTCCAATAGCATAGACTTCTACACCATTGTGGGGTTCCCTTGGGTGATGGCTGTACACAGCCATGAAATTCTTTCTCTACCAGCTCTGTCAAGGGCAGGATTCACATGTATCTATGCTGGATTATTATAAATCCCACTTTTTTTACTGCAGCCTGAAGAATCTTCTCTTCCTTTGCTGCTTTATAAAGTAAATCCAGTGAGAGACACCTACATAGTGAGGAAGTCAGTTTAAAATGGGGAAGTTACACATTAGTCTGTATGGAGATATCTTGTCCTTTATTATACAAGATTAAAATTTAGATTATACAGTCTAAAGAAGGATTAAAGATAGTGTAATGTGCAATTAAAAGATAAATCAAGCACCTAAAGCATATCTATTATTTTACACTGTGGTCATGTATTTACCAGAGATACACGTATAAGCTTTTCACTGAGGGCTTGGCCTTTAATAAATAAGCCCATTATTCTCTCCAGGAAAAGCTGAAGAACTCACTGCTTTTCACTTTAAGACATAGGATGACAGCCACCCTAAAAAGCTGACAATGGTTATGAACTGTATTTTTTTCTGACAGACCTACTAAAGAACTGCAAGCAACTTAAATATGCTGTTTTGCACCAAATCTTTGGAAACCAATGTCCTCTCTAGCATTCTGCCTCTATGCTATATGTTCACAGGGAGGCTACGTCTACACTGGCAGCTTCTTGCTCAAGAACTCTTTTGCAGAAGAGTTCTTCTGCAAAAACTCTTCCAGAAGAGAGCGTCTACACTGGCATGTATTTTTCCGCTAGAGATGTGCTTTTGCTCAAGAGCATCCATGCCAGTGTAGACACTCTCTTGTGCAAGAAAGCTCTGATGGCCATTTTAACCACAGGACTTTTTTGCTCAAGAAATTCATGTTGCCTGTCTACACTGGCCTCTTGAGCAAGAACAGTTGCGCAAGAGGGCTTATTCCTCAGCATCATAGTTCTTGTGCAAGAAGCCCTGATTTTAAACAGTAGAACGTCAGCTTACTCGCGCAAGAGCACATGGCCAGTGTAGACAGGCAGCAAATTTTTGCGCAAGAGCAGCCGCTTTGGCGCAAGATCGCGTCATTGTAGACACAGCTGGAGTGTTTAGTACTTCCCCCTCCCTGATTTAATTCTAGGAAGCTGGAGTAGAGTTCATTTCTCACGGAAAAAAAGGACTTGAAAGTTAGCCATCCATCTCAAAGTGAAAATGCCTACCTGATACAGAGGTGAATATACAAGTTAGAGTCATAAAAAGAAACCTCTAGAGGAGGCAGGCTACTGCAAAATACTAATGCCAACAACCATCCAGAGAACAAACCTCCCATCTTTCCCCCTGATTTTCAGCATGTTTGTCTATGATAGACTCTCCCTGAAATTAGCATTTTTTTTAATATTTTGGTTGAAATGAAGAAATACAGAGGAAGAAGCCAGCTATCTTAAAGTTGACCAACCACTTCATTTTTCATTTCAAACGGGATTCTGCTTCCAAGAAATGGGCCGGATGGGCAAAATTGTGGTTTATTATTTGTATTTTAGTTCACTTGAACCTACTGGGCAGATAGCAGCAGTTTTTAGCAATCAGTTTGAGAGGGTTTTTTTTCCGCCTATATGGTCATTTAAGTAATTCTGTAGGCCCTCATCTATACTAGGACCTTATTCCAAAATCATTCCCCCAAGTTCGAATTTATAAGCGGTACATCCACACTAGCAAGCCCATTATTTGGTGTCGAATTTTGGGAAGTTGAAGGGAGCACACTCTCCCTTTGACTTTCCTTACTCCTTGTAGAAGCAGAACTATCATAAGCAGTAACCTCTCAGTTTGAATTAGCCTGTCTTCACTAGACCCGCTAATTCGAACCCTAGAAGATCAGCTGCAGCTGCTTCTATCTTATTTGTACTGTGGCCAGGCCTTGAGGAGTAACGCTAATTCTGAAACAGTAATTTCAAAATAAAATTAGTGTGCATGCTCTGGTGCCACTAATTCAAACTTATTGGCCTCCGGGAGGCTTTCTTCAGCTCCTCAGAGTGCTTCCTGGGTCTTTAAATCCGAGTTAGCGCATCCGCATTAATGGAGCCCACCTCAGACTAATTTTGATGCATCCCTGTAGTGAGGACATGCTAATTCAAATTTGTTAAGTTGGGAATTCTTAAGTCAAATTTAGTAATTTTGAAATCGTTTCCTAGTGTAGACGTGGCCTAGGAACATTTTTAAAAAACCTATTTGAGTTTAATTTTGTTTTTTTGAATGAACTATTGGACTGGACTGTGACAGAGTTAGATATCTACATTGGTCAACAGATATTTAATCAGCTACTTCGGCTGATTACTGTTCAAGAAAAGGGACAGGATTCAAATGGCAAGGGAAGAAACTTAATTATCACCAATGAAAAGATTTACAGAAGCAAATGCAAGATGAAACCATTTTGTAAGAAGAGATAAAGAACCCTGGATGAGGACAATTTGGGAAACTAATCACAGTAAAGAGACCAAGATGATAACTTTTCATATCCTCCTCATCTCTTGTTGGATTGCCTGTTTGTAATATATTCATATCAAATCCTTCATATCTCATGTCTCCTTGAAAAGCTTCAAACAGGCAGCTCTGAAATATAAATGCTAATAAAACTACTACTGACTGGGGAAATCTGATGTCATGAGGAAAGATTTTAAAAAGTACTTTAGTGCTGAAATCAATTTTGAAAATGGGACGGGACCACAGGTAAAATTTTCAAAGGCAAATAATTGAAAATCTTAGATTGTATGTTTTATACACTACTGGCTTCAAGTACCACATCACAATTTTAGAAGCTATTTTTAATCAGAGTAATGTTTTACTGCCATTACCTAACCTTGCAGGATGTCAAGTGTCCTCAACTTTCCTGAACACAGTCAGTGGGAGTGTAAGGCCCTCAGCTGCTGCAGATGAACACCCTCAACTCCTATGGACTTTAGGGTCATGTCCTAGTGGTCAAAGCAGGAGCACGAGTCAGGCCAGGTCAAATACTGGAAGGTCAGAGGGCAAATCAAGAGTTGAGTATCAAGAGTGAGGCCAGGTCAGGTTACTAGGAGATCAAAAGTGGGAGATGAAATTGAGAGTGGAATGATGAATTAATAGCTAGTCAGGTCAGATTGGGGAAATCAAGACAAAGGAGCTGGAGTAGGAAGCCACAGTCCAAAACAAAGAGGATTCCAGTTGCATGAACAACTTCCTGTTCCTGTATTGGATTTCAATAGAGGCTATGGACCAATCAGGGCTCCCTGCATTCTGCCAATTCTACCTCTGGCAACACTCAAGAGGTCCCATGGTGTCAGCTTGTTAGCTCCAGAAAACTCCTGTGGACCAGGCTCTCTGACATATAGTGTATGTCTAAACTACGTGTTATTTTCGAAAGAGAATATGCAAATTCCCCAGGAATTCCTGGGGAATTTGCATATCTTCTTCTGATCTCACTTTTAAAAGTGGGTCTTTCAAAAGTGAAAGTAGTCTGGAAGTGTTTTTTTCAGAAAAAAACTCCTTTTTCGAAAAACTGCATAAACCTATTTTTTTAAGGAAGAGTGGTTTTTCGAAAAAGGGGTTTTTTTCTGAAAAAAACGCGTCCAGACTACTTTCACTTTTGAAAGACCCACTTTTGAAAGTGAAATCAGAGGAAGATATGCAAATTCTCACAGAATTTGCATATCCTCTTTAAAAAATAACGCATAGTCTAGACAGAGCCTTAGTGACAGAAGAGGAGAAGGCTATTAAGATATCTTCTGCACCTTGCATGAACAGGATCTCTGACACTACTGTGCACTTGAGTAGTATGCTGAAGAGCCAGAAAAGAAACTCTAGTTGTAACAGCTACACATATATAAGAATGTGGCATGAACTATAGCTATTAGCCTTCTATAGCAGGTCTATTGTTCAAAAGTAAATGGTTTGGGTGCAATTTGACATACTATCCTCCATCAGGTGACCATGCTGCATAAAAACAAATTGTAAAGATCAAAAGAAAATCGATAAAGTTTATATTATATACCGACCCTATAATGGGAGTAGATTGTCTTGTCCCCAAACCTATATCTATATAGTTGAATACACATCTCTCACGGTACATGTAATCCATAGTAAATTTCTTACCTGGGATTTGACTTATTAAGAAACAAACTATCATAACCAAGATCAGCTCAAACTCTTGATCCCAGACTTTGATGTTTCTCATCCAAAGGACTGCTTAGTGAACATAATGCCTGCCTCTTAGCCATTTTCTACCTAACAGCAGTCAGGTAAACAGTATCATCAGGTTAAATATACATGAATTATATGATACATGTGCACACATATATGTATGCATATTTTAAATTAACATGGGGCTCTAAATACTAATAGTAAGACATTACATTAGACTTGCTGAACATCAGCATGTCACAAGGCCAGGAGTTTGCCATTCTCACAGCCACAGGGCTCCATCCTATCAAAGTTAATACAAGTCTTTCCACTGACTTACGTGGGAGTTGGAGGAGGTTCACAATGCCTTGAGCAATTACCATGCAATGTCCTGAAATATTTTCAGCTAGTTTCAAAGGAAAATGTAAAGCCATGACATTATATTACTGTAACTTAGATCATGAAGGTGAGAAGTATCATGGCAGAAATCTTCCTACAGGGTGTGGGAGAGGGGATGAGAAGACTTCAAAATATTCCTGATATTAAAAAAAAACTCTGACACCTGTTAAATACTGGCTTTCACTCCTACTTGGAGTAAAAAATGACCTCTGAAATATGCATCTTCTTAACTTGCTGGAAGCATAGCTGAGTCAACAGATAGGGCAGCCACTGAACAAGGGACATTCTCTGTATAATGTGGGCCTAACCACGGCTGGCAGTACTACAGTTGCCGTCAGAACAAAGTCTTGAATAATATGGCTTAGGAATGGAAGCTATATCTGTATACTGTGAAATGGCGCTTCAATCCATGCAGGGCTGAAGCAGCACATGGAGACGTCCCACCAACACCTGCTGGAATCACAGGGATATGCCAGCTGCTTCTGGGAGCAGTGGGAGTCAGGGCAGCTAGGAAGTTTGCCTTAGCTCTGCTGCACTCCCAGACATTCAGTGTGCAAGAGGTGGTGGTACATGATCTGGTCAGTGTGGTGAAATCATGCTCCACAAATAGAAGTGGCACAATATTTAATTATTCCCATTTAATACTGGATTTACATTACATACACAGGGTATCTAGAGGTACTGTACATGGTCCCCAATATGCATACCAAGAAAAAAGAGAGTACAAAGTTCATTTAATATCTCTATATTTAATATTTATCTAACTAAAATGGGAATAGTAATGGTTACCTCACAAGTGTGAGGTTTAAATCATTAAATGCCCTGAGAATGTCAAATGAGAGTCAATAAGTGAATGAAGACTTATTTCATGTGATAACAACAGGCCCCGCCCTCCCTCCTCAAGAAGGTAATACCAGCTTATAAAAAAGGAATATTATCCAGCTGAAAACTTTGCTGTTCATTGTGAAAAATAGCCCAGGAATAAAGAATGCTTTGCTTTTTGGCAAAACACACTGGTATGCATTATCTGTATTTATGAGGCATTTACCTATCACACAAACCTCTGGGAGTGTTTAAATTATAACTCACCACAGTAGTAACAAATTGCCAAGAGTTGGCAGCAAGCAGACAATCTCTAGATTATTCACAACCTTGACCATAATTTAAAGGAATCCAAACACCATCCTTAACCAGTCATTGAAGGTGGTTTTTACAAAAGTACTGAAGTGAGTTATGAGCAAACACCAGCCCCATTAAAAGCTAATGAGTTCCAGCCCATGGTACTCCCCAACTATTTCAGAACATAAGGAGGCAGGAGGGGAATAGTTTACTCTTCTGCTGGAGTCTAATGTTGTTGGTTGCCTCCCAGTAGGTCCTACTGCTCTGGCAGCTCTGTGCCCTCACTCTTTTCTCTCCCTTTCCCCAAAGGGTATGTTAACACTCAGCCAGAGGTGTAATTTCTATCTTGACTAGACCTACCTCTGATCAAGGTAATATACTACAAATTAAAGTGTGGCCCTGGCAGCACAAGTGGCTGGATGAACTAACCACTCTAAGGGCTTGTCTAGACTATGGAGAAGATCGACCCTCTGGAAGTCAATCCTCTAACTTTCAATTTAGTGGGTCTAGTGTAGACACCAAATTAAATCCTGAGGGCAACCCCCACTGGTGTTGTGACCTCCTTATTCTGTGTGCGCCTGTCAGCTTCTCGCAGTGTAGATGCTGCAGCAGCTTGGCGTAAGGGAAGCTGAATCTAGCTACACATTTTGCTTAGCTGGATGGTGTATCTTAAGCCAATCTGCCTGGTCTAGTGTGGACCTAGGTTAAGAGTCTATCTGAAGGCCTAGGTATGAATTTGCATGACTGGCCCATTCCACCATGTGCATCACCACAACTTCATATTTTTGTCACATTAGGATTGATGAAGCTCCTTTGCATATATCTACCCAAGTCAGAAACTACAGCTCTGAAGAAGTGGGCTGTGCCCACGAAAGCTTATGATACCATCTACATGTTTTGTTAGTCTATAAAGTGCTACCAGATCATTTATTGTTTTTTTCTAAAGAAGAAAGAGAACCCAACTTGCTTAGGTGCTAGGACATGTTTTACTAAGATGGGAAGGGAAGCAAAACAAAGGTGGCTCATTACTTTTTTTCACAAGAGGGTATAGAGAGAGTGCAGTACTTCTCTGCTTGTAAAATCCACCAGCTTCCACTTCCTTTATGTGAATAATGTAGTGGCCTGGCATACTTTCCAGATTACTCCTCACCTGCTCAAGATCTGTTGCTCCTGGTCCCTCGGAGCCTCCCTCCATGTTTTTCTGCCCCTTTAGTGGTATAAGTGTGACACCCAAAGTAACCAAGGTCTCTCACTTTTCATGTTGCTATCTCCATTGGCCCACTGCTATTCGCGGTACTGTAGGACACTGACCTGACCACATGGTGCAAAAAGGACAGGTAGCAGAAGGAATTCCAGTGTGCAGGATGCAGTAAAGTAGAAAGTCTTGTTGATCATTCAGGTGTGTTAACTCATCTCAAGACACAGGGAGGAAAACCCATGGAATGATGCTTCTCAATGTAGCCAGGACCCACGCCATCTGTAAAAGTGCACTCAGAAGCAAACAGAGGATGATGCATCATATGGAGTGTACGTGTAGAGACTATGGCATGGATAGCACTGCATAAACAGGGGGTTTTCTACATTAGCCAAGCCCTCTGTTTGGCCACCAAGCACGGTACTTGGTGCATTATTTGCCTCTAGTATGACAATTGGTGAGTTCTAACTACACAGCCAATTCTACTTACAGCTACTCTGAAATCTGGGATTAAGATACCTACACTCATCTATGGCATCATATTAATACTACCACCAGAATCTCATTAAGATGTAACAGAACTTTGAGTTTTTTAGGATCAGTGCTTTAGTCATTGCTGAAGCATCCTTTTCTTTTTTAAGCAAAGGAAAAGACTCATCTATTTGGAGTAAAAAAGGAACAAAAACTGGAGACAATAAACATGATGACAATCTCTGGGACTACTAACTTTTGTCTGAACGAAGTGCTTTTAAAAAAAAACACTACACCAAATTGAATCTTTTTAATAAAGGTTTATTTTAAAATAAGTCCTATTTTGTTCGGTGTGAATAAAACTCTTAGGGTAACAGCCTGTCTTTCACAGTTAATTGCTGGTTGTCTCCTTGAATATCATCATTTGCATAATTGTGATTCTTTTCAATAAAAAAGGGATTATATAATCTTGGAGAAGCAAACATCATAAAATTTAAATTTACATGAAATTAAAGGAATAAATGTGGCATGGTAACAGAACTATTAACTTCTACCAAAAGAATAAAGTCTTTTAATATTATAGTCTGTGTATTTATAGAAAATCACTTTAGACTATACTATTCCTCAAATGTCATGCAAAATTAAAACATCAGAACTTACTTTGAAGCTACAGCATTGAAATGGATATTAATGTCCACTTAATGTTTGTAATAAAGGACATAAGATAGCTTGAGGTTGGTTTTATACTTTGATTTAGACAAACTGCCACCTGGAAGAAGAAAATATCTATTTAGATAAGCAGCATTTTATTTTATTAACAAGTGTGAGTTTCCAATATATTTATATGCTTTACTCAATACATTATCTTTGGTCTTTAAATGCACAAGGTGCATCTATAAAAAGGAATAAATTCTATCAATTACCTGAAGATGTTCAGGTCATATTAGGGTTTTCACGGTCATATAGCATTGAACTAGATATACACAGTAGTGTCAATGACAGTTGGTCAAAAATTTTGTCAAAATGGAATATGAAGAAAATGCCATTTTTATCTACATAGATGTTTAGGCAAATATACTCTTTTGAAGAAATTTTTTTGTGAAAAAATAGACAAGACATTTTTGATAATACTGAATTCAGATTTTTCTCTAGATTTTTGGAATGGAACTTTTACAGTTCAAAAAAGATGTTTCAAAAAACATCTATGATTCTATTATTCTAACTTTCATATGTGGTTATAAAGTTTGAGAAAGGCAAAATCAAAACAAATTTCAACTGGCTTAAAATAGTTCTTCTGGAATGTCAATTCTTGGGAAATCTTTTTTTTTCTCATTAAGTTTCAGAACACATAACTTTCAAAACTGTTAGATGGCAAATGTGGTTCCTGTGGACCTCTGATGTCAATGCACCCGTAAAACTTTTGTGAAATTGTAGGTCTCAATTAATGCAGCTTGAAAGCAGCTTCTTATTAAGTCACGTAGATTACTTACCTTTAGCAAGTGTATGTTTTCTTATTCATGATGTGTGGAATGGTTCTCTTAGGTATGGTGTTTTACAGTGCTTCCCCTTTTCAAAAAATGTGCACCCAGAATGTTGAGGTAGGTGACAGAAACACTTTTGAAGAAAGAGGAGAAAGTATCAGTTTCAATGTCAGCAGATGACAAAAAGTTCTGCTCCCCTTTACTGAATGGCCCACACTTTTACATGACATCAGAATCTGGGCAGCAGTGGATTTGTTCAGTCCTGCCCTGCCCCTTTTGAAAATGTTGCCAGAACCAAAAGTTGGGGTATATGGCTCTTTTGAAAGGAGCATTTTTGGCCCTGCATACTAATATGGAATCTCCACCTCAATCTGTCTCCTTAGAAAAGGAAAAAAAGGGATTTGAAATAAAGAGTTTAGAGAAGTTTGCAGAGAAATAGTTACATGGAATTTAACTGTAAAAGAATAAAACCAAAATCTCTGCAAAATAATGTCCAAGCTTTAAAAGTCACAGATTTAGAACATTTCTTCATTGAAAAGAAAATTGGAAACACTCAAGTCAGGTTAAAAAGCAGCAGCATCTTTAAGGGTGCAAATGACATTGATTATGAACCTCAGACCATGGGAGAAGAATTGGTAATCATTTCTGACTGGGGGGGTGGCATTCAAAAAATGTGGTAATTAGTGAAAGGCCACACATTTCTATGATATTAACGGAGGGGATGCAGGGTCTAAGATGTTCATTGGGTACAGGAGGGATTCTGGGTAGGTACTGGGGTGCACTAGGTGGTGTCCAGCCTGGGATGGAGTTTGGGTGAAGGAAAGGGTTATGACCTGAGGCAGGAGTTCAGGGTGCAGTGTCTGGGAGGTGGTTTGGGGCAGGATAGAATTCTGACCTGGGGAAGAGGTGTATGAGGGGTGCATTTATCTGGAGAGCACAGGGTGTTGGGTTCAAGTCCTGCCCCCTTCTCCCCTCACACCCTGGGAGCAGTGGGACAGCCAACACATGCTGCTCCAGGGATGGAACTGGCACCCACATTTGGAAAGCAGGATAAGGGACTTGGTGAAAATATGGAGGTGGAGTGTGAACTCAGGGACAGGGCATCAGCCTCTGGACCACAGGGTGGTGGACTCCAGCGCCCTCCAACCCCCACTCAGGTAGTGGCCTGGCAGGCAACACCAAGTGCTCCAGGGAGCTGATGCCCACATTAGGAAGGCAGGATAAGGGATGCCCTGAAAGTAGGGAGGTGGTCTGGGTTCTGGAGTGGCTTAGGGGATAGCGCACTTGCCTGGGAAGCACAGGGTGCTTGATTCAAGCTCTGCCCACCCTGGGAGAGACTAAACAGCCAACACTGGATAAGGGACCCTCTGATGGTAGGGAGGTGGTGTGGGTCCTTGAGTGGACTAGGGGATACAGCATTTGCCTGGGGAGGGCAGCCAACACCAGTTACTCCAAGGATGGAGCTGACTCCAGCGATCAGAAAGCAAGATAAGGACCCCCTGAAGATAGGAGGATGGGGTGGGTTTTGGAGGGGTATAGGGCATTTGCCTGGGGTAGGGCAGGGTTGTAGGTTTGACTCCCACCCATCCTGGGAGCAGCCAGACAGTTAATACCAGTATTTCTCAATACTCTCTGTGTGGAGATGGGGTACAGAAGTGTGGGGAGGAGGGACAGCCTGACATCAGTACCCCCCTTATCTCCCTCCCACACCCTGCATAGCAAGCAGGAGGCTCCCAAGGGGCAGCTCCAAGGCAGAGGGCAGGAGCAGCATGACAGTAGATAAAGAGGCAACTGAAGAACCAGTATTTGACAGCTTCCTGGCCAAACCAGTCAGGATCAGAGGCTCAAGATCTACTGGTGGATCCCAGTCTACTGGTTGGTGATCACTGCTCTAGCATGTGAGAAAGGGTTTTCAACCCTTCACTGGACAACAGTGTCAGGAGTGAAAAAACATTGCTCATTATGCCTGTCACTAAGGCTACATCTACACTACACATTTTTGTGACAGAAAATATGCTAATGACGGACTCATTAGCATAAGTCACAACACCATTGGCATATTTTCTACCATTTCTTTTTGTTCAAAAGGTTTTTGAGAAAAAAGAAGAAGTGAGAACTTTTTTTTTGGTGCAAAACTGGGTTTTTGCACAAAAAACCCTGTCCATATTGCTTCTTTTTGCAGTGTAGATGTAGCCAAGGAGCGCCCACTGCTCTGGAGACTCCAGCTAGCTAGTTTTGTTAATTAGCTCAGCCCTTCCATGGCTCAGACACCCTATCACAATTCTAAAAAAAACCTACCAGCCTTTGAAGAAGTCTATACTTTTAGAACATTATTCAGCTAAAAAGAACTACAAAAGATTGTCAAAACCAGCCAAACTGACACCCACAAGTTCTGAGAAAAGGAGGACAACTAATATGTCTGTATTATAATAGCTTCCCTATTTTAATAAACTCTCTTCTCCTGTTGATGACAGACTCCTTTATCCTAACAGAAGTGTGGAGACACTGTCCATTCAGCACTGGAGAGCCTCTTAGAATTGTTTAACAAGTTTTGAAGATCCTTAGTAAAGCAACACTTAAAGTTTCATGGAATTTAGTTTAATACTTACTTACTGTACTTTAAAATGTACTTTAAAAATGAGCATGTCCTTTTTGGGCATCAAACTGGGCTAAAATGAGCTAACTAGGTATGTACATGACTTTGGGATTTGACCTGCACTTAACTTGTATTTGCAAACCTATTATTCATCTCAGCATGATACTAAGAGAAAAGAAAAAACGTGTGCTATGTCAAGGAAAAATCTTGCATACAGATAAATCAAGTTACGTGTGGGCAATCTGATTCATTCTGGGATTACCAAAGAAAATGGAAGATTTACTAAAGAAATTTCATAAAGTTTAATTTTTTCCCCTCAAATCTATAATCAAAAGGATGAGTGATGCAATCTTTTACTAAGCCTATAATATGACAAAGAAATAGGAAATAACTTGCAATCATAATGCACTATTTTAAACAAATTAAAAAGAAAGGCAAAGGAGAAGGAAATACTATATTTTGGAATAGCCATGGAACTTAAATTTTCATTTCAGATTCCCATAGTGCTAGTATGGGCAAAGTTTTACATGCGCATACCTATTCTTTGTCCCAGTTTTCCTCCCCCAAAAGCTAACCCATTGAGCATTTAAACCCAGTGCATCAGTGGGCTGAACACGAGCCATCAAGTATTTTCTCCATTGAATTGCAGCTTCTTCTCTTGAGTAGATTGGCTGATGACATTTGGGCCAACATTGGAAGAGGGAAATGTATGATGGAATTCAAAATAGGCAGGCAACCTAAGGACACAGAAATGAGCAATACTGAAACACATTCTAGCAGTCCTGCCACCGAGACTCCCACCACTCCCACTGCAGACCATTGCTCAGCCACCAAAGTTTCCGACCCTGCCACCGGCTTAGCTTGACTCCCATGGAAGGACATCTGCTGGCCTCCCTGCAGTCAGCCTGGCTGGGTTCCCGGCCCCCGCAGTACTCCTGACTCTGGCTCTCCACTGGGTCTCTCTGCTCCAACAACATCTGTGGTCCTGCCAGACCCTGGATGTTGCCAGACCAGGGAGTCCCTGTTGAGAGAGGTTCAACTTGTACAACTCCTCCTTCAGGTTTGCCATTTTGGCCTGTATTAATGACAAGAACATGTTTTGTAAAGTGCAAACAGATAGATTAACTTTATGGTCTAGTATCTCAGTAGGACACCCTTCCATGGTTAAAACGGCATTGCCAACAGGATGGGTTACAATACATTTCAAAATAATCTCTTAAAATCTAGGGGTATGTCTAGATTACATGCTTCTGCCGACAGAGGCATGTAAAATAGGCTACC
>JANRFK010001158.1:36928532-36948342 GCA_030068395.1 Apalone spinifera
ACTCTGCACTTGTCCTTGCTGAACCTCATCAGATTTCTTTTGGCCCAATCCTCTCATTTGTCTAGGGTCACTCTGGACCCTATCCCTGCCCTCCAGCGTATCTACCTCTCCCCGTAGCTTAGTGTCATTTGCAAACTTACTGAGGGTGCAATCCATCCCCTCATCCATGTCATTAATAAAGATGTTGAACAAAACCGGCCCAAGAACTGATATTTGGGGCACTCCACTAAAAACCAACCTCCAACCTAACTGCGAGCTGTTGATCACTACCCGTTGGGCCTGACAGTCTAGCTAGCTTTCTATCCATCTTACAGTCCATTTACCAATCCATATTCCTTTAACTTGCTGGCAAGAATATTGCGGGAGACTGTATCAAAAGCTTTGCTAAAGTCAAGGTATATCACATCCACTGACTTTCCCATATCTACAGATTGGTCAGGCACGACATGCCCTTCGTGAATCCATGTTGGCTATTCCTGATCACTTTCCCCTCTTCCAAGTTTTTTAAAATAGATTCCTTGAGGATCCCCTCCATGATTTTTCCGGGGACTGAGGTAAGGCTGACTGGTCGGTAGTTCTCTGCATTGTCCTTATTCCCTTTTTAAAAGATGGGCACTACATTTGCTTTTTTCCAATCATCCGGGATCTTTCCTGATGTCCACGAGTTTTCAAAGGTAATGGCCAAAGCCTCCGCAATGACATATGCCAACTCCCTCAGTACCTTCTGATGCATTAAATCCGGGCCCATGGATTTGTGTATGTTTAGCTTTTCTAAATAGTACCTAACTTGTTCTTTCCCCACCAAGGGCTGTCCACCTCCTTCCCATGTTGCATTGCCTAGTGCATTTGTCTGGGAGCTGACCTTGTCCGTGAAGACAGAGGCAAAGAAAGCATTCAGTACTTCAGCTTTTCCCACATCATCTGTCATTAGGTTACCTCCCTTATCCAGTAATGGCCCCACACCCTCTCTGATCACCCTCTTATTGCTAACATACCTGTAGAAACCTTTCTTGTTACCCTTCCAATCCCTTGCCAGCTGCAATTCCAATTGCGCTTTCGCCTTCCTGATAACTCCCCTGCATTCTCAAGCAATATATTTATACTCCTCCCTACTCATCTGTCCAAGTTTCCACTTCTTGTAAGCTTTCTTTTTGTGTTTAAGCTTACCGTAGATGTCCCTGGTAAGCCAATCTTGTCGCCTATCATATTTGCTTTTCTTGCTGTGCATCAGGATGGTTTCTTCCTGTGCCATTAATAAGGCTTCTTTAAAATACTGCCAGTTCACCTGGACTCCTTTCCCCTTCATGTAAGCATCCCAGGGAATCCTGCCCATCAGTACTCTGAGGGAGTCAAAGTCTGCTCTTCTGAAGTCCAGGGTTTGTATTTTACTACTCTCCTTTCTTCCCCTTTGCTCAGGATCCTGAAATCTACCATCTCATGATCAATGCTTCCCATGTTGTCACCCACCTCTACTTCCCCTACTAGTTCCTCCCTGTTTGTGAGCAGCATGTCAAGCTGTGCATGGCCCCTGTTTGGTTCCTTCCTTTGGTTCCTTGTTTGGTTACCTGATGCAACATTCTCCAAAAACTTCCTGGATTGTCTGTGTACTGCTGTATTGGTCTCCCAACAGATGTCTGGGTGATTAAAGTCGCCCATGAGAACCAGGGCCTACAATCTGGAAACTTCTCTCTGTTGTCCAAAGAAAGCTTCATCCACCTCATTCACCTGATCCAGCGGTCTATAGCAGACACCAACCACAACATCACCCCTGTTGCTTTCACCTCTAAATTTAACCCTTAGACTCTCAATAGTCTTCTCTCCCTCTAAGTACTGGAGCTCCGAGCAATCATACTGCTCTCTTACATACAATGCAACTCCTCCTCCTTTTCTCCCCCGCCTGTTCTTCCTGAACAGTTTATACCCTTCCATGACTGTGCTCCAGCCATGTGAGTCATCCCACGAAGTCTCTGTTATTCCAATCAAATCATAGTTCTTTAACTGGGGCAGGACTTCTAATTCTCCCCTCAGTCTTCTCATCTGTAGTCATGTGCTCCATCCCCCTAATCATTTGTGTTGCCCTCCCCTGGACTTTCTCTGATGTGTCCACATCCTTGTAATGGGGGCCTGTAGTGGGGCAGAGTGACTGCCCACTAACCTGGAAGGAAAAGAGCCCCTCAGAGAACCCTTTTGGGCGGAGCCTGATCCCATCCACTCCGCTGACTGGAAGTTAGGAGGCATGGCCAGGATTATAAAAGGCCTGCCCAGGAGCACAGTAGGGTCCCAGACAGCAGAGGAGGCAGATGTCTGCCCTGTGCTCCCAGGCTAGGAGGCTGAGGACCCAGAACCCTCTAGAGGCTGAGGATTGGCCTGAATCAGCAGACTGGCTGAAACTGACAAGCCCCAATTGTGCAGCAGATCTGTCAGAGGCCCAGATACCCATGGAGGGGGGAATAGAAGTAGCCCAAGACTTGCAAGCCACAATTTAGCTGGGCCACAGCAGCGGTCAGTGTATTGTGGTGCGGATCCCCGCTGACCAAGAAGATGACTGCTGTTAGGACCCTGAGCTGGGATGCAGTGGAGTGGGCGGGCCTGTGTCCCTCTTGCTATCCAATCTCCAGGTGGCAATCTCTCCCCTTCGCCATCTCGGGCAAGCCGCCTGCTTGCCCTGGATCTCCGCCCAAGACAACAGACCTGAAACTGTTTGTTTGCTGCACCGCCCTAAACCAGGGCCTGGGCATTTGAACTCTGAAACTATTGGTTTGCCCAGAAAACTTAGGCAGAGTGGCTTCCCACTGACCTAGAAGGGGAAGAGCCCCTCCGCAAGCCCGAACGGGCTACAGGGTCCCAACATTGGCTGCACTAATCCAGATGTGACATTACCAGTGCTGAATAAGGGGAATAATCACTTCCCTATATTTGTTGGCAATGCTACTACTAAAGCACATCAATATGGTGTTAGCCTTTCTGGCTACAAGGGCACACTGTTGACTCCAGCTTCTCATCCACTGTAATCCCCAAGTCCTTTTCTGCTGAACTACTGCTTAGCCAGTCTGTCCCTAGCCTGTAATAGTGCTTGGGATTCTTCCGGAAACTCATCAGATTCCTATTGGCCCAATTTATCCTTCAATTTATCTAGGTCATTCTAGACCCTATCCCTACCCTCCAGCATATCTACTTCTCCCCTTAGCTTAGTGTCATCCATGAAACTGCTGAGGGTGCAATCCATCCCCTCTTCCAGACCATTAATAAAGATGTAGAACAAAACTGACCCGAGAACCAACTTTTAGGGACCTCTGTTTGCTATTGACTGCCAACCAGTTGCCGTGATCGAGCCATTGATCACTACCTGATAATCTAACCAGCTTTCTATCCACCTTACAGTCCATTTATCCAATCCATACTTCTTTAACTTGCTGGCAAGAATACTGTGGGACACTGTATCAAAAGTTTTGCTAAAGTCATGGTATATAAAATAGATCTTCAGTTGTTACATATGCTAATGTAACCTTGCAGTTACTTAAGGTGGCAGAAGCATGTGCTATGCTGGGATGTGTTGATAATGTCTTCATTAGAAAGTTTTAAAGAACAAACAGAAAGCCACCACATCTGGAAAGAGCAGAACATTCCAATGAAGAAAGTAGAATTGTAAGCTGAAGTTTAATCCTACATTCTTCTCTAAAAATAAATAAAGAACAAGAACACCACGTAAGAGTTATAATGTGGATCCTACTTCAGAACTCAGGTAGATTTTCAAGGCACAAAAGATGAGGAGGCAGTTGCACAGTGAATTTCAATGGGAGTTGGGCACAACTTCATGTTATATCTTTGAAAAAGATCTCTCAAGAAATGAACTAGTATGAATGCTGGGAAAATAGGAATTAGGTTTCCTAGAATGAAGAGTGTTTAATTTGGTTAGGTTCTAAAGAATTTAGCTGCCACGCATAAAAGATCATCATAAGAGAAGAAAAAACAAGTGTCAATGACTCTAAAGTATGGTCTGAACTACAGGTTTAAAGGGCTATGCAAGCTGAACTCTCCAAGCAGGTGAGAGATGGAATGAACATTTAGAAAGATAGTGTTACTTAAACAATTTGATAGTAATTATGGACTAAGAAAACAAGCAGAAAATGCAGAATCCTTGATGAATGCATATTGGAAATTTGGAGAAAAGGATGATTGAGGAAAGAAGTCAATATTGAAAAGGACACATGGCCTAATTAAGAGGCAGGGGTTTCAGAGAGTAGGTGGTAGTTTAGATATTGAAGCAAAATATTTTGACTGCTTTGGTGAAAGGGTGGTAGGTTTTCATAATATGATGAATCAGCAAGTACATTTTTATTGACATTTTTTCTTGAAAAACAGAAGGATGTTTCATTCTTTCTTGCTGCAGAATGAAAATAATTTCAAGACAAAAATGAAAAGACGTAAGATGCTTAAAAGTTTAGAAGTAAATAAGAAAAATAAGAGACTGCCTTGGGTTAAATTCAGAAATACTCATGAGACAAGGTTGGATAAATTGAGATGTAGATAACATGTCAGATTTTGAATCTGGGGATGAGCAGCTTGAATTCAGAATAGCAGACGATCTCAGAGTACATCTACACTGCAGTGTTATTTCAAAATAAGCTATTTCGGAATAATAACTCCCGAAATAGCTATTTCAAAATAACGCGTCCGCACTACAAAAGCCCATTGGAATAGCACAGATCTATATCAAAATAGAGCATCCACATTGATTGGAGGCTAAATTGCATTTAAGGCCCCCTGGAAACACTCCAGGAAGGGCATCAAGGCGCAGTCACTTCCTGTAGCTGCTGTCTGAGGCTACCTGAGGCTCATACTTAATGGGGCTTCCCCCTATAGCTGTGTCTCAAGCCCTACCTCCTCAAGGGTCAGCAAACTTGTTTCACTGTGTGCTTTGGTTGCCCTTGTGGAGGCTACAGAACTCCAGCCATGGAAGTGGGCCTGCTGCAAAGCACTCGCCAGCTTTTGGACCTCATGCTACCCATCCTGGTGCAGTTATTCCATGCTGCCCACGTGGCTCTGCAGGAATGTGACCCACAGCTCACTGAGGGGCACCTGCTCTCCTCTCTCCATGTGCTGCTCATGCAGCACTACCCCACCCATCCTCCCCTTTGCACATATTCTGCAACTGCAGCCTCTTCCAGAGGATGCACACTGGCAGATGTTTCCTGACCGCAGTGCTGGGGACAGGGATATGCCTATCTGCATCATGGGGGATGCATCCTCCCCTTGGCTTCCCTAGCTCATAAAGCCCTACACAGGAGACTTGGACCCCACGAAAGAACCATTCAATGCCAGGTTCAGCAGGGCCACCAGCTGGTTGACAGCAGCAGAATATGCTGCACACATGTTCAGGACTGCTGTGACAGCTCCTGCCAGGTGGTGCAGCACAGCTCCAGGTTGGTGTCCAACCTCTGCTCCTAATGCTGCAGAAACCACTGCAAGGTATGCAGGCAGGCAATGTGTTCCCTCTCTAAGTCTTCCCGGGATTGTCGGCATCTGCGAGTCTCGTGGGGTCAGGAGGCTGGCACAGGCAGTGGTGGACTTGCCTAATTTGCTGCTGTTCCAGCTGTGAAGAATGGAGAAAAGGGCAATCATCCCAGGAGACAGGGTACATGAAGCCTAGCCCTCATGTGTGAGCTGACACTGGAAGATCTTGGTTCAGATGAAGGTGATGTGTTTTGAGAAAGGCCATTTGTGGCCTAGACAGTGGGCACTGTCCTGTGGGACACAGACATCCCAGGAGAGTCTTGCTACCCCCTCATCCTGGGGATAAAAGCAGGCATGGGAAAGTGCTGCCCAGGCCAATAGCCTGGGGACAAGAGTGGGGGATGGGGTGGCTCAGCTTCTCCCCACACCACACACAAGCCAGGTCTGGAAGTGGCAGTATCTCATAGGGAGAGGATTTCTATCCCAGCTGCTGGAGGAGAAGGGAAGTCGGTTTTGGGGAAGGTGTGTGAGAGTGGAAGATGCTGCTTGCCGAGGAGGGTGATACTGGGGTCCCCTCTTCTTCCTTCCTCTCGGCAGGTTCCCCTGGCAGGGGCTTGGTGCCCTCCACCTCGCTGCACTTCACCAGGAGCAGATGCTGCCCTGAGAGTAAGGGCATGAGCCTGTGCCATGTGTGGCACTGCTTTGTGTGTCCATGACCCCATCCTCCTTAGTGGTGGCTTGTGGTGGGAAGGTGTCCCACCATGGGTCGGGAGTAATGCAAGCCTCTCCAGAAACCCTATGAGCAGCAGTGCAAGGTTCCTATGTGGCAGCCTCATTGTGGCTGTCTGCTCCAGATTGGTACTCTATGTGCACCCATGTGCACAGGCTACGGTACAATCCCTGGGCCAAGAAGGCTGAGCAAGGCGTACAGCCTTTCGTCGCCTGCTGCCTCCCCCCAGGTGTTTCTAGGGAAAGTAATGGAGCTCACCTGATGGGCCTTCTCTGGCGTTGTCCAAGCCTTGAGTGATATCCTGGGAGGTGGGTCCTGGCTCCAGGGACAGGCCGATTGCCTGGCTGGCAGGCATTGTCTCCTGCCTGACCTCGTCTTCCTCCTCCCTCTCTTTCTCCACTACCTCATCCTCTTCGTCCGCAGCCCTACCCTCCGGGAGGCTGACAGTGCACATCTCCGGCCCAGAGTCCAAAACAAGAGGGAAAGGGGAAGGGACTGACCTCCCTCCCAGGATGCAGTGGAACGACTGGGCTGCCACCCCTGAGTGGGAGCTTTGCTCTTTGGTCTTCATGTAGGCCTGCCTCGATCCTTGCTCTTTCATGAGCACCTGCTCTTTAATACGCATTTGGCCCTCCTGGCCCAGACTGTCCACCATCTGGCCATAGATATGGGCATTCCTGCACATGGCACAGAGATCTTGGAGGTTTGCCTCGTCCCCCCAGACCTCAATGAGATCCAGGATCTCTGCACCAGATCAGAATGGTGCCCTCCTCTTCCAACCCTGGCCAGGGACTTGGGAGCCAGCTGCTGGCTCACTTGCTGCCGTAGAGGGCTTGGTGGGAATATGGGGGTCTGCTATGGTACCAGGAAAGGCAGAGCAGTGTGCTGCTATGTGGCACAAGGCTGGCATGGCCTGCTTTGTGCCACAAACTATTTCCCCTGTGGCTGCAGCTTTAAAGGCTGCAGGGGAAGGGGAACTATAGAGTTCTGATAGGTGTGGACAGAGTGGCCACCAAAGCAGCTGTGAGAATCCCTGGAGGCCACTTATTTTGAAATAACCACAGCTGCCCCATCTACACACACCCTATTTCAAAAGGACTATTTCAAAATAGGCATTACATGAAGCCCCCAACTTGTGGTGCGATTGGTTGCAGAGGAAGCATCGCAAATCAGGGTCGTCGTAACTCAAACCCGCATTTACGGTGGGTGCCGTGCGCCATCATAAATGCGGGCCAAGGATGTAAGTCAGGGGGTTCTGGTTCCTTCTGCACTCACAAAAATGGTTGTAAGTGCGGGGGGTCAGAAGGCGGGCAGTTGCATCTCAGGGGCCTCCTGTATTCCTCATAAAATGAGGGTTTATTATTCCGAAATAAGAGCCCGTTATTTCAAAATTATTTCAAAATAACGGGCTTGCTGTGTAAACGCTCACCTTGCTATTTCAAAATAATTCTGTAGTATAGACATGCCCTCAAAGACCAGGGTTACATTGTTAGAACAGGGAAGAATATTTTGAGAGATGCTTCATTTGTAATGAAAGGAAAAAATCAGTAATGGGGAGAACAAAGTAGCAAGGTATGAGCATAGCATTTTGAGACAGCTTTTTAGTGTAGTCAGTGGCAATGAACAGGGCTAGCAGAGACGTGCGACTGCCCAAACACAAGGTGCAAGGGAAATAGGAGGGGACAGCTTCAAAAAGATTTCCACAGAGAGCAGGAGAGAACAAGACGCAGACCTACTGACATACAAACTGAACCAACCTTCAGAGAGGTTGGTGTGTGAAATACATTTCACAAGTGAGGATGAGTTGTCAAGGAGAACATGACAGAAAGTGTCAAACATGTCAGAAGTCAAGGAAGATAGATTAGAAGAAGAGGTCATTACAGATATTAATTAGAACTATTTCAATAGAGTAGAGAGCAGAAGTCAGTTTGGAAGTGATCCAGACGGACAAGGCAATGATTGCAAATGGCATGTTCAATTTGTTTAGTAATGAACAGACAAAAGGGCAGTAGTTAGAGACACTTTGAGGATGAAGAGTCCAGGCCATGCTTGTACTGCCAGGCTAAGTCCCAAAGGGTATTCTGAAGGGAAGGAAGGGAAGTTCTCTGGGCAATCCATGGGTCCCATGGATTTTTTTTTTTTTTTGGTCACAGACAAGACAATTATATGGAGAATAGTGCTTAGGCACTTGTCCCTTTCTGCTATGTCATAATAATTTTGCTGCTTTCCACATCACGGCTGGGAGCATATGAAATAAATCTTATTTTGAAATATATTAATAGTTGTCAAATACTAGTAATTCACATTAATAGTCCCATCTTATACATCCTGATATGTAGCGACAGCAGATCACCAAAGTAAATGGAAGACATGCGGTGATAAGTTTTAAAAGTCTGTATATTTAGTGTACTGATTTTGAATCTTTCTTGTTAATTTTTAACATTAGTCAATAATCGCTTACTTTTTTTAAGGATTTCTTGATCATTTCCTATATTAATGAAGATATTTCTACTTAAAAGTTAGGTACTCATGCATATTAAAATGCACATTAAAAATATCCTGACAATCTTAAGTCACAACATGGAAAATGTAATCAGCCTATTTTTAGTCCCACAAAAAGTGTTCTCATTGCTATGGACACTACCATTTAAATGATCTCCTTAGGTCCTAAGATACATGACATCAAGACATAAAATAATCTGGAAGTCAATTTTACTCAACCCCACATTGAAGATGTGCTAACGACCATTATATTTAACCCGCTGCTTAACATTCTTTCAGCAAGTCTTCTTTCACACTGAAGAGGCATATAAATTCCAAAAGCACCAGTAAAATCTATTGAATCCAGCGTCCTTTCAGTAGAGAGAATATTAATGATAATTACGGATCAGATTTCACATAGTGCTGAGCAAGAACAAATTGTGTAGGCTGAGTTGAGGGCACTCTGCACCTCACAGGAACAGGCCCTATACTGATTTAATCTATTGAATGTTGCTGTTTTATAGTTTGTAAGCTGCTCAGGAAAAATGAAGTATAACTGCAAGCTAAGAAAAATCTTGCAAGTAAACTGAAGTGATTTAAAATGCCACCTTTTTAGAAATATGTTGCTTATTTAAAATTCTCAAATTTATTTCCATTTAAAAAAATCTCACACACGTACAATTGGGGATCAAAGCTGAAATGCAACAAGGCAGAAAATGTGGGGAGGGAGTTTTATTTTAAAGGGAATAGTTTTAATAATGTTCTCCATTAACTAAAATAAAGGGATAATAAATACAGAAGAGTATTAAAAAGCTGTGTTTTTAGTGGGTGGGGGAAAAACCCACCACTGCTTGGAAAATTTTCTATCAAAAAAAGTTCTATTGAAAATGGCCTTTCAACCATACAGATGGTTTTTGGTTCTGTTTGGAAGAAAAACAAATGTCAAAATATTGAAATTTCCCATGAATGAAAATGTAGAATCTGGAATAGCTGTCCCAAAAATAGTTACTTTGTGTGGCTCAGATCTCTCAGAGTTGCTGCTGCTTTCAGGACTCAAGAAATAGTCTTAAGGAAAACCTTTACATTTCACCTGGGTATGTAGCAGGGCTCCCCCCCCCCCCCCCCCCCCCCCCCCCCCCCCTCCCCCCGCCACCCCTAGTGTTTGTACAGCACTCAGTACAATAAGGCTCCAAGTGTTATAGTGTATCAGCTAGAAGTCATAAAAACTCAACATAAAAACTAAGGCTATATTTGGTAAAAACATTTGTGACTTTTTCAGGGTAATTTTAGCATCTGCAGCAAATACTGGAATCAGAAATTCTAACCGGTTTCTGGATTTGCTGTGAATAACTTCAGGTGTCTTAGCGTGAGATGTCCCATTTTTCTTTTGAAACAGTGATTCCTTCTATGAAGAATTTATTGTGCACACTCCACTGGGAGTACCTTATATCAAGATAACAAATAGGAGATCTATTGATCATGTCTGCACAGCATGGATGCTGACAAAGTGCTGACTCAATAACCAAAGGTGTGATTCCCAACATGCATTGTGTTCCCCATAAAATCTATATAGATTCTCCGGTGGTGACAGTCTTCTCAGTTGGTCTACAGTTCGGCCAACAAATTGTGAAGGGGTCCTAAATCATTACACCACTCTTGCTTCAGGAATTATTAAATTCATTGGGGCAGGAGTAGTCTTTCTCTATGTCAGTTCCTAGTGCAAAAGTGCTTTTTTTTTTTTTTTTTAAAGCATCCATCATTCATCTGTCCTTCATACATAGGAATGCAGCTGTATGGAAAAAGAAGAAGAAAGTCATGAAGACACCTCTCCACAGCTGAACATCTCAGATTATAATTAAGAAAATACGTATTTGCTTAGGAAAACCATTCACAGGTCTCCAGGAAAAATTCCCCAGCTAAAATAAAATTCTGGTGACACAAAATATCCTACAACTGAGTGTGCCAATGAGTGTGATGACCATGTGTACTTAATACATGTATTTCTCTCTTCTTTACTTCTCAAGCAGTATAATAATTAAATTTGTGCCAATTGTTCCCTTCCGTAACTTAATAAAATCAAGGACAGTTACCTTAGAAACAGGTTGGTTAGACTACCTCACTGCTACATAAATTTAGAATAAAAATCTCTTACTGAAAGTGTGCATTAATATCAGAGTTGCTCAGGTATTGATTGATTTTAAGGTAGTTAGAATGCAGAAATGTTTCCTTTTCTTTGGGCCCCCAAAACACTTTTGTTCGCAACAAAAGTCTTGCTTGGGCTGTTACTATAATTTGCAATATTAAAGTTGTGATTGATGCTTTAGGAAAAAGAGAGACTGAGGATATTGCCCTTATTGTCAAAAATAAAGAGATGCAAATTAGAAAGTATTGAGCTTAAGAGCAAGAGGAGATGACACTGGATAAGAAATGAACAATGGCAGATTACAACAGCACCATGGTCACTTCTTTTTGTTTAACTTATACTCTCAACAGCAGCTTTCTAAGTTTGCAGATAAAAAGTTTTGGAAAAGTCATTTCCTCACTGCATTTGGCACACATCCTCACGATGAATAAGACCCATGCAAAGACAGCCTTTAAACTAGTAAGGGACTTCTCTGCTTCTTTGTTTGCATGAGAAGAGGGGGCAGAATGCAGCCAAACAGGTTGAAGCACTGTGGCTAACCCCAACACAAGGGTACTACATTTCCACATAGAAAAATAGGTTCCTCCAAGTTTGAACCTTGGCAGAAATTAAATTCTCAAATATTGTTTCACACTTTTATAATATTGTGAACTGTTTCAGGGTTTGTCCTCTCTTTTCTTCAGAGTTTTAATCCTTCAATTATGTTTTTCCATTCCATGTATAGGAAGCTTGGTTGTTTTAATTTTACACTATGTCTAAAAGAAGCACAATACAAGTTGTTATTTAGTGAAATGACAAAGGCTTGTTATCTAAGCAAGTGACAGAGCGAGAAGGATGAGGGGCAGAGAGAGTTAATGAGTGTATATGGATGTACAAGTTATAATTGTGCTTTGGCCTGTGAGTATACCAATGTGACCAGCAAAGTACTTAAGAAGGTATTTAATCACTCCAGTAAGACTACTCACAAGCTTACAGTTAAGCAAAGACTCAGCATTTTGCTCCTGTGGGACCTGATTTATTACAACTAAGCCAGCCTTTGCTACCCTCCAAAACAGACCAAGGGAACTCAACTATTGTCCTTCAGTAGATGGAAGCTATGTCTAGATTGCAAAGAAAAGTTTAAAAAAGATATGCAAATTGCAAATCACAATTTGCATATATTTTTCCGCTTTTTTTTGGAAGAGGCTTTTCTGAAATTTGGCCCATCTACACAGGGCCAAATTTCAGAAAAACCTCCTCTTTTGGAACATCCCTTCTTCCTCATACAATGAGGAATACAAGGATGCCAAAAAAATGTGTCCACTTTTTCCAAAACTGTTCTGAAAAAGCAGACACGTTCCTTGGATGTGGCATAGGTTTTCCGGGATACAGGAGGTATCCTGGAAAAGTTCTGCGGTGTAGACATAGCCTTAGTTATCCACTTTTGGCAAGATGAACGTGAGCCCGCCCTAGAGAAATTGCTGGGGTTTTACCGGAAATGTCCCAGTAGACCTGCTACCTAAAAGAGGACAATAATACAGCTTTCCAATATATCTGATTAGCAGCCATGCAGTGCTCTTGCAAAAGGAAGTGTTTTCTTTATTTAATATATCAGGGAATATTGGTTACAACAAGTGTAAATATAAATCCCTTAGAACAATCCAGGAGTACTGGCAAAAAGTCCCTGCACCATAAACATATTGTTAGAGCAATACTAAATGGCTTCATTCTGCTCTTGTATGGTGAGAGACTAATGAATTCTTATCTTAAAAGAAGTTGGAGAGGTGACTTGATCATGGGCCACCAGTACTTATGTGAGTAAAGAGATTGGGTTAGTAGATGGCTCTTCAACTGAGGAAACAAAAGCTTGGCTGGATATAAAACTAGACAAGTTCTGACTAGAAGTAAAGCACAGATTTTTAGCACGTTAATTATTGGAACAATACACCTAGAGGTGAAATTGACTCACAATCACTTGAAACCTTAAACCATGTTGTCTATTTATCAAGATATGTTCTAGTTCAACCAGAAGTTATGTTCTTACTGTGAAAGTTGAGTTAAGCAGATCTATTGGCTATGTTATGCACAATGTCATACTAGACAATCAAAGTGGTCCCTTCTGACTTTAAAATTTCTAAGTATATATATATATATAATGGAAATGCATTATTTTAAAATCACAGGATGAAAGAAGAACCACCAAGGACCAACATCTCTATTTAAAATGTGTCACCACAAACTTCAAAGTGCACCACATATGTTGAAAGCTACAGATAAATGGTAATGAAACCATACCACACAAACAGCAGCGTTATTTTTATTGCTTGACTACCAATGATGAAAATGAATTAAACATCTAAATCTGTCTATGGGCCTTGAGGTACTTTCAGGGAACAAGAACAATAGTTGCATGTACAGGGAAAATACACTTACTACAGATGGCTTGAAAAACTGACTGCTTTTCATACTTCACCTATGGAGCTCTCTCCACTGGCTGGGAGCTGGCCAGACATTCCTCTTATCTCTAATTAATGGAATATCATCACATTGCTTTCATAGACTGATTATATTGATCTATATAACACACGCTTAAGGCTTCTCTATAGAAACATTTGTTTGCAGCAACCTTGGATGTTAATACTTCCTGCATTATCTTGCCACATGGACCCTTCTGATCCAGATTAACAGTTCATGAATGTGCTTTGATATTTGGAAAGATATTCTCACAGTATCTCTGACTGCTCGAAATGCCAAAAATCATAGGAAAATTCCTACTTCCATGAGAATTTTAGACACCCAGCCCCATGGGCTGGATAAACATCCTAACTTTGGAATCAACTTCTGGACTATTTTGAAGAAACACTTCATGTGTCCATATCCAGACAATTTGCTGTGCCCTATCCCTGACCAATCAGAACCTTGAGTGAGTACTGGCTGACAGCACATTTACTACTAGAAGATTGGTGTGGAATTGTTCAGGTCCTTCACTCAATTCATTTTTTTTAAATTTAAGATAAAAATGTACATGATTAATTTTAATCATTGCTCTGGGGTTGGGCTGGGGATGAGGCATTCAGTGTATAGACTGCTCTGGGTTCAGAGGACTATCCCATCCCTCTCTCACTGCAGCAGCTTGGAGCCAGGTGTGAAGCGCTTCTCCATGGCTGGTGCAGCTCCAGTGGGTACAGCCAGGAGAGGAATGCATGTCCCCGGGCTGGGAAAGGTCAGGTTCATCTGCTCCCTGAACTCCCCAGCCTGAGTGATGAATTCAGCAAACTGTGCACTTTCCCCTTGCTTCCTGATGAAGGGGAACATCTAACAATATCCCTGTATGAATTGGGGGATAGCTTCAGCCTTCCCCACCCCACCTCCTTAAAGGGCACCGGGAGGAAGAGACTCAGGGTCGGGGCAGTCTCCATGCCTCCAGCCAGCCCCTTTCACATGACTAGTGATTCTCTTTTCTGTTTGGTTTTATGAGACACAATCCCGTTCAAGGTATATCCCCCTTTTCCTGGAACAAAGAAACCATTACCTCACTTTAAGTTTTGACAAGAGGAATCTGTACATCGAATTTCGTGGCCCTAGCTCTTACCATTAGGAGGAGTTCTTGAACAAACAGACAAATGCACAGAAAGACAGACAGACAAATTCTCTCAAATATATATTAACTGAAAGTTATTCATTAGTCATTTATTGCACTATGGACCCCAGATCTCTAAACACTGGTGCACATACTTAACTTTACACTGGGTATGTCTAGACTATAGGTTTTTTTTCTAAAAAAAGGGGCCTTTTTTCGAAAAAACTTCTGTGTCTAGACTGCTGTTGTGTTCTTTTGAAAGTAAATTGAAAGAACGCGGCAGGGTTTTTTACCACAGAAAACCTCATTTTATGCGGCAGAACACCTTTTTTTGAAAGTGCTCTTTCAAAAAAATGCGCTATGTAATGGAAACTGTGCTTTTTCGAAAGAGAGCATCCAGACTGCTTTCTTTCGTAAAAGCTGCTTGCTTTTTCAAAAGTACCTGTTGTAGTCTAGATGCTCTTTTTCGAAAGAGGCTTGCGGTCTAGACGTAGCCTCACATAGGTTGCGTCTACACTGTACCCAGAGCTTGAAATTAGCTGCTCAATTTAAGCTATGCGAATTACCGGTATGTGGCTTATTTCAAGTTAATTTTGAAATAACTTGTTTTGAAATTTGATGCTGTCTTCACAGCACCAAATTTTGAAATAGAGCACTATTCCAAGACATCGCTTATTCCTCATGGAATGAGGTTTACATGGACATCAGAATAGCGAGCCCATTATATTTTGAAATAACAGGCTTGCTCAAAAGACATGGAATAGCTATTCTGGGATTCTTCCAGTATCTCAAAATAGCTCTGCAGTGTAGATATAGCCTTACTGAAGTGAATGGGATTACTCCTGAGCAGAAAGTTAAATGTGTGCTTGCAAACTCATAGCCACTGTAGCTTATATGAAGAGGCGCATTGACTAAACCAAGAGCTTTGATTCCAGATCTTTTTCAGGCAAACATCCATGATAATTCCCCAACGCGTAATATGTTATCCATTAATCTAAAATGATGATATCAAAAAGTCAGGTTATTTACCAGAAAGAGTAATGTTCATATATAAAATAAAGTGTTTGCATTTTAAATTTTATATGCAAGAATATTTTCATTGAGAAATTAGTTTATATTTCTCTAATAGATGTAGTGACATGCAACTATGTAGTGCATATTCTTCTGGATTTTTATGATCAATTATAATATAGTAAATGTATTGCTTTTTGCACAGGTTCAGCTGCCACATCTCTATGGCTTGCAGTTTATTAAACACTCTAATATTAATCATCCTTTTGATCGCTTATCAGTAAGTGAAATTTAACTGTGAGAAGTAAATCGTTCATGGATTTAAGAATCCATGGATTGTTAAAATAATTTTTGAGCCTAGCATTAGAAACAAAGGCTAATTATAGGGAGTTGCTGAGGCTATTAAATTGACTAACTGGTATGCACCCAGAATTGGTCTCACTTTTCTTACTGAAAGAAATGGGACTTGGCATTTTTGTTAAAAGTGATACAACCAACAATTACATTTTTAAAAGGTCAGCAAAGCTAAACTAAAAATAAAGCAAGATAAACATGAAAATAAGATTAAATCTACATGAAATATTTGGTATAGAACTGAAATTAAGTCATGAAGGGCAAGTCTACACTGCAGGGCAAAAGTTGAATTAAGCTACGCAACTTCAGCTATGTCAATTGCGTAGCTGACGCTGAAATAGCTTAATTCAGCTTTTGGCACTGACTACACAGCAGGAAGTCAAAGGAAGAACACTCTTCCTTTGACTTCCCTTACTCCTCATAAAATGAGGGTTACTGGAGTCAGAGTAAGAAGTCCTCCAGCTCAACATTATTTTGAAATAATGGCTTTCAGTGTAGATGTGCTCTTTGTTATTTCAGAATAACATTGATTATTTTGAAATAATGCTGCTGTGTAGACATACTCAAAATGAGTTTGCTCAATTAATACTTAACATAATCTCTTCTTATAAATTCTAAAGAGGAGTCTAAGAAAGTGTCTGAGTATAAATCCTAACTCAAGTGTTTTAATTAAATTCAATCCAGTCTTGGGAGCTGGGTAATACAGAAACCAAACTACCTTGTGTTTGAACCACATACTTAGAACTATGAATCTTCCTTTGTAGGATTCTATTTCTGGAGGTGGTTAACATTATCCTTTGCTTCCCATAACCACAGATATTATAATAGAACACTCTTGATACACAGACATTTGACAACTCTTATTTACAAAAGTTGATGGCTTGGAAATTTCACTTATTCCACCATCAAGTGACAATTTCTCTAAGACCTGGGACAAATTGGGTGATATGTAGTTTAAATCCATGCAATTTGGTCCAATCAGGTTCAAACTGAGCCATTTTTAGCATCAGTTTTATAAAAGGTCCATTTAAATCAGAAATAATTAATTCTGTGTTTTACATACACTGAAGATTAAGTCTATGATCCTCTAAAAAGATTTCTTAGCATATGGTATGGTCTTATCTTAGTGAAAAGGTCTTGATTTGGCAGATCATTAGTTTACAGAAAGTTCTACTGAAAAAATCTTTAAAAAATAGCTAATTGCTAGGGTTCATTTTTAATCACCACTTGACAGTTGCCCATCAGAATTTTAAAAATAAGTTGAACAATTTGTGATCAATGGCATCTTTCTTCTTGCCAAAGAGAATTTGCAGTGATCATTTTATTTTGGAATTAAACTAGAAGGAAAAAAAATCTTATCTTAGAGCAGATCTGCTCAATGGAGAAAAATTACTGTAAAACCCATCCAGGTGACACCCATGTGGAACAATTTTTAACTTTTATATAAGGTCTGTATCTTCATATACGTTGTTTCTTTCAAACAGGACAAATTCTTTTTTAAACTGAGAATGCAGTTGCATTATGTTAGTTTTTCCAGTGTTCTGTTTGCAGGCAGACTCTTCAGAGGTGAAATAATATTCTTCATCACCCTGTACATTACCAGCTTACCAAGTAGCAGTCGTCTTTACATAATCTTTGTACATAACCATTTTTGAGATTTGAAGGGCAGAAAGGTTAAAGAGCAGAGAGAAAGGTCAAGCCAGATAAGTAAAAGTCCATATTTCATGGAATTACTGATTTACTTATCACTTTCCTTGAGGTTTGACAGGCATACCAGTGATTAGGTTAACACCTTCAAACAGACTCTGGGGAATTTTTATTCAACTTACCCTTGGGGATGTCTTGATATAATGTCTTTATTGCTGGCAGTTGTGATTCTTAAAGGTCTCAGGAAATAATGAAGAACTTAAGTATCGGATATATTAAATATTCTGGTGGCAAAAAATGCACACAAAAGCTTCCACAGCTCCAAGTACTTGTTGCTTTTTGACCTTAGAATGCTACTAACTTCAGAGCCTGATTAAGAACATGCATGAATTCAGCCCTTCTTTCCATAGCTCCTCTACTTCACTTTAATTGGCACTTTACTTTCCCCTCTGTGACCTTGTTCAATACAGGGGCCAAAGCTAGCTTAGAGGCGATTCTTCAGTATGAATAAAATGCAGTTGGGCTCCAAGCTCAATACAACGATGGAAGCCAAAACTGTTGGTGATACTGTGTCAGGAATGGACTGAAAAATAGGGAAATCTCCTGGATAAACCTTGTTGAATCAAATTAATATATTTGAGATCCATTCTATTAACAATGCAATTGTTGGTGTGTTATTCTGGAACTGAATGTAACTTCTCTAGGGCCTGGTGTACACTAAAGTGGAAAGTCAACTTAAGATACGCAACTCCAGCTTTGTTAATTATGTAGATACTTTGAATACATTAATTACATGGACATATATGAGAGACATACATAGACATATATAAGAGGCAATAGCTAGAAGTTTAGAGGGCATCCTTGACGGACTATGGAAGGAAACAGTGTAACAAGCAAACAATGATTGCTTCTTAGTTGATCCCACCAAGCCTAAATAATAATTGAATTCCCAGTTGCACAACAATACTCCACAAGTTCTTACAACAGTTACACCCAGTCATCAAATTCAGAGTTGTCACTGGAGGCTAAAATGTTAAGAGTGCTTGACATGAAATCTTGACATGAAATCCTGCCTTCACTGTAGTCAAAGGGAGTTTTCAGAGAAACAAGGATTTAGAATAATAGAATCCTAGGGCTGGAAGAGACCTTAGGAGGTCATCGAGTCCAGCTCCCTGCCCAAACAAGACCAATCCCAACTCAAGTATCCCAGCCAGGGCCTTTGTCAAGCCAGGACTTAAAAACCTCTAGGGATGGAGATTCCACCACTTCCCTAGGTAACCCATTCCAGTGCTTCACCACCCTCCTACTGAAATAGTTTTTCCTAATATCCAACTGAGACCTCCCGCACTGTAACTTGAAACCATTGTTCCTTGTTCTGTCATCCCTCACTACTGAGAACAGCCTCTCTCCATACTTTTTGGAACCTCCCTTCAGGAAATTGAAAGCTGCTATCAAATCCCCCCTCACTCTTCTCTTCTGCAGACTAAACAAGCCCAAATACCTCAGCCTCTCCTCATAGGTCATGTGCTCCAGCCCCCTAATTATTTTGGTTGCCCTCTGCTGGACCCTCTCTAATGAGTCCACATCCTTTCTGTAGTGGGGAGCCCAGAACTGGATGCAATACTCCACATGTGGCCTCAACAGTGCTGAATAAAGGGGAATAATAACATCTCTAGATCTCCTGGAAATGCTCCTCCTAATGCACTCTAATATGCCATTAACCTTCTTGGCTCTTGGCACACTGTTGACTCATATCCAGCTTCTCATCCACTGTAATCCCCAGGGCTTTTTCTGCTTAACTGCTACTTAGCCAGTCGGTCCCCAGCTTGTAACTGCTTGGGATTCTTCTTTCCCAAGTGTAGGACTCTGCACTTCTCCTTGTTGAGCCTCATCAGATTTCTTTTGACCCAATCCTCTCATTTGTCTAGGATCACTCTGGACCCTATCCCTGCCCTCCAGCGTATCTACCTCTCCTCCTAGCTTAGTGTCATCTGCAAACTTGCCAAGGATGCAATCCATCCTCTCATGGAAGTCATTAATAAAGATGTTGAACAAAACTGGCCCTAGAATCAATCCTTGGGGCACTCCACTTGAAACCAACCACCAACCAGACATCGAGCCATTGATCACTACCCATTGGACCCGACAATCTAGCCAGCTTTCTATTCTCCTTATAGTCCATTTATCCAATCCATACTTCCTTAATTTGCTGGCAAGAATATTGTGGGAAAATGTATCAAAAGCTTTGCTAAAGTCAAGGTACAGTAATTCCTCAATTAACCCGGTAGATTGTGCTAAGTGAAAACGTATTATGCGGGGTCAATTTTCCCATTGAAAATAATGGAAAAGGTGGGGATTGCATTTCAAGCGCATGTGTGCTTGCAGCTCCAGCCTGCACTTGTTAGCAGCTGGGACTGGGACATAAGGTTGG
>JANRFK010001158.1:36948442-36963187 GCA_030068395.1 Apalone spinifera
CACTGCGAGTGGCAAACCTCTGCCGCTTTGCAGGGAGGCAGGGGAAGCCTTACGCAGCTGCCGGCCACCGGCCAGCCCTAGGGGAAATCGTGTTATTGCGGGGATGGGGTTGTGTTGTTTGAAAAATGTTCCCTAAAAAAAAAATTGTGCTATTGCAAAAACATGTTAAGCAGACACGTGTTAAGTGAGGAATTACTGCATATCACATCCACTGACTTCCCCATGCCCACAGTTACCTCATTATAGAAGCTTATCAGGTTGGTCAGGCATGACTTGCCCTTTGTGAATCCATGTTGACTATTCCTGATCACTTTCCCCTCTTCCAAGTGCTTTCTCCATAGAAATTTGTGATTAATGTAATCAGCAATGACTGTATTATCCTATTACTCTACTTCAAGTATAGCAAACACCTCAAACTTGGAGGTTTACTTAAAGCTGTCTAAGGAATAACAACATGTGTGCTATAGGTTAATATTACAGTACTGCAGATTGTATGGTTTTCTGAATTGCCAAACTCTTATACAATTATTTCATACAGTGTTAGAACTAAAATTTTGCAAAAACTATGCCTAGCTTCTGCACAGATGAAATTCATAGAACCTCCAAATATATTCACTCCATTATACTTTGACCTCCAAGTTTCAGCAAAAGTATCTGGTTTAAAAAAAGGAAATGGTAAGGCCAAGGTTGCTACAAAGAGGAGACTCAAAGCCACGTTGGAAAGAATGGGATGGGGGGGAGGGCGTGCATTCTGAGCCATTGAATGCAAGACAGATCAATAAATTGTTCTTGCAGCAAGGAATAGGCAAAGTTATTTTAGACCATGTAGTGCTCCCTATTCCATGGGATCACAAGGAGATCTCAGTAAATCTGTGGACTCTCTTCACTGACAGGACCCAGACACTGGTTTGCATCAGAAAGCAGGAAAAAATTCACTCCCTCATAAAAATGCTTTAAGTAGAGCCTGGCTAACTACCAACAATTTCTGTTGGCAGGTTTCTCTGTCCTGAGGCATCATTAATCTCAATCTCAAAACGAAAATGAGACACACCGAGACATCATCTCCATAATTTAAATAATGCATGAATGTCTCCTGGAAGTACCATCCCACCAACCTGATAGTAGGCACTAAATAAATTTGCAGTCTATTAATAAATGTATTACGTGCAACAGAACTTAACATAGCAGATATACTCAAATGAAAGAGCCATTGCTGTTGTGACTATACATGAGTGGATGGGCATTGTCCCCTTCTGACTTCCTCCCCATCCCAATTTTTCAGTAATCTAATTGCTTTAGCCTATATTATGCCCCTTATAGATACCACTCACAAGACATGACAAATTCTGAGTTTAAAACTAGAGCTTCAACATCTTCAGCTATGTGACCTCCCCTCCATCACAGAGCCTTGGATATGTGGACTCAATTTTCCTCAGTTTCCTGTGATTAATCTTGGGTATATCCCCTTGGCCAGAATGGACTGTTCCTCTCAGAATGTTCCTCTCGGACTGTTCCTCTCTCTTTAGATACTATTAATGCCCTCCACATTCTTGAAGATTAGGCTAAGGCCAGGCCTACTCAAAAGGGGAAGATCGAATTAAGATATGCAACTCCAGCTATATTAATTATATAATTAATATAGCTGGAGTCGACATACCTTACATCGAGTTTCCCCATCATCCTCACAGAAGAAGGCTGATGGGAGCAAACACAGGAATAGGAGTACTGGCACTAATGGGGGTGCCTTCTGAGTTCGATTTAGTGGGTCTTTACTAGACTCACTAAATTGAACTCCAGAAGATAAATCGTGGCATTGTTGATCTTCCCCCTAGTGAAGACATGGCCTAAGTGTGTGGTAGGCTAAGGCAGCTCGGTTAAAGCACCTCAATATTAAGGGAATGATGCATGAATACATAAAGAGGGGAAGGGATACCAGCTTCTTTTACAATCAAAGCCTTGGCTCAGTTTTTGTCTCTTCAGCTTCTGAAGACACCTACTCGACTGGAGAAAATAGTAGTTATTCCTATCTTCATTTTGATCCAAAGAGGCTGACTGTTAGCTATTTTCTGACAGCTCATCTTCCTGTAACTGCCCCAGCTCCAATGAACACCAGCTGTGCCCAATTTGAGTCATGGGGCAAAAATAATCAGCCAGCAGGAATTGTGAGTAATTCTTCTGTTGAAAAGTTCAGCATCAGAAAATCAGGGTTAATTTTAGGTTGTAGCTCTGAACTGAAAGTGGTCTTTTTATGCTCTGACATTTGAGAAGCTGTAACCAACATTTTGTAAGTCACAAAGGCTACATCTCCAGTTCACGTCGCTGGCTGTGACACACAATGTAAGTGTAGCTACACACCATAGCACAAGGCAGGCTACATCCATATGGCAGTGTATAGCTACATGTGTCAGTGAAAGGATCTGGCAGCAGGAAATCAGAGCCTTTCCACAATACCTTCCACTGTCAGAGCCTTTCTGGCCACCCATGTCCTACCCTGAAGCAAGGAAAGGTGCCAGAAGCAGGGAGGCAGTGACACACTAAAAATAGCAGTGTCAACAGAGAGGCCTGGCTTATGCATGTATTCTTTAGCAATGGTAATTAACACATGTTCTCGGGGAGGGCTGCAACATGCATAGCACAATATGTCACTGCAAGAAGCATGTAGCATAGATGTACCCTTAGGGTACGTCTAGACTGCAGATATTTTCTGGAATATCAAAGGTATCCCAGAAAAACTCTGCTGTGTCCAAGGAATGCATCTGCTCTTCCAAAAAAAATTTCAGAAGAGCAGACGTGTTTTTTCAGCATCCCCGTGAACCTCGTTTTATGAGGAAGAAGGGATGTTCCGAAAAAGGGGGTTTTCCCTGACATTTGGCCCAGTGTAGATGGGCCAAATGTCAGATAAACCTCTTCTGAAAAAAAGAAGCAGAAAAAACTATGCAAATTGCAGTTTGCAATTTGCGTATCTTCTTCTGGAAGAACTTTGTAGTCTTGACACAACCTTAGAGACAGATTTTTAAGCACATAGGCATCTAATGGGATTTTCCAAAACATATTGATGCCTACATATCTCTAAAGTGTGGCCCTTTTGGCACTTTCCAAGTTTTCACCTGCAGTCAACTTGCAACTTAGGGCTAGACCCACAAAAGGTTTTAGGCAACTAAATACCCTTGAGAAATTGGACCTTACCCTGGTCTTAAAAATGCTTAGAAGATTCATTTTGTCCAGCAGCTCCAGAGTCCTTCTCCAGAGTGCAAAAATCATGCAAGCACATTTTCTTACTTTTTTTTAATACTCTCCTCTACTGCCAGAGGAAGCAGAGGAAATAGACTATATACAGAGGCAAGCAAACTGACAAAAATAGGCATTTACTATTTCTAACCATTTAGTTTTTGGTGTTACTTATAACACTAGTAGGAAAAAATAACTGATGAGAGATGGGAAGCTAAGAGACTACAAATTCATATTGTGATCTGGTAAGATGTAGTAACTTGTAAATTCTCAGTTTGGAGATAGTGGCTTCATTTGTTGCACTCTGTAAGTACAACCCATAGAAATTGAGGAAGCCAGGATGACAAAAAGCCCAGAAAGCAATTTGAATTCAGTATTTAGAAAACTGTCAGCATTAGAAGAGGTGACCAAAATTACAGCAAAGAAGCTGTAAGTTTGATTCTAATAACAATTTTTTATGCCCAGACCACAGAAATGGATGCTGCTAATGTGTTTATGAAGAATCCAGAGCTGTAAGTTAATCACGGCAACTTCTCTGTAAAACATATTACCCAAAATACACACTTTAAGAATGGCTACATCTTCATGATATTGAACACTCCAGAGGAAATTACGAGCCACACATGAAACTATCAGGTTTACAATATTGCTTCCTTAAGTCAGCGTCATCTGTTTCTACTGAAACAAGGCTGAAGTTCCCTACCCCTAACAAGGTATAATTTAGGACACCAAGCCGCTATTCAATCTAATAACCAGAACTCTGTCCCCTCAATTATTATTCCTCTGGCAGACAATTTCATTAACCCCCTCTTGTGCAATAATTTGTTCTACCACGTTAGAAAAATGATTTTCCATCTGCTCAGTAATGTGGCCATAGTAAATGGAAAGTGTTGTCTGGAAGAAAGCTGAAACACAAAGGAAGTTAGTGAATGAAACTTGCTGAATAGCTTAGTACAGTAGACTTCCGATAATCTGGCACCTTTGGGACCTAGGTGGTGCCAGATTATTGGATATGCCAGAGTACCAGGAGGTACTATAAGGGGGCATACTCCCAACCCAATCCTCCTTCCCTCCCCTCCCCTCCTTTTCACAAGAGCCAAACACCTCCCCTCCCTGTGGTAACCCAGTTCCCCTTATTCCCCAACCTTATGTCCGGGTCCCAAGGCAGATGCCTGTGCTCAGCGGCCAGCTGCTAGCAAGTGCAGGCTGAACACTGTGTGCACAGGGGACCGTGAGCAGAACGGCACGGGCTGGGAGCGCACATGTGGCTCACAGCAGCCCAGCTGTGAGAGTGGCTGACCGAAGCACTTCTGGGTTCCAGTTGCTGCTGGACTATTGGGAGTGCTGGACAACTGGATGCTGGACAATTGGAGTTTTACTGTAGTAAGTGCCAGGCAAATAATGGATGAAGTTGGGAACACTGATCTCTTTATAGGCATCCAGTGTTTGGAGAGAAATAAACATGAGAATTGTGAACTATAGATCTTAGAATCATAGGGTTGAAAGAGACCTCAGGAGGTGATCGGGTCCAACTCCTTGCTAAAAGCAGGACCAATCCTATCTAAATCATCCCAGTCAGGATTTAAAAACCTCTAGGGATGGAGATTCCACCACCTCCCTAGGTAACCCATTGCAGTGCTTCACCACCATCCTAGTGAAATAGGTTTTTTTTCTAATATCCAGTCTGCAACTAGAGACCATTGCTCCTTGTTCTGTCATCCATCAGTACGGAGAAAAGCCTCTCTCCATCCTCTTTGGAACTCCCCTTCTGGCGGTTGAAGGCTGCTATCAAATCCTCTTCCTTACTCTTCTCTTCTGTAGACTAACTAAGCCCAAATCCCGCAGCCTTTCATCCCCCTAATCATTTTTGCTGCCAAAAATTGTCCATCAATGAGGAAGAATAAGGATCTGTTTAATTTTCTACATACAAAGGAATAATAAGATAGAGAAGTCCATGAGGTAAAGAGCCTCAAAAGGATTTCAATAATTCTCTTTGCCAGAAGGGTATGTAAATTCGCTCCCCTAAAAATCTAATCTCCCATTTGCACAACATGCTGTCAGTACAGGAAATGGTGTCTCCTCAGCAGATACAAGCATTTGAATGGGTATCCAGTATTAATTATTTTTTATTTATAGTAAAGAATAACTATAAATAAAAAATATGAGAGAAGGAAGGTCTCCTGGGATTCTATGTTTGAAAAATCTATATAGGCCTAAAGTGAAGTGGGTGGCATTGAGGTAGATAAAAAAGCTTGATCTCTCATTGAATAACCAACCAGTGGAAGAGATTCAGGAACACTGTAAGGGACTGAAGTGTCTCAGCAGTGACAAGGCACAATAAGTCAAGCAAGATCCATGATGTGGTCCATTCACAGTCATAGCTTTTGCTGGTGATTTTAGGGGTTAGCACTTAAGGCTGACACCCCACTTCTGTGGTATGCACGTTACTGCTCTATCTCTCCATCGAGTTTGTTGCCCTTCTCTCATTCCAAGAGCTGCCGCATTTGTGTGACTCCGTCCTGCAGCTGGGTCTCTCAGAGCTCCCCTTTCCAGGATAGCAGAGTCCCTTTTTTCCTAGCAGTTCTAGGCAGCCTTCCCTCTCACTGCTCTATGGCACCACTCCCTCAATTGCTGATAAGGGAAACCAGACCCATCTTCTACTCTAAGTTCCAGGCCAGGGACCTTCAACTCAGTAGTTCTGGGCTTTCCTCTCTAAGCCTTCACTACTCCTTCCCTGGACTGCTTCCTACCATATCTATTTCCCCTCATCACTCTCCTCCTTCTGCCCAAGGGGTGTGCTACTTCCTGCAGCATCTTCCAGCAGTCTCTTTCTAGTGCCAGCGGCCTGGCTGTATAGAGGCTCCTCCTGTTCCTGAACAAGTCAACCTGCTTCTGATTAGTTCCCTGCTCCCTGACTTTCTCCACGTGCAGCCTGTGGAGTTAATTGGCCTACCAGGGTACCTCTCACAGAGCCCTTGAAAATATAACAGATGCCAAAGGAATGAGAGTAATTCACCATGGAAGCTGATCAATGAGAGACATATTTACATCCAGGCGGGCTGAGGTTCAGAGATTGTGTGACTCTGAAGATCACACAAAATCATTAATGAAATCCACATGTTCTGAACTCTTTGTCCTACATCTAATCAGCCTCACCACAGTGCATCCAAAGCAATTCACTTGTAGCCTAATTTTTCTCAGATATTGCACTCCCACTGTCCTCATTGATGTAAATGGGAACTATGGTTGCTTGACACCTTTAAAATTAGTCTAAGCGGAGGAAGGAGAAAACAACAGAATACACAAGCAATCCTTGCAGTTCATTGGATCTCCATTTAGTGGCAGATCCAAATCAGCTTCCTGGTTCTCATTTTCAAAGCTCTCAATGGGTTGACACTTGATTCCCAAAGAACTGTCTTTCCCTATGTCTCCCTGACATGTCTTATGTTTGCTGTATCTTTTCATAACTTCTAGGAGTATGATGCGAAGCCCACAGAAAATAATGACTCCCAAGTGGCTTTGAATCAGGCCCATAGACAAGCAAATTACAATTTCAGATATCACACACCCTTTCAACAATATAAAAAGAGATAGCCAAAGGAAGACTATGCAGTGTTTGCCCACTTCTAGGCCTAACGGATGTTCTCCAGTTCAAACTTTTGATATTGTAAGTGGTACTAGCTGAATTTGTCATTACAAAGCACAGTGGTAAGACCCTAGATCCACATTCATAGAGAGTGAGGAATTACTGTAGCAAGTTTTACCAGAAAACGAAAAAGCTTTCTAAACAGAGTGTGGATTTTTAGCAAAGGCTCTCTGATGCAAAGGTAAAGGGACATCTACTGCCACACTTCCAGAGACTTCTGGGCAAGCTTCAGGCAAGAGCAGCTGCATACAAATGGAAACACTGCCCTAAAATAAATGAATGTTAACCTATGTCTTTCTTCTGTTATACATTGGAAGAGAATGACCATATGGCCAGGGATTGCTCAGTCCTAGAGACTTCTATACTCAGAGATGGGAATGAGATGTATAAGCAGTTAAGAGAAAAGCGTGAGTCACAGAGGATGCAACATAGCCATTAGTGCCCCAAGCTTTAAAACCGGTTAGGGCTCGTGGTGGGGAAAGAAATAGGAGTCTCTGAGACAAGCATTCAAGTGAGTGACTCTGTAAATAAGATGAAGAGAGATGCTTACTAGTTGGAGGAAAACCAACATTCCCTGCAGGGGGGAAAATGCCCAGAGTCTACTTAATTTGTATGAAAAACTAAGATGTACATTATTGTAACAAACTAAAGCCAAAACAAATTTTCTAAAGAGGTAATCAGGCTACAGTGTGCTGAAGAGCTCTCTGCTCAACACTACTGTGTAAATATATTTTAGAAACTAATACTAAGCAATGTGCAAGTAGTCTTTATGTATTTTCCCTACCTCCATACAGTCTACCAAATTAATAGGGTTGGTTTTTTTAGAAATATTAGGAGGGATAGTTTGTGCACTATCTGGCTTATGCTTATTCAAAATTATGAAACTACAGCTGAAGATATATTCATCTGCATTATAATGAACACTACGATATTGATAATTTATACAAAGAAATTCCATTACTCATGGCTGAAAAGATTGAAGGGTGGGGCAGGTTAATGGGCCTGTAATTAAATGTGCCTGATAAGCTAATCTGTAAACACAAAATACATCGTCCAATGCTTTACAATTACTGCATATTTTATATATAATAAATAGAGATTAAGATCCAGCAATACACACACACGTTTATATATATATGTGTGTGTGTGTGAGAGAGAGAGTGAGAACTCCAGATTTTTCTTTATTTAGGGCATGTCCACACCGGAGCGTTATTTTGAAATAATGTTAGTAATTAGCACCAGTGTAAAGAGTTCTTTTAACCAAATAGTCAGTATAGTTTTAGAAATATGGAACCCCCTGATGTCACTGTCCAGCATATAGTAGGTGAAACAGGAGCCATGGTGCTTTTGAAAATGTCTTTATGGGTATGTCTACACTACAGATTTCTGTCAGAAAAACAGCCATTTTTCCAACAAAATCTAACTTACATCCACACTGCAATCATGTTTTTCTGCAAGTAAATCAAAAGAACAGAGGGGTTTTTTCAGTGTTAGTAACACTCTGTCTTCAAGGAAGGAGCCTTTTTCCGAAAGAGCTCTTTTGAAAGAAGAGGAAAGAGGAAAAAGCACAGGTGCCCTAGTGGCCACGCCGTTCATAGTAATCACAGCTTAAATATGAGATAGCAGCCATTCAGTGTGGATGCTCTTTCAAAAAAGAAGATTGCTTTTTCGATGTACTTCTGTGTGTGGACGCTCGCTTTCAGAAGAAGCTTTTTCGGAAGATCTCTTCTGAAATTTTTTTTTTCCAAAAGAAGCCTACAATCTAGACATAGCCAAAGAGTTTATCTGCATTGTTAAGGTGCCTACATATTGTTAAATATCTGTTTTCAGATGATAGGATGTTTCCACTTTATATTCTAGACACAACATGAAAACTGAGAAAATACTAAAGAGCAATTTTAGTATTTCCTCACACAATTTGCAGAAATGTTGAACTCTCACAGCCCTAATGTAAATCAATGGGAACTGTGCTTTGGACATTTAAAGTGTTATAGAAAACTAAACACTCTGAAAAAATAAAGTCCTAGGTGTCTCCAATCAGTCATCCAAACCTAGTGAACACTTTAATCTTATTCTCTCTGTGGCTCAGTTCCCTATCAGTAATTCTGGGATTATATCCTATCACATAAACAGGGTGTCATGAAAACACATTCATGAATATGAATCACACAGATTCTACAGTGAGCAGCACAATCAAAAAAGCCACTGAGGGCATTAATAATTTTGTTTTCAGAGCAGAGTTTGAACAGTGTGCAGTAAATAAGGCTCAGGGCCACACAGTGAACTCTGATGAGAAAACAAAATATTGAATACCCACTCCAAAAGGGCATGTCTACACTTCAGGGCAAAAGTTGAATTAAGATACGCAACTTCAGCTATGTCAATTGCATAGCTGAAGTCGAAATAGATTAATTCAGCTTTTGATGCTATCTACACAGCAGGAAGTTGAAGAAGAACACTCTTCATTCGACTTCCCTAACTCCTTGTGAAATGAGGGTTACAGGAGTTGGGGTAAGAAGTCCTCCCTCTTGACATTATTTCAAAATCATGGCTTCCTGTGTAGATGCACCTTTTGTTATTTTAAAATAATGTCAGTTATTCTGAAATAACGCTGCTGTGTAGACATATCCGTTAGTGAGCATGGTCCATTCTATGCACTGAATAAGGCAGCAGTCCTCTGCAAAGAGAAAACGAGTACAGGAGGCCCCCAACTTGTGACCGCCTGAGTTCCAAACCCCTGCACTTACAAGCATTTTTGTAAGTATGGAAGGGGCTGAAAACCTCCTACTCATGTCCTCGGCCTGCATTTACGACAGAGCATGGCACCTATCGTAAATGAGGGTTCGAGTTATGACGCCCCCAACTTGCAACGCTTCACCCGGAACCAATCGTGTCACATGTCCGGGGCCTCCTGTATCTGATCATGTTATTGAAGAGTGCATCATGATGCATATGCAGAAAAGAGACAAAATTAAGATTACACAAGCAACTTTAATTCTGGCATTTCCTAGCTTTTGACTGCTTGACTTTGCAATACTAATAATGTTCTTTTTATGTAGTTTATTTGTGTGTAATATTGTATGTGTTTTTCTACACAGATGCAGGACGATATTAACAGCTGGTGCCTGGGTTAGGGAAAAAAAGATGCAGAACAATAAATCCATCTCTCCAAAAGATATAATACTGTGCACTAGAGGTATTATAAGAGCCAGTTCATGACATGAATACCAATGGAAAGCTGCAGATACAGGAGCTTTTCAGTTTTGCAATGCTATGTCAACACAAAATTAAGAGACAGACAATTGAAGGAATATGGTGGTATACTGAACTAGCTTGAGAGCTTTTCGGAATGTCTTAAGTTGAGAGACTATTTTTGATTTCAGATTCTGTTTTCTGCTCTTTGCTTTCACACCTTTGTTTGTGTTTGCTTTAGTGTAGGGTCTTAGAGCCACAGTTTTTAGTCTTATACTAGAGAGTTCCTTGTAAACAAGAGTCACATCAAAGAAAGTTTATACCATCTCTTGAAATCGTTAGTCAAACGTAGTCCCCAGAGCCAGCAGTCAAAAATGAATTACTCTTTCAAAGCACTTGGTCCAAAAGTACAGGAAACAAACCTTCTGTACAGTGTAATTACAGTGGGAAATATATTATTAAAGCTCAGAATGGTGCCCTTGACATATAATTTAAGAAATAACTGGCTCAGAATTCTCTTTTGTACAGTATTGTACATTAAAAATAACAACTAAGAAACATTCCTAACATTGATCAGTCAATATTGTGAATGGATGTTAATTCTCATATGCATTCATATTTTTTAAATATGTGTTTCAGGTTTCTCAAAAATACTTCACTCATGAAACAGACTTGGTGATGGGTCATATCAGTCCTGGATAGGAATGCATTGTGACCATTTAAAAAGGAGTTGATTAATGTTTTAACTAGTGCAAGGATGGTAATAAGTCAGAGGGGTTTGCCAGGGTTAGCCCTTAGCAGCAACCACCATGGTATTTTTCTGCACCTTCACAGGTATGGATTCTTGCAGCTTACTGTTACTGGCCAATGGGAGCAGAGGGAAGTGGTGTCCCAGTTTCTGCTGCTTCCTGTAGCTCCCATTGGCTGGGAACAGCAATCTGCCTCAAATGGGAGCTGCATGCACCTATACTGATGGATGTGCAGGCAAATAATAAGACGGTGACCTACCAGCAGGTGCCGTGACTAAACCATGTCCACCTCATGGGTGAGTTATTACCCACCACTGAGGTAGTGCATTCACCACAGACGGAGCCCAGCAAAACACCAACAGAAGTAGTCCTGCAAGGATAATTACGGAGGCCAGAATTGTCAGGGGTTTTTTTTTTCCCAAGGAAGATCATAACTATGCATTCCTAAGTTATAAACTCTTAAGAAATACCTGGCAAACTAGAGACACGCAAAGGTGAAGTTTGGGTCAGACGTTCAGAAAGTAAATACAGTAAGCAGCATTAAACCCCATTAATGCAATTAACACATACTCAGCCACAAGCAGAGAATAGGAAACATGATAAAGGAGAACTTATGAAAAGGCCTTTTTTACTATTAATTGTATGGTAGGAAATGTACTACATTAGAAGAAAAACTGAAATGCTATGAAAACATTGACTATGCATGTTGCACTGCATAAAAGAAATATACATTCATATACATTACTTTTATCTTAATTTATAGTTATCATTTTGAAATATGTTGTTCAAGAATATGAGTGTAAAACAGATGTTACAAGCTTCATTTTCAGTATTATTGTACTCCATTAAAATCTATTCTCTTTGGCAATTTTGAATTATAACTGGAGTCAGGTTTGGTGAGAAATGTTTTATTCACAACTCAGCTGCATTATAAAGACTTAGGATTTTTGGAGAGAAATTCAAGATACAAGGAATTCTTTTATGCAAGTTTCCTTTAGTGAATGCAAATTTCCCAAAGCCTGATATTTGCCTCTTTTTTTAAAAAAGGCTACATATACTTTGTTATTCCCTCTGCTTCTATTTTCTTATTCTATTTTTAATTGGTTACTGATTGTATAAATAGATTAGACCTGAACTTGTTTTTAATTTCCTGTGTGCTCTATCATATTAAATTGTGTTACCTTGAATCATACTACAATCTGGCATGATACAAATGAACACAAAATGGCATAACATGTTATAAATATAGAGCGCATAAAACTACTTTGATCGAGGAAAGTAGTTCTGGTTTATTGAACGTGAATAAGGTAGTGGGAAATGTCCTCCACTTGAATGGTTCTAATATCTATTTTGGGATGTTAGCTAATGCCAACTTGATCTCTGGGGAAAAAAAACTTCTTTTTTTGTGTGTGTGTGTAATCTCTGTAAGCTGGGACTTCTCAAAAGAGCTAAGGAAGCAGAGAAAAAAAAACAAGCTTTAAATAAAACATAAAAGAGGCACCACTGAAAAAGTGGACCTTGAAAGGAACAGCTCCTAATTCCGGAGGCTATGGAATACAGTATTGGGAATGGATTAAAGACTGTGTACAGTCAGAAGACTAATTTTGGAATCATGACTCTGGGCTGTTCCTTATTTATTCTCTCAAAACTCCCATGTGAAGTTTGTTGTACGCTTTGGAAAAAGATTGCCCTGCCTCTAACATTTGGTTTAATGAGTTCCTCCTTTCTATGTCACTATATGTTGTGTACATTCTCCTGACATCAGGAAGAGATGTTTTCAAACTGAAAATAATGTACAGTTTCACCTCAGCCAGCACAAGTATGTGGCCATTATGGGCATGTCTGCACTGGGGAATTATTTCAAAATAACTCCCCTTATTTTGAAATAATAAAGCAAGTATCCACACTACCAAGCCTGTTATTTTAAAAAAAGGGCTTGTTATTTTGAAATAACAACTCCTGCTTGTGAAGAGGAATACGTTTATTTCAAAATAGTTATTTTGGGGGTTATTGGGTATGTTTAGACTACATTGTTTTTTTGAAAAAACTGCCCTTTTTTTGAAAAACTTCACCTGCGTCCACATTGCAATCACATTCTTTCGAAATTAAATTGAAAGAAGCAGGGGGGTTTTCAACATTGGTAAACCTTAAATTATGAGGAAGAATGCCTTTTTCAAAAGAGCTTTTGAAAAAAGGCGTGTGGACGCAGAACAAGGAAATTTTTTGAAAGAAGAGGCAATTGAAAAAAGCCCAGGTGCCCTGGTGACCATTCTGTGACTAGCAATCTGGGCTTTTTTTTGAGAGAGCATCCATGCATCTGGACACTCTCTTTCGAAAAAGCAGATTGCTTTTTCGAACCAGTTTTGAGGTGTGGATGCTTTCTTTCGAAAGAAGATTTTTTGAAAGAGCTCTTTAGAAAAAACCTCTTTCAAAAGAAGCTTGCAGTCTAGACGTACCCATTATTTCCAAATAACTTATTTCAAAATAACCTGGTAGTGTAGACGTAGCTTATGACTCAAGATTTTGCCTGACCGCCCAAGTCAAAGGTATTTGTGCATACAAAACCAGCTACATACAAAACAACTTGGCTGATTTAAGTACATTTGAAAATCTTACCTGATCTCAAGTTTTCAAGGTCTTTTGTGACCTGAATTACAGAATCTGTCTTTAATAGTAATAGGTGGACTCAGTTGTTCTTCTCGTAGAAGAAATGGCATCAATTTTCTGTGGAGAAATGATTCTTCTGACCTTTATCATTAAAGAAAGGATTGCCTGGAAAATTATTTTAATGTTTAGCTCTTTCCCCACATATTGTTAAACTCTCTCTTCAAGCTGTGACATGTACCTGTCCACAAACCTTCATTAAAGGTATCTTACAAGAATTTAGGAAGGCCATGTGTGGAAATTGCATTTCTCTTTAGATAAACTTCCAAAATAAGAATGTTATTCATATTCCAGAGTTCTCACATACTGACCACTACTTGCTGAATATCAGAAGGGCATTGGTTTTCTGAATAGCAGGCTTCTCTACTCAATATTTCAGTCTCCAAAGCTATGCTGATGTAGAGGATATTGAGCATTTAGGCCCTGATCCTACACAAGTTCTTTCACTGGAGTCAGTGAATGCAAGATTGAGCCATTAGAAGACAATAGGCTATAGTGGAGTGGTCCCAAGTTTCTACATACACATACATCAATTAGTCCTTAATTCAGGATATAGGAATTAATTAATTCAGGATATAATTCAGGATACAGGAAGCCAAAATAATTTCTTGAAAATAAACACCTTGACAGTATAGGAACCTTTCCTCCTCTCCTCCTTGATTAATGGTCATGAATGAAAAATTATGCTAACCTGAATGGCAGATCTACATATACCATAGATTGACACCCTACCCTGTTACCTACTGACTGTCTTCCAATTCTAACAGGAAGCAAAAAGGTTTAATTTCACAAACCCCCTTCTTTTGCAAAGCTGATTAAATAATTGCTCTTGGTGTTTGCATTTTCCCAGACGCATCTAATTTCAATTCAACCAATTGATTATATACTTTAAATAAATGGTAATGGGAATTGTTGAGAACTCCGCTCAATTACATTTCCAGGCACTATCTACCTAGATCTTTATGCCATGCTCATGATCATGGTATTTGAATGGCTTGAATAGAAATATATCGGGAGCCCATTTCTTGCATTAAGGAATATGCATATTGCAAAATACACATTGCATATAGTGTCAAGTATCAGAGGGGTAGCCGTGTTAGTCTGAACATCGATGACATCTTCATCATCTGGACCCATGGGAAGGAGACTCTGGAAGAATTTCACCATGATTTCAACAGCTTCCACCCCACCATCAACCTCAGCATTGACCAGTCTATACGGGAGGTCCATTTCCTGGACACCACGGTGCAAATAAGTGACGGTCAC
>JANRFK010001158.1:36963287-36986347 GCA_030068395.1 Apalone spinifera
TATGCTCCAACACTTCGGTTAGTCTATAAGGTGCTACAGGACTCCTCGCCGCTATTGTATATAGTTAAACCAAACTCTGACAAGTTTCTTTGAGACTTGTATCAAAGCCACTTTTTCTGTATTCTTGTACAATCAACTTTTGATTCTTTGCTGTACTAATTACAAAATTACTTTTCCAAGACATGCACCATTTCAGTGATCTCCATCTCTCCAGACAAGATGAACATCCTGCCCAGTAATAGCAGTGTGTCAATTTACAAATAGCAAATGAAAGTGAACTTAAAATGTGTGTGGTAATGAAGGGGTAGGTTATAGGGTAAGACTGTTCCTGGAATGTTTAGTAATTGTGCCTAATTCTTCCCAGTCATGCTCATTTCTCCACCTTGTTAGTTTGAATGAACTCCATAGACTTCCAGAGTAAAACGTATTTGGAAGGTTTATTTCGAGTTGACTAAAGTATTTAGTCTGATGATCATTCTAGTGCTTCTTATAAATTCCCAAGTCAGCACATGTAATGTTAATGAAACATGAAGAGTCAACATTAATTAGAGGTAATGAAAAATTAAAACTTCTTTGAACTGCTGTATATTTATGACACCCTCCTTTCACAAATTATGAGAGTCATGTTGTGCTTTTCTTTATACCACATTCCAAAAGAGATCTATAGGTATGATTTTAAAGTTATAGACGTAAATGTTCTATAGATAAAAGTATTTCCTTGTGGATTTCCTTCATTTAGGTTGGTATGCAAACACTTACAGTGACCATTGCTGCAAAATGCTAAGTGGACATGTATAATTGAGAAGTGTCTTTACTCAGTATAAATTACAACTGAGTTAAATTCTATAAATACTATTTATCTATGAATACACAATGTTCTAGTTGTATTGGTCCCAATTTATTTGAATATGCTTATTTTTCCCTTTTTGTTTATCTTTTCTTCCTGCTTGTTTTGGTACTATACTTTTTCACATTTCATCTTCTCTTCTCTAGGCGTGTTGGACACACGCATACACATACTCATTCACTGGCCCTGCCTGTTGCTTTATCCACAGGTTTTCCATAGTTGAATTGTGATGATACATTACAAAGATGTCAATATAACACAATATAAAATAATTCAAATTTTTGAACAGATTTTCTTCCACATAGCCATTAAATTAACTGTGGGAGATGCCGAGAAATTACAACCTCATTCGAAGGAGCAGTAGCTGCTCAGAACCTCTTGTAAATTAGGCCACGGTTTATGCTAGGTGCAATTTACAATTCAAGGCAGCTCTGCATAACTATTGTTCTATGAAAGTACAGTGCCAATTTTAATATTTACTTAACAAAAATACTTGGTTAAACCCATATTTTATCTTCAGAATAATTATGTAAAAAATTGGATCAAAAACTTTTTAAAGTGTAAGATTTAATAAGAGCACTGCTGACAGCACACACAAAAGTGGGTGGGAACACTGTGGGAACTGCAAACTGAAGTTCCATCAGACTTCCAGGAATATTAATCTCACCATACTCAAATACATCTCTATATAGAAGCATTTTTTTCTTGCAAGAACACCTAATTGAAAAGGAGGAACAGGTTCTGAAGGAATGTGTCCCTTACAACTATCTGGCGGTGGGGAGAGACCCTGGGTGTATATGTATAAATACTACTTTGCTACCGCTTTGCTGTGGTTTGTTAAATATTCAGCTGATGGAGTGATGTTTTTCTCATTGTAATCACCTTGGCTGGCATTGGGTCACAAATTGTGTTAATACTAATTGCAATGTCTGTTAGTATTGTGGGAATACAAAAATGAAAGACTCTGCCTAAGCTGGCTCAAAAGAGGGAAACACTCTCAGTTTAAAAAGGAGACTCTGGGTGTTTGCCTGTAAATACAGTTCGCTCCTGTTTGCTTAGATTTGCTAGAGATTCAACTGATACTTTTAATTGTTGTGGGATCAGAAATTATGTTAATGCTAAATGCAAGAATTGTGAAATAGTATCCCCCAAGCTTGCAATTACTGTGGGAATACAGAAAAGACAGGCAGTGCTTAACTCATTTCAAAAGGAGAGAGAAACTGTCAGTGTAAAGGACCTTCGATGGACAAGGGTTCCACTGCAGAGTTCTGTGAGGTTAAGAGGAGAGAGCAGGCCCTCCAGGCGTTAGCTGTAAGCCTGGTTTAATCTCCTTCTCCCCACTGTCTCAATAGTAAAGCTAAAATAGTCTCCATAGGGAGTCTCTTTTATTATTTTAAATTTATTCCAGTGGATGCTGGAATTTCTTGTAACTGGACTGTGCTTTGGGACAAAAGCTGAAACGACTGGCTATTTTAGTCCAAGCCAAATCCACCACAAGCAGGCAGGATCAGCAAAAGGATGGCCAGTGGGGCAGCTGATGGAGAGATGCATCAGTAGAGTGGTGGCAACATGATGAGTGGCCAGCAGGGTGGTGGCAAAGAGATGTAATGAGCAGCCAGCAGGATGGCAGCGGACAGCAGTGAGCAGGTGGATGGTGAGTGGCCAGCAGAATCAGTAACATGCCTCTTTACCTTCCCCCACTCAGGATGGGAGGTGAACTCTGTGGATGTACCTCTGAGCTCTGGGTCTGCTCTGACTGTAGGCAGTAGCTCTGAGTGGGTACAGAGAAGGGTTGGGCAGGTGACATGGACATTTAAATTGCTGGACTTAAGAATTCAAGAGGAAAAGAACATTGTCCAACCTACTTGAGGTGGGACTTTTACTCATGGTTTTTGTTTATGAACTTTGTTTATGGTGTTTCCCCAAATAAACTGCACATTACTTCCCCCCTTTTATTATACTTTTTTTCTATGCTCAGACTCTGTGCATGCAAATGGGGAAACATTCATACCTCAGAGACACCCAGGGGTGATGTGTAAATTTCCCAGGTTAGTAGGTGTGGGCTTAAGCCAGTTCTGAGTTGGATGGATGGAAAGCATATTGAACCTGACTCTGGCTGCTGCTGGCTTCACCTGACAAAAGGCTGACAATTATAAACCTTCGTTCTTGCCAGAATGACACATACTGGTACTATCCTTTCACCTAAAGCATTTTCTGCCATTTGTTAGACCTTTTTGGGGGCGATGAAGCAGCTGTCTTTTATATAAAATATAGGGTTGCTGGAAGCAATATCCATTCACAAATAGGTGGCAACAGAAGAATCCCTTCTTCTACCAAAGCCACATGGTGTATTATATTTAGACCACTTTTCAGAGCTAAGAGATATATGGATTCTGTACCCATCTCTGCCATTTTCTATGCAGCTAGCTAGATTATGTGGTTATCTGATAAATATCATTAGCTATATTTTACACAGATAAAAAATGAGACCGAGCTGTGATGTGACATGCCTAAGCTCATGTAACAAGTCTGGGCCAGAACTAATATTGGGCACTTAGGTTTTGAAAACTTTGCCAGTATGTTCTAAGCTTAATAGAAAAGGAGGTTATTTTTCAGAATCTTAAAGCTCCACTCATATGAATGGGAGTTTTGATATTTACATGCTTAGCTATAGCTACTTCAGGTTTGAAATATTTGCCTTTATCAAATCTTTGACTGTGCTATTGTTTTATTCTAATCCTCTAGAATACAAGCCCCTGAGGCAAGTTACAACTCTGTTTTTACATTCCCCAGGCCTATAGTCCCAATGTCCATGCAATTTAAATGCTGCATTTCCCATAAGGAAAGGCCAAACATAACACTTCCCCTATTTTAGTGACAATGAAACTGGGACTCAGTAAGTCAAAATGATTTGCATTTATATCATATTTTTTCTTTGTCTCTACTAGGAAGGTACACTTATTTTCCTCGAATATTCATATATTAACCGCAGTTTCTCTAAGGCCATGTCTATACTACACGGAAGATCGATGCTGCGGCAGTCAATCTCTCAGGGTTTGATTTAGCGGGTCTAATTTAGACCCGCTAAATCAAACTCAGAGGGTGTTCAATAGTAGTGTTCCTGCTCCTCATAAAGAGTATAGGAAACCAATGAGAATGTTTGCTTCCATCGACCTTCTGTTGTATGAACAGCGCGGAAAGTTGATTTAAGATACATCTACTCTAGCTACGTAATTAACGTAGTTGGAGTTGCATATGTTAAGTTGACCTTAACTCTGCCGTGTAGAATAGGCCTAAGTGTTTATCTTTAATGCAAAGTTAACTTGGGCTGTTTCCTCATTTATAGCTCAAACTCCCATAGACAAAAAATTTTCACCCATGCATTAGGTGGTTTGAACCAGGGCTTATTTATGCAGGTGAAAATATAAGTTAGAAGCAGGTTTCACTGTAAGATGGTCTCTAAAATGTCCACTTTGCAGTGGACACAACTAGAACCTGGGTAACAGAGCTTGGATTGCTATAGTCCTCCACCGCCTACCAACTATTCCTTGGGATCAGTATTTTCTTACCTTTCAACCTGCTGACTTCCTCCTATGTGTCAGAAGATGTCCACCATTTGGCAGATGGTTGGTGTTCAGATCCCTAATTCATGTTGCCTGCTCCATTTCTGCAGAGCTCAGCTTCCTTAGCTAGCACTAGAAGATATTGTCTAGAAGATCCTCATCCAAGTTGACCACCAAAGTTCTGGTGGACCTCTGATGTGTGTACAGTGGGCATCAAGATTTTGAGAATTAGAAACCCCAAAGGGCAAAGTATGCCGCACAAATCTGGACATTTCCTATCAACCTGCCCCTAGTGCAAGGAGTTTGACGAGGTGCTCATCAACATCCTAAGCATGAAACCCATTTCTCATGCCCCATAGCTACAGAGATTAATGGTTTGATTTTTAGCTCAGAGACAGCAGGACCAGTGGAGCCAGAGGAGAATGCAGTGGCAGAGGAGTTAGAAAAGAACCTAGCCAGAGCACACAGCCAAAGTGGCTAGGGGAGATCCTCAGGCTGGTCAGATCTGTTCTGGTATGGACCCAGGGAATGGACTAGAGAAGAAGCAGTGCTAGAGCTGGAACAGTAGCCATGCAAGATGCCACAGCCAACTATGTCACTCTTATGGGCAAACTGCAGTGTAAGTGGCAGAGTTTCACCAGCTTATGATTAATGCAGTTATGATGATGGAGGAATTGCATGCCAGGAGGTGGACTTTGCTTCAGTTGAGGGTGGATGAGACCTCAAGGCCCGCCCCTCCCCCCCAAAAGCATAATGCAAGAGGGAAACCAAAGAGAGGAAAATATTTAAACATACAAGCGATTTACCTTTTCCAGGATTTAACTGTTACTGCCAAATAATTTATTCAAAGCTGTGAGAATGCAGGTGTAGTAAGCACACACACATCTCCATGTGTATGTATACAGAACATGCACACTTGTTAAACCTGTATCCCCCAGCAACAAATATACTACTTTGCAGTTTTCATATATATTGTACAGTGTTTATAACCCTGTTATGTTGTTACTAACATTAGACTAGTTTTCCAGACAGCTTGCATTGTAAGTCCCACTGACTAATAAGGGAAGAAGTTGCTCATTGCTAGCATTTGTATCATAGTTCAGCATCCTGTTGGTGTTCACTTGCATTCTTGCCCACTCCCAGCTAATGATGCAGAAGTTCTGGTGTCACTTCTGGTCATCCCAGTTTAGCTGCCCATGTAGTGTAGTCCCGCCACTCTGTGCTTATAGTCCTGCAAGGGAATCCTCAAATACTGCTACCTGCATCAGCTTATCTCCACCTCATCTTGTCAATATGGAACCTAAATGGCTTCCTCATCAAGGCCTGTTACCACCTTCTGATTGTCACAAACCAGGGCAGAAAACCCTCCCTGCACAAAGAGTGTCAAAGGCAGCAACAGGCCACTGACCTGAACTGGATCAAGGCCTTGGCACTGGCTGGAAGAGACAGAGACAAAGAACTGGAGGTGGTTATGCTTCTTGTCCAGAGAGGCTAAATATTCTTCTGCACAGGGGCTTGGGAAGGACCAGTTCTACCTCAATACACCATGGAACAATTCCTAGAACAGCTCAATATACCTTGTAACAATTCCTATAACCTAGTTCAGTGCTAAGAACAATGAGACATGCCCCCAGAAATCCTAATGCCTTACCTTGGTTATTATAGCTTCCAGGTGGATGGACACAGCTACATGGGCCAGGTTTGAGTTGGGCTCTGCAGCATGCCAAGGGGATGTAGCTAACCCCGGTACCCATACCTGGCTGCACTCAGCAATGCACAAATACCCTCAATCAACTGCAGACTCAGTTGGAACTGAAGTTCAGCTGGCATGAAGATGGTATCTGGCCTGGTTTATACTCACAAATCGGCCAGGTAACAACGCTTCACCCATGTAAACAATACATGCTCCAATGAAGCCCTTCCCCAGTGCTAAAAGCAGCCTGAAGAATTAAAAATAATAGATCCATAGACCACTCACAATCAATACCAAAAGCGTTCAAGATGAAACCATTGATCACATGAAATCAGGCTTTTGCAGCCCCTGAAATACTAGGGATGGAGGAAAGGATGAGAGAGCATGCAGAGAGCACTGAGGTTTGTGAAGATGAGTAAAAGACATTATAATCCAGTTATAATGGCTAAGGGAAAGGACACTTTCATACCGTTGATGACTAGCTAGCTGATCTCAGGGCTTGAGGAAATATTCAACTACTGAATATCAGTATTCAGAGCAGCAAAGGGCCAATGAGATTTTAAGCTCCCTCCTGTGAGTTGGACCCCAGACCTGCAACTGGATCATGGAAGTCAACTCTTGCGCTCATGCAGAACCCCATTTAAGACGTGTTGATCTTCCATCACAAACAGAAGAATTGTCAGCAGAATCCCTTGCCTGGCTTGCCACTGTGTGCAACATGGCACCCAACAGAATTTCAGGCACAAAATTAAAGACATCACTTGAAAATGTGGCTGTGTGTAATTCAGAATTATGCAACCAAATTAAATGAACTCTACAGATGCAGTTTCTTCAAGCACAATGAAGCAGCTGCAAGCAGTTTAAAGTTGTCCCGGTTCCCATGTGTAGACTGACCTCCAGAGGTCGATCTTCTAGCATTTGATTTAGCAGGTTTAGTGTAGACCTACAAATTGAATGCTGAGGGCAGCCCTTGCCAGCATCCAGTACTCACTGAGCCCTGAGCAACCAAAGCAGAGCTGCTGGAATAAGCAGTGTGTACAACAGAAGTGAGGGAGGTTAAATATTTGATGGAACAATGTCAAAACATCACATTAGTATGTTGTCCCTGCTTCACTGCTTTTTTGAGGAACTTGTAGGCTCAGCAGCAGTGTTTCAAGTAGCATTAACCAAACAGAGAGAAGAATTATAATCAAACTGGTGATGGGAAAAATCTGTATGAAACTGAGCGTAGGAGAAAAGTGCAGAAAAAGTGTAAACACTTATAATGGATAAGTATAAAAGGGACATTTTCAGGTTTCCATCAAAGGCAACCATGCAAATTTAAGGCTCATCAAATGTGAGGACATTTTATTAACCTCGCACTCTCCGTGTATAATTCCTAAGCAGTCTTCCCATGGTTGTTCTTGCTTTTATCAGCATTTGAGTCTCTCGCTCTTTGGACAAAGGAACAAAGACCACTGTCTTGTCCATCTTTTTCCATTGAGAGCTTACCTACTAAGAGAAGTGAGTTGAAGGTAGATTTGCATGAAGCTTACTGGACTTGTTAAGTGCCTGGTCACATTGTAGTCAGAAGCAGTTTGGTAACAGAATCAGAGTTTAATTCTTTAATTCTGCAATCAGTTCTGCTTCTGCAGCATTCATTGGCAGCAGACAAGGGCAACATTTTCAAACTGTGCTTTCCTGATTTTGTATCCGCAGTTCAATGCAGGCAACCATTTGCTCTTGCAAATAACTTTAGCAAATATGAATCAGACCTGCTGCTCTAAAGATGATTTTTATGGGGTGCGGTGGGGTGGGGAGAGGCATTAGAAAGACTCTGTTGATAGAACTCATTTCTAGGTCAGAAAGTTATTTCCTGTCTCACAAGAGACCTTTGGGGTTTATCCAAAGCTTACACTGCAATTCATTGTGTGTTGTCTTTTCAATGAGACAGGTTAAACAGTTCATGGCTGCAGTGGAGGTAAAAAATCTCATGAAATATTTGGAAAACAGATGGATGTAACCAGTGCCTCCTGGCCTTCATTCCCGTTGTCAGCTCAATATGACTGCAATGTACCTTCTGTCAAAGTAAACAGGCCCCAATGCTGAAATCTATGTTATCTGCCCCATATCACAGGAATCATCTGGCTGGACAGAGCTTTTCCATTGCTATTGTCCTACTAAAACTAGTCATTTCAGAGCAACATCATCATTCAGCACCTCCTCCTACCCAGAACTAAGGCATGAGTACTACCCCTAGACATTCCATTATGCACAATGGTGGTAAGGAGTTGAAAAGTAATGACAAAGGCATTGTATATAGCTTACTTGATCCCTTACTACACTGTTGTTTTCCTGTGGACACAGACAAGAGGTTCCCCTAAGTCACTCTTTAAACAGAGAATGATCACCATTCTTTCTGATGGCATGTTGACTCCGCTCCTTCATTTCTCTTCCTTTTCCACATGGTCCTTTTCTATGGGGAGGCTGGGAATTATTCCAACGCATGGAGGAAACTACTAACCATTCACAGTTACACACAAATCTCACACATGGTGGGACAGACAAGCAATCTTAACTAATTTAGGAGCACAAGTCCCTTGACTGCAATTGGGCTTAGCCTCTAAGTGAGTTAGGAAGCTGTGAAAAGTAATTAAAATACTTACTAAACTTCCTTTTGCCATCCTTCAAAAAACAAAACAAAACAAAACAAAACAACAACCTCTCTCAGAATGAAAAAAACCCACTGGACTTTGCACTATTGAAAAGTACCATCTCTCCTACCACCTTTCTGTAAACCCCTCAGATCCTCATAAGCTTCTTTTTTTCCTGTCTGTGCTTGGAGATAAAATGGGAAGTCAAGGGTGCTCATCAGAAAATCAAGATGCAGGATAGCGGTAATACTTGTGCAACAAAAGCCTTCAGTAAAGTCTTTTCTCGCTGTACATCAATAGAATGGATACTGATTCAAATTTCTGTTCATTTTAGTGGGTTGCTGATGGAAACCAAATAGGGGCCTTAGTTACATTAGCAGCACCATTTGGCGTACTTGATCCTGCAATCATCTGGAATTGAGAGAGCGCCACTCTTCACAGTAATGTTCTGTCTTTACATATTGGTGCTGGCATGCTGACTCCGCTTCTTCATTGCTCTAGAAGTATTGCCCAGTGATGTTTTGGAAGCACGTATGCATATTCCAGGCATGTTTATTGCTCTGCTAAAATTACAAAAATATTTTTGCAGGTTACACCTCAACAGAAGATGTTATCTTGTTGCTGGAAGTGAAAATCTGAATACAATAGATTGCCAATTATGGATTTATTTCAGGCAGACTCAGGGGTGCTAAAACAATTTTTAAGTGTGGTCCTGAGAACCACTGAACCAGATCCTAAATACTACATAGGATGTACTATATACTACTTCAAGCCAGAGGGTGCAGCACTATCCCTAACACCTCTAGTTTTAGCCCTTATGAGTTAAATCAGCTACCGGGGCTCAGTCCACAAGAAAAAATTTGTCACTCTACTTGTCAAACTTTCTTCCCGGATTGGGGCATATGTGTTGAAGTATTGCAGTAAGAACTGAGGATTCTCTCTCTCTCTGTCTGTCTCTCTCTCTCTCTCTCTCTCTGTCACACACACACACACACACACACACACACACACACACACACACACACACACACTTGCTGTGCCATGCTCTATTTAATAAGAAACCACGATCTGTCACTATCAATAGGCAACATACATAACAACTTTCCCTTTTTGCTCTGCTGCCAAACTTGCCCAGAGTAAATTTTGGGGTAACAAACACTCACTCTTAAGTTCTGCTGAGATCTGGCACACCAGGTTGCCCACTACCAGAAGGTAATGTATAGTGACTCATCCTAACCACTGCTGATTTAAAACATTAAGACATTTCTCCCTCTGTAAAGGAGAGACTGTTATGCTTGAAGGATAGATAAGGCAAAGAGAACTAGCTTGCTGAACATGCCAGATGAAAGATTTATATTTTAATACCTCTGTATTTCCGTAGTCTGTTATGCTCTCATCAGAAACTGAGAAACAAAATAGCAGGTACTTTATCTCTCTCCTGCCTGCAGGTATACAGAAACACATTAAGTTGATATGTCAGTTCTTATTCCACCAGGTACCCTTATCATTTGAGATTATTTATTTATATAGATCATGTTTTTCTCAGCAAGATGTTGATGTAGCATGACTGCCTTTCCAGTTTGTGAAAAGGTATATTTGTTACATGGACCCAATTATGGATAAAACTCTGCTCCTTACATGACAGCAAATTTTCCACAGTGAGGTGAGGGCTCAAGTGATGGATGATAAAACTTAAACCCAGCTTCCCTGATTTTCACCCCCAATGACTTGTTTTCCTCCAGTTTTAGAGGTCTGATATGCTGAACTGCTTTATTATTAAATTTCACAGATGGGAAAGACAATTATTCAGGCTGGTTTGGCTAAAAAGAGAATCAGAACTCTGAGAAAGCAATAAAATACTGGACCCAACCAAAACAGGTAAGAGGGAAATGAAATTCTTGAGCCCTTTGTAGTTATTTACTAAATGTATGATGGGAGTAAGACACTACCAGGCAGAATGGTAGCATCTCACTCTCACTTTGCAGAATAGAGCAGTGGAGAATCAGATTCAATATTTCTCCAACTGTAATTGAGGGACTATATATTCAGCTTTCATATAGCTGCTCAGAACGCATAAGACCTGTCAAAATAGCACTAAATTATGCTGATTTCCATATGGAATAATTCTCCAGTCTCAGAGTTTGTCTTGATGAGGATAAAAAGATTTATTTTTGCAACACGTTAACCGGCATGTTCTAAATAACATGTTCTAAAACTCCAGTGTGGCAGGAAAAGTTGTAATTTAGGATGTGCTCAGTCAATCGGCTTGCTTTGTCTACCCTAGAGTTTATCATGTTCTAGCTAACATGTTCTAAAACAACAAACAAATAATAAAAGTCAAAATCAAAACCAACCTCTTTCCCCCATCATGACAAACTCATAGTCATATCAGAAGGACCTGATCATTTTCTATGCTTAAAAAAAATCCTGTAAAACTGCCAGCCAATAAGATGTATGTTTAGGCAATTGGAATATCTGGAAAGGTAACAGAACTCAGACTTACCACTGTGGCACTTCCTGCTGGTCAGTGCAGGAATTAGCTTAATCCCAGTTGAGTGCATCACCTACGGTGGTGTCTCACCCGTTGTTCAATTGCCTGTCTCCACCATCTGTATCTGGACCCACATCACTCCCATGAACCACGGCATCTGCTTTAGGGCATGCCCTCTGGCTGTACCCCCACCTCTATTCTCTACCTTTCCAGGCAAATTGGCAGTCACTCTGCAGTCTCTGCATCTGATCCCAAGGCCAGCTGCAGCCACAAAGTGTAGCTCTTTGCCTCAAGAGCAACCCACAGTCTGATCTGGCCTCACTCCTCTGAGTCAAGTGCAGTGCAGGGGGGAGGAGAGGGACCTGGGTCCACCTGCTACTCTGTGCCATGATCCAGGGTTGCTCTAGTGATGGCCCTATACTGCCCATGTTCCTTGGGCCACTTCACTGTGTCCTTGCACTTTCTTGGTCCTTTTTGTCAGGGCCTCGGCCTTGAAAGAATCAGGCTCGAGCTCTCCCTCTGCTCCCAGAGCCTGCCCAGCATGGCTCTGTCCAAGGTGCTGCTCCTTCTAGAAGGATACAGTCCTTTGCCCTTGCTGGTCAAGACTAATCTGAGTTCCTTTACACTCTGAAGCCTTTTTATCAGATGGAGCCTGGCTCCTACTGGCTATCCTTTCCCTGATTGACTCTTAAAGGCCCTTCCTGACTGGCTGTGGGTTTGCACAGCCTCTCTAAGGCTCTTTTTGCCCTCCCCTTTTGGAATCGGCTATCACACTACCACAGACAGTCATTTTAAATAACTTTTGAGAATGCTATGTAGTTAGAGTCCTTCCTGGAAATAAGGTGCCATATTTAGATCCTAAACTTGCAAATATGGATGTGCTCTGTGTTAGAAGTCCCATCAACTTCAACTTAATCATACATAATTGCTTGCAGGATCAGATATAAACACCCTGGAAATATCAAAGACTTTGCATGCTGTTGTGGTGCATGCACTTCTCATGATTACGTCTACTTGGCCAGTTTAACAACTTCTTGAGAGAGGATGGCTGAGGCCCTAAATAAAGTACACTCACCAGTATTGTGAAAAATGAGAACTGGAACAACAATAGGATACATATTTTTTGTCTAGTGATGATAATCAAGTAAAAAAGATGTATATACGTGTGCCATGCAGGGGCTTTATACTTTGTCACCCTGGAGTTGTACGGGGCTTGTCATTCTGAAATCCAAATTGGCAAGAAGAAATTAATCCACATCCTTCAAAAGGATTTTTAAAAACATCAAGCTTTCTTTGTGTTGATCCTGCAAGCTGCACAGCACCTTCACCTCCACACTGGATTTCAAGGGAGTTAGGGACACTAAACATCTTTCTGGACCAAGCCCTTTGTGTTAGCAATGTTCCTGAATTTCACTGAGAAGATAGAATTGAAATTGATAGCACCCTGTGGTGGTCACTGATCATTGGAAGCATCACTCATTGGACAGGATACTGGGCTAGATAGACCTTTGGTCTCACCCAGTATGGCCGTTCTTATGTTCTTATGCTCTCTTTAATGGAGGGAAGGGGTTTATAGAGGCGCCCTGGCCTTTCCACTGGGCTCTGACCCCAGGCCTGTAAAGGTTATCCAAGTTTGGAAACCAGGAACAGCTTAAGGCTTCCCTCCCTAGGGCACATTCTATTACCCATTCAATGGTCCAAGCTTTGCTGTCTGTTGTGAATGGGTAATAGAAGTTGGTACTCACAGCATCTTCACTCCATCAGGATTCAACACATTGTTTCCATTTATCAAAATTCTTTCCTGCACAATTCTTTCTTGGGAGCATCCAGGGCACTGCCTTCTCCCTGCCTGTTCAGCCCCTTCCTGGGCTTCCTGTCACCTTTTCTGCTTTGCAGGCTCACTTTTCTGCTTCCTCCTTCATCCAGTGAATGTTCCTCAGTGCACCTTGGCAGGGTCATTTGGGGCCCCAAGTTGCTTTCTAACTCTTTCAGTTCTAGTGCAGGGTTCATACACCCCCTCATGCACCCATAGAGATTTGTTCTATTTTCCAGATGAATTCATGGGACCAAGAGTAGGAATAATGAGACTTCACAACTTTATGGACAAATCGAAAATTATGGAAGAAATTGAACACTACATTTCAAGACATAATTACAAAGTGGAAATCTTTTGCAGGTCTCAAGAAAAACCATCATCCCAAAGGGGCAAACACAAGAAAGTTGTTTACTCACAAGATGTAACAGTCATATCTAATGATATTTACAAATTCAGATGAAATATTACAAAGAAACAATTTCTGCTCCTGCCAAAAAAAAAAAAGTTGACTACAGCTTCTTCTGTACTTTAAACACCCTGCTACCTTAGTCCAACTTCTATGAGAAAATCATTTTGCTCCACCTAAATCAGTTGGGACAAAAGGGAGAGAGAAGGGAGAAAAGCTATTCTAACATAAGCGATAGGTCACAAAGGGTAATGGGTTTCCAGATTAATGTTACTATTTGAAGAGCAGATTATGATTTTCTTTCCCAGACACTTACTTCTCAGAAAAGCAGTATTAACATCACACTGACTAAATCCCAGGTCCCTGTAGACTATGCCTTAGAATGGTGAGACAATACATATTTTTTCCTAAAGAAAGTCACTGAAAGTAGAGTTGTCGGCCAAGATCCTCATAAAGGAGGATTCCAGACCGTTCATAGCTCTGCATCACCTGTAGTTGTTTATAACTTTGGAGAGTGTGTGTTAAATGCTACCATTCTGCCTGGCTATGGAAAAGTAGTCCTTACATAGATTTTAAGGCCATTGGCAACCATTACTGTCATCTCGTTTCAGCATTTGACCACAGAATTTCATCCAATAATTCCTGAAATAAGCTCATAACTTCTGATGGAGCTAGGTATCTCTTTTAAAAAGACATCCTGAAAAAAATTCTTCCAGTGACACCTCTAGGTCAATTGTTCCAACGGCTAATTATCCTCTTGGTTAAAAATCTCTCATTTCTAGCATGAGTATGTTTTTCTTCTGCCTCCATTCAGTGTATTGCATTGATTAAAAGATCCTTGTATCAGAAATCTCTCAAAGTAGGTACTTATGTACGCATCAAGTTCCCCTTATGCTTTTCTTGTGTATGATCAATCTATTGAGTTTTTTTAAGTCTCTTACTGTAAAGAAGATTTTCCAGCTGTCACACCAGTGTGGAGACATCAGGCAAGTCACTAGCCCTTTCTGTGACTCTGTTTGCCTATCTGGAAAATGGCAACAGTGATACTTATCTTCTGTGTCAAGTACGAGGAGACCTAGAGGTGGAAAATGGTATGTAAAAACTAAGGATTAACTGTTAATAAATCATTCTTGTAGCTCTTTTAGGAAACCCTTCCCATCATATCGATATCCCCTTTTAAAAGTGTGAATGTTACCAAATGGCACAGTGACAGTACGTTTAGTAGATGTCACAGGTAACTACATTTTTCATGACTGCTCTCTGACCTTTTGATAACAATGCACTCCTCTTCCTCCACCCCAGGGGGTTCTGACTACCACCAGCAGCATCTAGCACCCCAGCATAGTAGTTCTAATTCTTCCCAAAAGTCATTGGAGAATAAGCTCACCTCACACTCATCCCAGAGAGCAATGGCTCCTGTCTGCGGGGCTGGGGCTCACCCGCACGCCAGCTGCTGTGGCCTAGCATGCAGGGTCACCATGCTGCTCCTTTTTGACACCCACCCCCATTACCCATTGTGATGAAGGGGTGGTGGATGACACCTGATCACACCCTATGCTAGGTTGCAGTGAGACCTGATGAACTTTCCCCCCTTGCTCCCTTTCTTGATGGGAGATGAAGGGGCAAATCTGAGCGATGCTGCAACTTTGAGGCTCCCTTTTAAACCTCCCCCACCCTAGTGTCTATTCTCCTCAATGGGTCAGGCTCACCACCCAATTACCCTTAGCTCCTCTACCAACCCTGGTACCTTCCCTTGCAACAAATCCCGTTGCCAGCTTTGTCCACATATTCACTCTGCTGATAACATTATTGGACCTAACCAAGTGAGTTATGAGATCAAGAACACATATTCCTGCTCATCCAGAAATATAATTTATGCTATCATGTGCCAAAAGTGTCCGTCTGCTATGTACATTGGACAAACGTCTCAGACACTTCGCCAAAGAATCAATGCCCACAAAACAGATATCAGACAGGATCACAAATTAAAAACAGTTTCTTGCCATTTCAACCAGAAAAGTCATTGTCTCAACGACTTGATTACCTGCATCCTGCTTCAAAGACCTTTTAAGACCACACTTGAAAGAGAATCCTCTCAACTGTCATTCATGCTTAAATTCGACACTTTATGCCTAAGTTTAAACAAAGACATTAATTATCTTACCCATTACAAAAATAGCTTCCCCAATTATCACCTCTAATATCATTAGCTCACAGACATTTACCTTCCCCCCCCCATCCTCCTTCTGTTCTGAAATTTGATTTGTCCTTTTCATATGTGTTCATTTTTTTAAATTGTATCCTTTGGCATATATGGTTGTGACAATTTTCTTCCACTATTTGATCTGAGGAAGTGGGTCTGGCCCACGAAAGCTCATCACCTAATAAACCATCTTGTTAGTCTTTAAAGTGCTACATAGTCCTGTTTTTTGTTTCAGCTTCACCAGACTAACACGGCTATATTTCTATCACTATTCCAAAACACAGACGGTCTTTTCCCTACATCCTACATGCTACATATGTGAGACTGATATGTTTTGTTTTTGGACAGGTGCCCTTTCATGTGGTACATTAAAATACATATTAAAACTGAGCAGTCTCTATGGAACATTGAATTTGTGTGTTATCTGAAAACTTTATCAGCAAAGATTTCGTATTTTCTTCCAAATGAGTGATTAAAAATAGTGCCTAGCACAAGATCCTTACAATCCTTTAAGTTAGACAGGGGTACAAGGATGGGTGGCTCTATTATATTTTTCTCCCCATCAATGACACAAGTATTGGTTCACACAATTATGAGACAAAAAGCAGAATTTTCTCTTGTAAGTGAAGGATACTCACAGAGTAGCTGACAAGTTAGGCTACAGGCTGATGATACTCCACTGAAGAGATTTTTAACAAAAGGATTTAATCCCTCCAGCTTTTGACATACAGTAATTCATCTTCTGGCCTGATTTTAGTAAGAATTATATAAATCAGAAAAAAAGATCACACTTTTTACCTACAGAGATATCAAATATGTCTATTTGCCTCTCAAAATGCTTGAAGATATCAGAATATGCTCTCTCCATGTCCAAGAAGATTACATGCTAAATAACAGTATCTACTCTCAGACATAAGTAATCTCTCTTGAGTGATGATATGGCTGCTGTTATCCTTCATAAAATGTGTGGGGGAAAGTGGGAGGAAAGAGGTGAAACAACCGATATGGCATCACAAGCTCTTCACAGAAAGCCTCGAACAGATGGAGATGTAGGTTCTTGGATGCGTGTGTTCTGGAAGTTTGTAAAGGTTGATTCTAAGTTTTAGAAGATCTTGAAAAAATAAACTACTTCACAGACTCTCCTAGTGCTTTAGCTCAAAGACCTGACACGCGCACGCTCTTGAAGTGAGGTGACAGTGAGTGCTAAATTACAGCACACATCATCTGGATTGAATTTTTTACCAGGTACCAAGTGGTAAATCATCGGAAATTTAGGAGGAAGTTTTACCATTAATCAAATTACTTGATACTGAGTCATGGTTCTGTTCTATCTTAAGAACTCAGTGAAACACAGATGGAAAAATACAGATTGCACTGATAAAAAATAAGGACACGGTGCAGTCATGTTTCTTCAGACAACACTCCCACTAGCTTCAATCTTGAGAAAAGAGAGAAAAAAAAAACTGCTGTAGTTGGTTAAGGACTCTTCTTCCACTTCAGAGACAACTTGGTACTCCACATTTCCAGACACAAGGATTTATTAAGTTGCTAATATGAAGAACCACAGAAGATTCCTTGCTGCTTTGTTTACAGTATATTGTGAGGATTTATTAATATGTTGAATTAGTCAAGTATGACTAAAGGAAATCTCAGTAAAATCTTTATTTAAAAAAATATTTCTGTATCTAGGAGAGAGCAATTTTATTCAAAGCAGCACAATTTAGCTCCATAATAATTAGCAGTATGTTTCAAAGAGCTTAAAGTAAAGGGCATGATGTCCTTACCAGAGATTACTCCCGGCAGATGGAAAAGTGGAGCCTTTTAGCCAGCACACAATTTAGGATCAAAGCCGAGCAGTTTGAATTGAATATGCCAGCAATGGCAACAAAGTCTCTCTGACAATTATGGTACTGCAATGAATGTACTGAAGTTGAAAAGACAGGATAGGAGCAGAACAGTGTGACAAAATAGGGAAAAAATCAATTTACTTTTGCAATGGTGTAAGCCCATTTGGTCTATGTTTTGAGTTTCTTTAACTGTATTTAACTAAGAATGTAGGAAATAAACACAGATCTTCTGTTTTTTTACCACAATCAATCAAACTTAAATAACATTTCCTCTGTGTTGATTTCAAATTTGGTCCAAGATGACTTCAGAAACTCGCTTTAAAAGAAAATTGCATTATTCATCTGTTCTCATGAACAGAAAAAAATCCAAACAAAACCTTATTTTCCACACATACAAAGCATGTCCGATAACTTTCTCCATTAAGACTTTTTCGTTAGAATTAACAAATATTATGCAAAAGATCTGAGAAAAAGCTAAACAAAAGTTATGATCAGATTTAAAACAGAATATTAAGCACTGCAATTAACTGGGTTGGTCCACAGTAGCCTTTATGGGTAGTATAAGCTCCTCTTCTTTAGGAATGAATATTCCACAATTTAATGCAAAATGTATTGACATCAGCCAAACATTTACATTTCTTCCATGGACAGATTCTTATTGACCTTGTGATGTGACATCTCTACTGTCACTAAGCTCTAAAACGGGAATCTCATCTTGCCTCTCTTTTATATACAGAAAGCAACTAATTTGTCAGCACGCCAGCTTTAACTAGCTGAGATGAAGGTAGGCTAATTTAATAGGAACTGTTCAATAGCTTCGACCCACCTGACACTGTCAGTTAAGGCGTCTTCACACTGCAGTCTTTCATTATTTCCAGCTCTTTCTTCAGAATACTTGAACACCAAGTCAAATAATATGCTTAGGAGTCAATAGGCCTGACTTTTTCCTCAAGGACATTCTTTTGATGCCAGGAACTGTCAAGTGGAAAAACACGCAGTGTGAAGGTGAGAGGACACTAATTAAATATACATAGCTCCAGCCAAAGAAGAATGAGGCACAGCTTGCTATCTGCAAACTCTGTTGCCTGCTTCACTGAGGTCACAGCTGTTGACTTGTACAAGTTCTTAAGTTGCAGTCTCGGTATGATATAGTTTAACATTCTTAAATATTAGACAAAAGCTATCTTCAAGGATTCAGTGTAGAGCTATATGCTTTTGTATTATGTAGATATAATAGATTCCTTATTTAAACTCCACTGAAAATAGACCAGGGTTGAAATACCTACCTCTCTGCTTTTAACTGTCGGACTTTTAGGGACTATGATATTTGGAGAATGTGATGCAGGATTTCATGCTTTTTTTTTTAAAGATACAAGTGCTGAGTGACAGAATTTAAAAATGCCATCACCTACCAGTGCAGAATGTTTTTTTCTTTAAAAAGGCAGTAATTGACAAGTAATTTGAAAAAGCTATGATTATTCATTATAGATATATACACAATACCTTTAAAAGATGCAGTGAATAAGAGCGGTGAACAATGAGTACGCACATTCTGTAATTATGCATGTATGTGCGCGTGCATGTATATTAACTCACACATCAATTGAAAATGTCAAGACACCACCTACTTCAAGACATTAACTGCACTACCTTATTTTTACAAACCTTTTCACCCTTTCCTCTATTCCCTCCTGTGTGTGGGTTGGGCTCATTCATTGCATCTTATCAAAAGGCTACATCTCCTCTACATGAGCGTATCTCCACACGGCAATAAAACGCACACCATGCCCACACTGCCGTATGGAGTGACTTGTGTCAAAAGAGGGCAAGCAGCAGCGAATGGCTAGAGCCTTTCATTGCAGTGAGAAGCAGCACTGGCAGAGCCAGAAAGCCTGGGCCTTTCACCTACACCCAGTGCCTTCCCCTGTGGCTCCAGCTGTGAAGAAGGCCCGAGCCTTTCCCAATCCCTATGTATTTCCTTGCAGTGGGGATGGCCCTAAGCAATAGGAAGCTGCACTCCCTGCTGCCCCCTTACCGTCAGAACCTTTACCTGGTGAGAAGGGATCCGGCTGCTGGCATCTTTCCCCACAGCCTGCATTTCTTCCCGAGGAGGGAAGTAGCTCAAGCAGCGGGAGGCAGTGGTACACCCCATTGACAGGAGGAACAGCTCAGGCCAGGAGGGCATGTACTCCAAATACAGACCCACATCTTCAAGGCCTGCCTTTCCTAGCTTAATCTGTACCTCACCATCAACACATTGATTTAAACCCCACCTCGGGGGCTACCGGCGCATGTACATGACACAGCTGAAATAATCTTGCAGCATAGATGCTCCCTTAGGCTACATCTATGCTAAAGCCCGGATTAAAGTTCTGAGGCTGATCTACCGGCAGGTGATTTAGTGGGTCTAGTTAAGACCCACCAAATCAAACTCAAATCACTCTCCCATCGACCTTGTTACTCTATCCTGGATGAGAAGAGTAAGGGAAGTCAACGGGAGAATTTCTCCTGTTAACCCCCCGTGCTGTAGAGTCTGCGGTAATATGATTTAAGGGGCATCGACTCTGGCTACATTATTCACATAGATGGAGTTATGTAGTTTAAGTCAACTTTCTGATGTAGTGTAGATATAGCCTTAGATAGGATTGTCAGTTATCCAGAGCTGGTGTCTTAAATGCATTATGAAGAATCTAGCATACTTTTATGGGTGCCATAAAAGTAAACTGACAACAATTGTTAATGAAGATGAAATAATCTCTTACATAGAAAACACCCAAAGGGCATACATGTAACCACAGTCCAATTTTTTTCAGCTACAATGGGAGTTATATAGACCTGAAAGTTTGGAGGAATAAGGATTTGGACATAGGGTTTCTCCTGGCCACTTTTGAAACAGACTGGCCATTTTTTTGTGTTGATTTGATTAGAAGATATATGTGTTAGGGTTTCCCCCCTCCATTTGGGATACAATGCTCTGTAATTCATATGTTAGTCTGAACTGTGGCACCATGTTAGGATAAGACATGAAAAATAATAAAACCAAAAAAATACAGATTTATGTGTCTATAACATGATTCTCAAACATGTGCACATTTATAATTCTATATCACCTCTGGATCTCATATCACCTCCATTCTCCACTGTTATGTGTAACACCCCTTCTCTCCCCGCCCAGTGCTTCCCCATGCTTTATTTTCCCAGTTCTAACAGCGCCTTTTTGCAGTTGGTCAGCACCTTTTGTACCAGGCCTGTGGAAAGAAGATTCTTTCTTCCAATGTAGTCAGTAAGAGGGAAGCTGGACTCTGACCTCTGGGTTTTACCTGCTGACTAAATCTGACACTTCACCCAACGCTTAGCTGGCCAGCACAATCTATTCTCACCAATGCCAGAGAGAGGGAGAAGGGAAGTATGGATCCTATTGCTGCAAACAGTAGCACATTTGTGATGTTAAAACTGGCTTTCCATTATCTCCCTCACCTTCTTTCCATCAGAGGCTCAGTTTGGTGGAGAAAGGGTTAGAATTTAATGCACAGACCATTACATTAATGCAAAAGCCAGTTAGCTGAGACCCTTGGCTTCATCTTCCATTGGAGCAAGAAGCAATCATAGGCCACTGTTGGAGGTGGGACCCCTGGACAAGATCGGTCAATGCTTTGCTCAGCTGTAAATTCTGTCAGCACCTGCTCCTGAGTTCCATTTGCCACCAGATATATTTTTCAGGTGTGCGCTTTGATTATCCATTCAGAAGTATGTGCCTCTGCCCCTACTGTCCATGCGTAATCAAGATCCATAGAGATGTGGTATGGACATCAGCTGATTTAATTACTGTGTTTGATTTCATTCTATTCACGTGAGTTTTTCCCAGTTTTATAAAACTGCAAAAGCAACAGAAAACTTCCTACACTGTCAATTTTTAACATCTTGGACCTCACACAGAATCTGTGAAAACCAAGTGGAAGCAGCTGGCAAAATAAAGCTTCATGTATTTGGTGCTGCCAGTAATGTCTGGATAAGACAAATCCTCCACTCCTTTTAATCCAAATTTATGAACAGTGTGATTCCATTGATTGCAGAGGCATCACTCCAAACATAACTGAGAGCAAAATTTGGCCCTTTGGGCTTAATCATGGGCCAGAATTGGCATAGGCCATCTATAATGTATTTTGATTCCAAATCCTATCAAACAAAATCCTGTCCAAAACATAGGAAAAGAAGAAAACTGATGTGTGTTTTGAGATTTTAAAAATTCTCTCATTTCCAAGCAATAGGAGATATAGCACTATAAAAACGTGACATCTATGAATGTATAGTCCTATTCTCGGGGGAAATATAAATATAACTATCAAGGAAATTGTGTCTGCCAGAGAGTGGATGATGGGAAACACACTGAATGATGGCCAAAAAAATGTTCAAAAATACTTCTGACTTACCATTCACTCTCAGACAAATGCTAACATATCAATGGCAGATAAATATGAAACACCAAGATTCTTACAGAATAAGACACCAAATCTCTGTTCTGTAATTAGAGATCCTCGGGCATTGACCCACTTACAATTCAAAGTGAATACACCTCTTTCTATCCCTTCAGGCCAATGTTTGTTAAGTGCTATGCACTGGTCTGGTACTATATACTTTATTTTTAAAAATGAAATAATTCCAGTTCTGTGCTCAAGTCATAGCTGTTAAGGGACTCGCTCTCTCCCAGGTGTAGACTGTATATGGTGGCTCCTATTTTGGAGCCCTAGAGAGAGTGCAGGGAGCAGGTCCCAAAGCAGCAGCAGCAACATGACCTCATTGGCAAGCTTGGAGTCATAGAATCATAGAGCTGGAAGAGACCTCAGAAAGTCATGAAGTCCAGCCCCCTGCTCTAGGCAGGACCAATCCCAACTAAATCAACCCAGCCAGGGATTTGTCAAGCTCAGACTTAAACACCTCTAGGGATGGAGACTCCACTACTTCCCTAGGTAACCCATTCCAGTGCTTCACTACCCTCCTAGTAAAATAGTTTTTCTTAATATCCAACCTGGACCTCTCCCACCACAACTTGAGACCATTGCTCCTTTTTCTGCCATCTGTCACTACTGAGAACAGCCTCTCTCCATCCTCTTTGGAACCTCCCTTCAGGAAGCTGAAGGCTGCTATCAAATCCCCCCTCACTCTTCGCTTCTGAAGACTAAACAGCCGCTGCTCCCTCAGCCGCTCCTCATAAGTTATATGCTCCAGCCCCCTAATCATTTTGGTCACCCTCCGCTGGACCCTCTCCAATGCGTCCAAATCTTTTTTTGTAGTGGGGGGCCCAGAACTGGACACAATACTCCAGATGTGGCTCACCAAAGCCGAATAAAGGGGAATAATGACATCTCTGGATCTGCTGGCAATGCTCCTCTTAATGCAACCTAATACGCCATTAGGTCCTAGAACCGAACCTTGGGGCACTCCTCTAGAAACTGACCACCATCCTGGCATCGAGCCATTGATCACTACCCGCTGGGCCCGGCCTTCTGGCCATCTTTCTATTCATCTTACTGTCCATTTATCCAATCCACATTCCCTTAACT
>JANRFK010001158.1:37007582-37019048 GCA_030068395.1 Apalone spinifera
TCTGGACCCTATCTCTGCCCTCAAGAGTATCTACCTCTCCCCCTAGCTTAGTGAAGATGTATCGATGACAGAATGGGAAACAGTGGCCCAGAAAGATGATGAGATTTCCCTAAGGTCTTGCACACCAAGTGACTGGTTGAGCTGGGAATGGAGCCCAGATCTCTTGAGCTGCAGTTCAGGAACTGCACCAAAGTACTTCTCTTAATTAATAAGATTAAATGCTGTGTTGAGATTTGCTGTAAAAGCTAGCCCAGCTAAAGTGATTTGCAGCCTTTTCAGATCTTTTGGTGGTGTGGTTCTATAAACTAGTAGACGACTACCATAAATGTTAAGCACATAGAGTTCCTGAAAGGCCCTTTCGCCCCACACTGCAAGAACAGTAGTGGCAGCCACTATACCCCTGAGCTGAATCTGCTCCAATAGATTAAATGTAATTGCTCTCATAAACAAAACAACTCTTAATGTGCTAGAAGGCTTATTCAATACAGAAATATCAAATGTTCTAAATGTTAAAACCTGAAGAGAGTTCACTTTGTTCTCCAAATACTGTGTGCTCTCCCTGTGCACTGAAGAATGGCTCAGATAGAGGAAAACCAGAAAGGACAGGTTTAGTTTAGCGGCTTGGCTTGAAAATAATTATATTCCAACCAGTCTTTGTGAGAGAGTGTACAGAGTATATTAGCAATGGATCATGACACAGATCTGGCACTTAGGTGTAACTGTTCATGTAAATTACTAACGGCAAGATTTGTGATCCCATACATTTTGTATAGTCATTCACAGCTCATTAAACCTTCAGCAGTGCTGTCATTTACTAAATAAAAAGGTAGCATGAGAACAGCATAATTAAAGAGGTTAAGTCCAACTTTTCTGCAACTGAATCTCTGAACGGTAAGTAACCTACCTGTAATAAAAAAAAGTTTTTTTTGAATATCAGAGAGCCAATTCAGGTAAAGAACAGAAGCAACACTTGCTAAAGTTGAAAGCTGACCCCAGCAGCTATGTCTTTTTTTTCAGTTTAATTGAATTAATGGACTCCCCGCACTCCATCCCCACCCTGAATGTAAAAAATAACATCTTCTAGTTACTGAAACACATTGCTGTCTTCCTCCATTATTACACTGTGCAGATTGTCATGGTCTTGATATGTTCCATTACTCTGATTTTTCTAATGTGAATTGTGATTTTTCAGTGGAACCTTTTGCCCTTATGGAGAGCTATTGAATCTACAAGTGCAGCAATATGTGAGCAAGGACTAGGAACTGGGACCTGTATTCATGAAATTGTCCAGAGGGATGTTGAACCACAGTTCTAATGGAATGATAAAATAGGCCGTTAATTTTTTTTTTTCATTCAGATAACTCAAATGTGGGAAATTTCATAGACTCATAGTATCATAGGCCTGGAAAAGACCTCAGGAGGTCATCGAGTCCAGCCCACTGCCCAAAGCAGGACCAATCCCAACTAAATCAACCCAGCCAGGGCTTTGTCAAGCCGAAACTTAAAAGCCTCTAGGGATGGAGATTCCATCACCTCCCTAGATAACCCATTCCAGTACCTCACCACCCTTGTGGTGAAATAGTTTTACCTAGTATCCTACCTAGACCTCCCTTGCTGCAACTTGAGACCATTGATCCTTGTTCTGCCATCCTTCACTACTGAGAATGGCCTCTCTCCAACATTAATTTTAAAATTGACTTTAAAAAATGCACTGTTGTCACCTGCAGTGTTTCTCCATGCATCTGCAACAAATTAAATTCTTGTATTAACTATTAATATTTAAAACCAAGAAAGGCACATTATACTGTAAAACAGCATGCAAAAGGCAATTCCAACTACATCCTGCCCCTGACCACCGTGCCTCAGACTACATTGACATGAAGGGGCATTTCTCCTTGGTGCTGCAGGCCCTTATGAATCACAAGGGACATCTTACCAACATCAGTATTAGCTGGTCGGGGGAGGCACACAATGCCTGCATCTTCCAGAACTCCTGCCTGTTGCAGAAGATGCATGCCAGCACTTTTTTCCCCAACTACACCATCAGAGTTGGGGACATGGACATGCCCATCTGCATCCTATGTGATGCAGCCTACCCCTTATAAAGCCCTACATGGGCAGCCTGAACCCCACTCAGGAGCACTTCATTGCCAGCCTGAGCAGGTGCCGCATGGTTGTGGAGAGTGCCATAGGCCACTTAAAGGGGTGGTTCAGGAGTCTCTTCACCCACCTGGACATGAGCGAGCGCAGTATGCCCTACATGATGGTGCCTGTTGTGTGCTCCACAACCTCTGTGAGAGCAAGAGAGAGATTTTCCTGCCAGGTTGGGGGGCATAGGCTGAATGGTTGGCCAGGCCTTATGATCAGCTGGACACCAGTGCCACTCGATAAGCACATCAAGAGGCTGTGCTCATCAGGGAGGCCTTGAGGGAGAGTTTCATCCAAGGCTACCTGTGAGACTTTCCCTTGTGCCTCCCTACAAGGGGTCCGTGCATTCCCTCTGTGTGCCTTTCCTCCCCACCCTTCTCACCTTCCCCCTTTCCCTATAGAGCAAAAAAAAAAAAAAAGCCTCTTTTTTTAAAACAAGACTGTTTATTTGGGGGGATATACAACAGCAGAGGAACTAGGGAAAGAACCTGGAAGGGAGGAGAGAGGAGGAGAAGGGCTCAGGGATGGGAATGGGACTATTGCATGCTGCAGTTAGCTTGGGAGGCCTTGGCTGTCTGAAAGGTCCCACTACCCCATGTTCTGGGGCCCCAGTGGCCTGTTGGCATGGCAAATAGACAACTGTCATTGCAAAAAGCACTACCATTCTGTACTCTAACTGCCCCTTGTCAATCGTTAGGTGTGCTCTAAACTGTCCCTAGGTCATGTAATATAACATTAATTCAAAATCACACTCATCTAGTAGATTTGCCAGTTCCTACAGGCTTAAGACCATAGCTCAATAGAACATAGATATAATCTAAAAAATCGGTTATATTGCTTTAGATGTGAATTCATTATTATTTACATAGTTATTCCTTAACAAAACTCTGTTTATGTTCTGTAAGACCATTTGTTTCATAAAGAACACAGTAAAAGAAAAGCAGACTATTAAACAAATAGTTTAATGTACCAAACTATTAAAAAGAGGTCTCTTCTTTGGAGTTTTCAAGTAAGTCCAAAGCCCTCCAGTGCTTAGGAAGTGGAATGAGACAGGTAAAGCTAGGTATAGGACCTAAAGAAAATCCATCTAGCCACTCACATTCTGCAGAATTTTATTCATAACAGGATAAAGCAAGACACAAGACAAATCAGAAAAATAAATAATTATTACTAACATAAAACAATACATCAAAGGTGCGATGACCTATTTCATAGCCATTACTTTTAATTTCTATGCACTGTTCCCAGTGGCCATTAAGGTGAACTGCCTCCACTTATAGTCCTTAAATGAGTGCTGACGTATCCAAGAGAGGTAGCCAAGTAAGAAGACTCCCAGTCATACAGAAGCAAAAAAAAAAAGTGCATTACAGGAGAGTGAACTAGAAGAATAGAAGAAAACACTATATTGGACAAAGTCACATCTGAGTATTTCATAATCATAAGTTGCTTTTGCTAACTTGGTATGGACCAGCATCTCATAAGATAATAGGCTTCTTATCCCTTTGTTCATCTATCCCCTTAATTTCTAAAGTTGCAATGCCTTGTAAAGTTCCTGGCTACAAATGCTAATGAGAAGACTGCTTGGGAAAAAAATGTCACAGAATGATTTACAAATGCAGCATAATTTAACCAGTTGATTTAGCAGGGACAAAACCATCAGTCATGAAGTGTCTGCTTCCCAAACCATTGGATGTGAGCCAAAATGGCAATGTGCCTCTGGCTACAAAATCATTAAACTTACTATAAAATTTGGCTGCACTTGAGAATCATTTGCTGACATATGAAGGAACCTAAATATAAAAACCTAACAACTTTCCTTAAGAGGGTTGATGCTGACATCTGTCATATTGGTCATGCTTGAAAGTGTACGCAGTCTAAGTCCACCTCCCCACAGGGCAAATCCAACGCAAGTCTGGCTCAGCTAAGGCATGATCCCATAACCCTGGCAGATGCTCTACTGGGCTGAATAGTCATGGCAGTAGGAAGGGGAAAGAAAGGATGTGAAACTTTATCAGTTGCCTTCATTTTTCTGGTACTCATGTTTATTGTCTATTATAAGACGGAGTGGCTGGACGTTCCCCATAACAGGGCAAACTGCCCCTTTTAAGGACCAGGACCAGGTCCTGTTCTAAAGAGAAGCCCAGAAGGTAGATGCTCTGAGTCACGCAACTGAGCTCAACAGCATTAAGTGATTGGGCCTCTCTGTTACCGTAAAGCTAGACTGTGGAGGGGGGAGGGTTTTCAGGATACCTCACTCCACTGCGTCCAGGGAACGTGTTTGCTCTTCTGCTTTTTTTTCCTGGAAGAGCAAATGCGTTCTTTTGGAAGCCCCTGTAATTCCTCATTCTATGAGGAAGAAGGCGGCTTCCGAAAGAGGGTTTTTTCCCAACATTTGGCCAAGTGTAGACGGGCCAAATGTCAGAAAAGCCTCTTCTGACAAAAGAATCGGAAAAAGGTACGCAACATGCGGAGTGCATTTTGCATACCTTTTTCTGACAAAAACTTGTAGACTAGATATACCTCTGGGTAAAGAGTCTATGATGATACCCAGATAGGAGAGACACATGAAATGAAATGCTCAGTTTCCAGGAGGGAGTCTGTAAACCAGAGGAGGACTGGGAGCACACTCTCCCAAGAGGCCAGCACAAGACTATCAGAGGGCAAGCAGGGGCTACCCATAAACTAGGGAAGGTGCAGACCATTCAGCTATCAGAGGTCCCAATGATCTAAGCAGTGAACAACACTGTTGCTCTTTGCTATTATTCCATGTTTCTTTCCATGTGTGTGTTGAGAAATAAACAGCGCTCTGTGGTAGCAGCTACAAACTAAATGGATCAGGGTTGAATGGATCATGGTTGGTCCAAAGCTGATTATTGGGATTATTATACCCCACTCACTCTTGATAGGGAATGATCTTGGTAATTACCTGTTATTCCTCCTGCAATGAGGTTTAATAGGTAGTTCGAAATAGGGCTTTATTTCGAACGCCTGTTTCACTGCCGCGTGTAGACGTGAGCAGTTATTCCGGGCTTGTACATTTCAAAAATGGCGCCCAGTGGGAAGATGCAAATCAAGCGCGGGATATTTAAATCCCAGGCTTGATTTGCAATTCCGAATGCCTACATTTGCACCCTATTCCGAAATAGGCTGCAAGTATAGATATAGCCTGAGTAAAGAAAACTTTTCAGACTTATTTATTGTATAAAAAAGAAGGGTAAAAAGGAGGGCAAAAAGAGAGGGTTTTTTGCACATATTAGAGCATTTTTGTCACTTTTGATCTTGATGACTCTACCTAACCTCAGGCTCTTCCTATTGTGCGTCTGACCATTTGGTTAAGATTTAGCGTGAAAGTATATTTCACAGCAAACAGAATTTACCTTTTGCCCTTCCACTGTACCTTTAACTTTCTCAACAAAGAAAGCTAATAGGCCACTACCATTAGTGAAGGACCTTTTCTCACTGGACTTGAGATGCTCAGAGTTTTTTTATTAGATGCTCTCCTGCCTTGTGACATGAGAAATCCATTCTTTCCTCCCCAGTCTGCCTAATGATACGTTTCTTATTTTGTTATAATCTGATTCCATACCAATGGCATCTTTCTCACTCATTTTATTATGTTAGATGTTGTCCTCCTCTTTTCTATTTTCCACTAATGGTATCCAATCAAAGGCTTGTCAGGTTTTTCTTTTTGACATCTGTACAACATTTCCAAACCACTTCTATCTTCTTTCTCTGATCATTCTAAAGAGGAATTGAAAGAACCGTGAAATTTATAATACTTCATCTGCTGTAATATAGCTGGTGTAGAGGGATGAAAGTTACCGAGCCATGTGAGCAATATGCTTTTATTGCTGATTGCCAACCTGAGAAAAAGAAATACATAAGATGCTCTGTCAAACACTTAATCATTTATTTTATACCATTAATGAGTTAGAAATATACAATATTATACAATTGTAAAACAATTTGCAGCAGGCATTACATGTAAAGGCTCTGATCATTTGTTACCCCCCATTATAGCTGGGCTACTTTTTACCAAAACTTTCCTTAGATGCAAAAACTTGTAGAAATATAGTTCCTACTAGAAACTTCAGTTTGAGACAGAGGGTTGGGAGGGAGTTGGAGAGGAAGTAAAACAGTCTGCTTCACATATAAAATGAGCTGGTTATAAAGGAAGATTCATGTAAATGAAGCATTCTCATTCTGTTTCTAAAAATTATACCCCAAATAATGGCAAGTACTCTTTGGGCTAGTGTGACTGTTTTCAGATAAGTCAAAGGCTTTATTTGGGAGTGGAGATTAAGACATTAATGTAATAGAACCTGAAACCAAACACAATTAACTCACCTTCTTAACACTTGATTTATACTCTTTTATTTCATTTTGTTCAATGACCCAGTCTTCCTGCCTCACACACTTTTAATTTCTCCACATGCTCTAGATGTAATAAGAATTATTGACTGGAAATCTTCAATGTCAAGTGGCCCATTGAGTTTGTATTGTGAGGCAGTAAACATTGGGATTAATCCCAGCTTTAACCCTCTGGTGTAGGGAGGTTTTTATATTTTGAGATTAAAGTCAAATGCTCTTAGGCATTTCTTTTGCAAATTAAGCATTCAGATCAGTGGGCCCAATTAAAATGATGCCACAACTCAGCAGTAACAAGAGTACACTGACCTTCTGGGTTGTTCACAATACATATGTTGCCAGCACAGGTACACTTCTTCCCATAAAAGTATTTCATTACAATTGCACTTTGAAAGAAGTGATAAACATTGAGTTTAATATGATGACAATTACAGCACTGTTCTCTCTGTCGATTTCCTACTGCAAAGCAGTGAGAAAATTATGCTAAATTTATCAGAGTTTCCCCTATCTTAAGGCTATTTGGATGAGATGCAAAATTTGATTCAAAGTACTTATGCAATTCTCTCTTGATGGATATTTATATTTTCCTGTGATTCCCATATAGAGGAAACCCCACATGCATCAACTCTTCAGGTTTGTCCCTTAGATAGTACTATAACAGAGGTGAATCTTCCTGGCATAAGTGATTGAACACCCAAATGTTTCCAACCAAAAAAAAAAGTGTAAAAATGAGTTTCAGATTCACTCCCAAGGTAAGCTTGGCAGAGGCTTTAATAGGGAAACACTTCCAAACACAAATAATTTATAGTTTCTTGGCAAGAATAATCCAAGCTCATTACTATTTGTCAGCTATAACCTAAGTAAAATTACCAAATTTAAAACATGCAATTGCTCCAAAACATATAATTAAAATCAGTTATAATGTGAAATAGCAGTCGTATATTTGGAGGCTAATCCAAAACCCAAGACAGTTGAATTTCTTAAACAAAGCAATCTTTTCAAGTGTTGTCTATATTTTCCTATGTTTGGATATGTCTACACTGCCACTCGTTCAAGCTAGGGTGGCTAATGTAGGCATTCAACTTGCAAATGAAGCCTGGGATTTAAATATCCCGGGCTTCATTTGCATGTTCCCGGGTGCTGCCATTTTTAAACGGTTGGAACTACCTGCCCACGGCTACACGAGGCACAGACTAGGTAGTTCGAATTATGGCTCCTAATTCGAACTACTGTTAAATCTCCTGTGGCTCCTAATTCGAACTACCTAGTCCATGCCGTGTGTAGCTGCGGGCAGGTAGTTCGAACTACGGGGCATTTAAAAATGGCGGCGCCCGGGAACATGCAAATAAAGCCCAGGATATTTAAATCCCGAGCTTCATTTGCAAGTTCGAATGTCTACATTAGCCACCCCAGTTCGAACTAGGGTGGCAGTGTAGACATACCCTTAGTGCCTTCTTACTTCTATCTCCTTTCCTTTCTATCCTGATTCCAGGTACAAACAAACAAACAAACAAACAAACAAACAAAAGTAGTTGTTCCGAAATAACAAAAACAGTGTCTACACTGCAAGTCATTATTTTGAAATAATGGCAAGATGGAGGACTTCTTACTCTGACTCCTGTAACCCTTGTTTTATGAAGAGTAAGAGAATTCAAGGAAGAACACTCTTCTTTCAACTTCCTGCTATATAGACAGCGCCAAAAGCCAAATTAAGCTACTTCGACTTAAGCTACATAGCTTAAGTTGCATCGCTTAATTCAACTTTAGCCCTGCTGTGTAGATGTGTCCTGATAGAATATCCAGTGACTTGCTCTGGAGACCTTTTGAAATGCGTATAATGCGTTGGAGGGGTCTGAGTTGTGGACTGTAGGTAACAACAAGAGGAGTTCTGTTATTTTCTCTTTTGGGTCTGTCTTGAAGTAGTTTATGTCTGGGTCCTTTTTTGGCTCTGTCAATTTGTTTTTTCACTTCTCCAGGTGGGTATTTCAGTTTTAGGAATGCTCTGTAAAGATCCTGTAGGTGATCGTCTTTGTCTGTGGGGTCAGAGCAAATCCGGTTATATCATAGGACTTGGCTTTATACAATCGACTGAGAAATGTGTCTGGGATGGAAGCTGGAAGCATGAAGGTAAATGTAGTGGTCGGTGCGTTTCCAATTTAGGGTTGTGGAAATTTGTCCATTATTTAACTGTACTGTAGTGTCCAGGAAGTGGATTTCTCATGTGGACTGGTCCAGGCTGAGGTTGATAGTAGGGTGGAAGTTGTTGAAATCCTTGTGGAATTCTTCAAGAGTCTCTTTTCCGTGGGTCCATATGATGATGTCATCGATGTAGCGTAAGTAAATTAGAGGTGTTAGGGGCAGGAGCTGAGAAAACGTTCAAGGTCAGCCATAAAGATGTTGGCATATTGTGGTGCCATGCGAGTGCCCATGGCTGTGCTGGTGACTTGGAGATAGAAATTGTCTCTGAATTGGAAGTAGTTGAGGGTGAGGACAAAGTCATAGAGCTCTGTAATCAGGTGTGCAGTGTTGTTATCAGGGATGGTGTTCTTGATGGCCTGTAATCCATCTTCGTGTGGAATGTTGGTGTAAAGGGCTTCTACATCCACCATGGTGGCTAGGATGATATTTTCAGGAAGATTGTTGATGTTTTGGAGTTTCCTCAGGAATTCAGAGGTATCGCAGAGGTAGCTAGGAGTGCTGGTAGTCTGAGGAGGGAGTTGATATAGCCAGATAATCCTTGGTACGTGTGCCAATGCTGGAGATGATGGGCCATCCGGGATTATATAGATGTACATTATAATGTATGTGACCAAAATTTTAGGACTTTATACTTAATTCAGTATATTGAAAAACTGATTATAGCAACACTGTTTTTTATGGTTACTATCCCCGCTTTACTGATGGAGAAACTGAGTAAAAAAGGGTAAGGGATTTGCCATGCTGGAAAGCAGCATTGTCCTACTGCTATATTTGTGAGCTCTGGAGCAATAATATTGCAGAAAATGTCTCTTTTCCCTCTGCAATGGAAGGATGACCATGTTTTCTTTTAAGTTGCTTCAAAAATCAGTTAAATTGGATCTACTTATGGGTTTCATTATAAAGCTACAAATTCCTAAAAGTGCTTTTTTTAAACACATAAAATTGCAAATACTTTTAGGAATTTGTAGTTTTATACTGAAAACTTCAAGCAAAATCAGCTTAATTAATTGCTAGTAATTTAGACAGCAAATGTACTGACTTTGTGTGTTTATGAGTTATCCACAAAAGTATTGACTTTTTCTCAATTGGAGTTTGCTGAATAATGAAAAAATGTTCTAAGTAATTTGCTCAATTAAAAAGTCAAAATTTCCACCAAATAAACATACACAGGGCTTCAAAAGGTTTCATATTAAACAGAAGGAAATGCTAATTTAGCTACTCTAATTTTTTCATGTTCAAAAAGTTTTGAAAAGTTGAAGTGGAAAAATTACAGAGTTTTATTTTTCCTTTTGTAGAATAGTGATAAAATGTTGCCATGTACAAAATGGAAAAAAACAAAAACAAAAAACAAAAGAAAACACCCTAGCTATTACTAATTTCAAGGTCAAAAGGAAAGAAAAAAGAATTCAATTTTTTCATAAAACCTTTAGCAGATAATTAAAAAATGTTTCATTTCAAACCCTGTGATATGGAAACAACTGCGAAATTCTGTTGTTTAAATGCAAATTTTCTTTCAATTTTCAACAAGAGTGAATAGTGACCCTGTCATCCCTGTGTAGTGACTATGACTCTGAGTCTGAAACAAGTTAACATATGATAGCCTACGACTCAACACTGGAATTTGACACTTCTGCTCCTGAGATTGCAGCATTCTCTTTACCCCACAATTGTACGTAACAGAAATGTCATCCTTTGATTAGCTCAGTTTATATTATTTGAATGTTTATTGAACATGGGAGACAGTGATAAATATAAGTAAACCAGCCTGTGAAAAGATTTAAAATTGCTGTTTCGCTTTACATTGAATAATTACTAATGAGGGCCATTTTTATCAGGAGATAATAACAGTCTACTACAGGATATTAACAGCTGAATGTAACATTTACTTTCCTGATTTCCATGTACTCTGCAGGTCAGAGTGATGGTATTTTCTCTCCACTCCCAAGCTCAATTTATGAATTTATTCTGATGCATGATGTGGTAAACTCTCTGGCTCAAATGAATTGCTAAGAGGAGCCAGGCACTCTTGAATATGAGGCCACTTATAGAGGTGTCATTTCACAGAAATTTTGGAAATTTGACCTTTTTTCTCACATTGGAACAAAACCAAAACCTTTTGGATTTTTGGGGGAAAACAGAAACTGTATATGTACCTCCATCTCAACTGAGGCCTCTCTAAGTGAGGTTCCAACAAAAGATAAGGAATATCTAGGTTCCAATCCCTACACTGCCCTGATTCAGAGCAAAGTTACAGTACAGGAGAACTACAGTTTTAACCTCCTCAAAATCCATAAATGCTCTTGGATGTCACACAAAGATATGGAAAATTTGGACCAATAATTTAAAAAAACTGTGCTCAAAGTTCATCATCCATAAAAAGGACACTCTTTGGATGACCCAAAGGGGTCTGCCTTCATTTTCTTCATCATGTCATCTGATGTTGTGTCTCCCTGGGCATCTGAGGACAATTAGATCATCAATAGAATATAATAATTTAATTGTCTATAAATTATTAGGAAATTTCTTTTTGAACTTCAGGATCAAAAAGGGAAAATGCTACCCATTATCTACCTAATCTGTTGAGACAACAAGGAATCCTATGTCACATTAAAGACTAAAAGATTTATTCGTGGGTAAAACTCACTTAAGTTTCTGCCCTAATATATCTGTGCGTATGTCTAGACTACAGGATTTTTTTTTGAAAAAAAAGGCCTTTTTTTGAAAAATCTACCTGCATCTAAACTGCTGTCA
>JANRFK010001158.1:37027069-37046359 GCA_030068395.1 Apalone spinifera
CATTGCCAGCAGATCCAGAGAAATGATTATTCCCCTTTATTCGGCTCTGGTGAGTACTGTGTACACAGTACATCTGGAGTACTGTGTCCAGTTCTGGGCCCCCCACTACAGAAAGGATTTGAACGTATTGGAGAGGGTCCAGCAGAGGGCAACCAAAATGATTAGGGGGATGAAGCATATGACCTATTGGGGAGGGTGAGGGAGTTGGGTCTGTTTAGTCTGCAGAAGTGAATAGTAAGGGGCGATTTGATAGCAGCCTTCAACTTCCTGAAGGGAGGTTCCAAAGGGGATGGAGAGAGGCTGTTCTAAGTAGTGACAGATGGCAGAACAAGGAGCAATGGTCTCAAGCTATGGTGGGAGAGGTCCAGGTTGGAAATTAGGAAATACTATTTCACTTGGAGAGTGGTGAAGCACTGGAATGGGTTACCTAGGGAAGTAGTGGAGTCTCCATCCCTAGAGGTGTTTAAGTCTTGGCTTGACAAAGCCCTGGCTGGGTTGATTTTGTTGGGATTGGTCCTGCCTAGAGGAGGGGGCTGGACTTGATGACCTTCTGAGGTCTCTTCCAGCTCTATGGTTCTGTGAAATATCTGCGGTCTTCATGAAATTTTGGTTGGTGCCCCAGAATGAAGCAGCAGCCAGCCAGCCAGCTGATGGTACTCAGTAGACATCTGCTATAGACCCAGCAAAGGGAGCACAGTACTAAAACAGTGTAGGAAAAAGGAACAAATATCACTTTGGATGTTTACTGAAAAATCTTTCCATATACAATTATAGTGCTTTTATTTTATATTAGGCTGTATTTTTTAATTAAAATATTTATCTAAATTCCTTATGAATAATATAAGCATCCAGATGAATGACAGTCTGAGCATTTTCTTCAATTCTAGATTAAAATATTCAAGATTAAGGATAACATTCCAGCCAAAGAGTTATTCCATTATTGCCAGCACACAGGCTTACCAATACCATAGTTTAGTTCTGATCAGCATCATTCATTTCTGGAAAACCTGAAGAGCACACCACTCTCCTGACATTGCTTAGCAATGGTCAGACAAAGGAACTGTTAGGCTAAGCAGGATCTACTTATAATAAAAAAAGGTTCATTAGCTTACTTGCAAGCCTGTATGCAGGGGGAGCTTGAAGCACCCCCCATTGTCCTCCATGGTCCCCCCTCAGGCTGATTCTGGCTGACCGGGGGAAGGCAGGAGCGGTGCATTGCCCCAGTCCTCCCTCCCCATGCTTCAGCTGGCCAGGGGAAGGCCGGGGCTGATTTCCTGCCTCTCCCTCAGGAGTGAGTGTGGGGGTGGGGATAGGCCTCACTCCTGGAGGGGTGGGGTGGGAAATCAGCTCAGCCTTTCCCAGCCGGAGCATGCTTACTTGGAGGACCATAGCAGAGTGTGTTCACACCCTTGCAGTCCACATTTACAAAAAAAGCATTTGAAACTGAAGATCTGCAGTATTGTATGCATGGTATGGAATGCCCCCTGAAGGTGTATTTATAATGCAGCTTCACACTCCCCATCTGAAACACGCTGGTATTGTATGTCCCAAACCCCGCAACCAAGGACCTGGTGGCTGCAGCAGTGTCATAGGAAACAGAGCCTGCCCTGGCCTATGCTCCAACTATTGCCTCCATATAGGGAAGGCTTTCTAGCATTATTGATCTTTGGGAAGATCTGGTTTTTAAATGGCAGACAGGTGCTGGCAGCACTTGAATGGGAGTACACCAGGAGGTTTTAAGATACAGTCTTCCTATTAAGTGACTATTTAATCCTCTTTTTGATCAAAAAAGGTAACAAATAATAATGGAAAAGATTTAAAAAATAATTTTCACTGCATGTGCTATTATTAGCAGAGCCGTTAAGTTTAATGATTTACCATCATTGTTTGAAGTTTTTAACAAACTTTTTTATTTTTCAGTGAATTTTCTGGTTACCTGGTTCAATTACATTATATCTTAGCACAGAATGTAGCAGGGAATGGCAATTTACATTTGACAATGGAAGTGTATAATTTAATATAGGCGATAACTGTATTTTGATTAGCACAGCTGTTTGGAGATACCCAAGTAACCCTAAAACGAGCTAATAGAGCCCATTACCATGTGCAGCATTAATATACTGCAGCTTATAACTGCTCCTAACTTTGCTGGCTAGATAAAATGTCAAGGACCTTTTGTGGAATTGTTTGTTGGCTTAGCCTGAGGCCAATGCAAAACAAATGTAAAGGCAAGCACTATTGTTAAGTGGTAGATGCTTAAATACAAAATATTACAGAATTGGCAGCCAGGCCCATTGCAGACTGTAATTTACAATTATTCACATGCCATTAAAATAGGACTTGAACATGAATAAATCTGATTACCTACTCTTATATGCCACTGCCCCATTCAAGCTTTTTTCCTTTCTAATCTAGTTGCTTCTCCATACCCTCTCCCTTCCCTCCAACTCACCGATGACACATTTACTTCCCCCAAGTAAAAGTTGAGGTTCCTAAAACTATCTTCTTAAACAATTATTGCTACTTTGCTTTTAGCCTCAGCTTCTCTTGTTGCCACTGCTCCAGTAACGCTTTGCTATTTCTAGCCCCAAAATTATTTTTTAGGTATATCATATGCCAAAGCACAAAAGGAATATTGGCTATGCCATTTATTGAGAAAGGATAAAGTATTAAAACTTGCCCTGTGTAATACACTATCTATCTGTACATATGAGTATTATGTCCATCTGCTTAATATATTGAAACACGCATCCAATTGCCACCTCATACATTCTACGATAATTATCAGTGCCTGGGGCATTGCCTAGGATGGTTCAGAATATGCTTAAGGGATGCTTCTGCATTGGAGTAGGAAGAAAAGTTAACCAGATAATTTGCTCCTGCATTTTCATTTAAATTAAATAGCAAGGTAAAGAAGAAACTCAGGGGAAAGGAAGCTGCCCTAATCTTGCTTGAGACTATGGTAATTGTTATCTCCTATAAAAGGAGCCTGAGATTTGCTTGTTTTTACCACAATGTATTTAATAAAAAGTAGATATGCACCAAGTAATTAAAAAATACGTATGATCTATGCAGAGATACTAATCGTTTTTCCAGTTCAGATATAAAAAAACTGTATTATCCTTTCATGAAAATTTGATACTATACTTTACATCAGCTAATTCATGCCCCAAAGACTACTTTTAGGGCCAATCCTGGATGCATTCAATTAACTAAAGTATTTGTATTGGTCTAATGAGACTAAGATTTGGTTCTTTCTTCTGTAATTGAAATATGGTCTATATACAGAATTTCTTACATTTGCAAACTACTTTTGTAGTAACTTCAAACTTGTCTTTGAGTTGATAGAAATTTTCTTTTTGCCTGATCAACTTTAATAGCATCTGAATTATCAACCATAACGACAATAATCCACTGACGTTTCCAGTTGATTTGTTATATTAGAAAGCTACTAACATCAGTGCTACTGACTTAACTTCTAGCAGAGCTTCTCATATACTATACACACAGATTTGTATATTATTACTGATGGGAACACTTCAGCATTTCTAGGAAGAGCAAATTTCTCAACAGGAAGTGAAGTACAGAAAACAATAAAAGAAGATGACAAAGGTGAAGATGCCACTTTATCTAGCCACTCAAAAGACAATACCCATCTCTTCTCAATGAGAAACACATAGTTTAATTAAATACAGCTGGAAACTGCACAAAAGAAATTCATTTAATTAACTGGCAACCTGCTGACACTGTAATTAAGCTATGAAAGCTCAACTGCCTCATACCAGATTTTAAAAATTAGTCAAATACATCTGCTTGGAAGTTTGCCTCACCTCTTAAAGACAATTGGCAAATAGTGAAAATGAATTTTATGTGAAGATGAATTTTTTTATGTTTACATGTGCACCAATAAGAAGACCTGCCATTGGGGGGAATATTAAAAGTGTTGAGCACTGCAACAAGAAGTTTTGCTACACTTTTTCTTCTCTGGAGAAATAGTGTGTCAGACCAGTTGCAGTGTGACTGCCCTGCCTTTCTTTAGGAATATATGGGATGGGAGTGCACAAACTTTCTCTTGTAATCTGGGGTGGGTGGCTCAAAATGTTTCGTAGCTGTGTTAGAATGCTCTGTGAAAAAAGCAGCAAGGCAGTTTTCTTAACTGCTGCTTCTGCAAATATCTAGTAATGAACCTCTGGTTCAAGCATAATCTTATTGCATTTACAAAAAATGTGCACTGCCCATAGGAAAGTCACCCATTTCAACCATTTCACCAACCCTTGAGTCTTTAGCTGAGATCTAAAATAAAGCACCACTTACTGTACTAATAGTCACAACAAGTTGGAACAAGGAAGATTTGTACTTTCCTCATGTTTCCCTGCCTAATGGAGCAACGATAATGCTTCAGCTGAATGGACATTAATGGAAGCCATCTGGTGCATTCTCTTTCCAAGCCACCCCCATCGTGTCCTTTGAAACCACTACTTACAAATAATCCCTGTCATTGGTTTCTCCAGTAACATTTTTTAAAAACCACATTGAAATTAGGCTGACCCTGATCTGTACCCAAGTCCCTTTTTAATAGACCAGGCAAAATGTTGGAGAGATTTTTTTTTTAAGATCCCAGGCTTTGTAACTTTGCAGCTGCTTTTAAAAGCAACCAAAATTCATAAAGTTTCAGAGTAGAAGCTAATTTCCAAAAAAGCAGCATTTACCAGTTACAGCAGAAGGTCTAAACCAGAACCTATGTGACATGCCAGCATGGGCATGGCTGGGAAGGAAATGCCTGCATACCCTGCCCCCAAATTGCAAGTTTTAGGCATACATGGAATTTGCCCCTCTCCCCCCAGGCACAGCCCCATTTGCCTGATTGGAGCTTCCCCCCTGCAAATATAGATGTCAAACTATGCTTATGTTTGTCAACTAGGTCTGCACTTGTAGAACAGTGTGGAGCACAGTGTGTACAGCAGGGGTGGGGATCCTATGGCTTGGGGTCTGGATCCAGCCTCTGGATTGCCAGGATCTGGCCCCTGAGGCTTGGGGCTCCCCCCCGCACTGGGGAGCCCACATTGGTGCTCCAGCCCTGTGGCCCCCCTGTGGGACTGGAGCTCCAGCTCCCTGATGCTGGCGGGGAGCCCCAAGCCTCCTGGGCCAAAGTCAGGCAAGTCAGGGCCAGATCCAACCTGCAGGCTTGTCCTGGCAGATGGAGGGAGCAGCTCTGCATGCTGCTGTTCCCCCTCCCTCGACTGGGGAAAAGGCAGTACAGCAAAGTGCTGCATGGAGGCTTTTTCCCTGCCACTTTGACTGGTTGTAATCGTGGCCAATAAGAGCAGCAGGGGACACGGAGCCATGTGAATCCCCCAGGGAGCTGCATCAGATAAGTGCCCCCATCACACAGACCCTGCACCCACACCCTGCTCCTGCATCCCTCTCCTAACCTCCCATCCTCACCCCCATTCCTGCATCCCCTCCCGCCCAGATTCCCCACTCACAGCTTGCTCTTGCACCCTACCTCCCACCAAGACCCTATGCCCCACTTTGCTCCTGCATCCTACCTTCTTCCCTGACACCCCATCATCAATCCCCAGCCCATTCCTGCATACCCTCCTGCCCAGACCGGCACCCTCATTTTGCTCCTGCACCCCAGCTCCCACCTTTCCCTCCCACCCAAACTTCACAACCCAAGTCCACTTCCCAGCAGCTCCCTACCACATGCTGAATCCCTCATTTTTGGCCTCACCCCATGCCCTTGGGGGTGTGTGTGTGTACAAAATTTACTTGTTCTGGTGTGCGAGGGGAATGTGTGGGGGGGTATCTTTTTACTTCTCAGTGAGTAGTCACATCTTTTTTTATGTTTCTCACTTTTGTGTGGCCCCAACTGTTTTTTTATTTCTGTGGGTCAACAGCCCCTGACCCAAAAAAGGTTCCCCATCCTTGGTGTACAGTGAAAAGATGTGACAGAGGGGAGCTTGCTATGTGATAAGAAGCACACAAGATCTTTTTTCAGGGGGAAAATGTAATACACCACTTTTATTGCAAATACAGCATGAGTGTTCATTCACAAGAGAGAGAGAAATAGAGTCCTGCATTTGGTGTCATAGGCTAAGACTAGACAATGGGGCTTTATCGGAAAAAACTACGCAAATTGCGCTCCACAATTTGCGTAGCTTTTTCTGATCAATTTTCCGGAAGAGGCTTTTCCTCCCCTTTAGCCCAGTCTAGATGAGGCCAAATGGTGGAAAAGCCTCCTCTTTCAGCGGAGCCCTTATCTCTCGTGGAATGAGGTATACAGGGTTCCCCGCAAGAGGGCGTTTGCTGTTCCGTGAAAAAAAGCAGAAGAGCAAATGTGCTCCCTTCTAGGGAGGTTTATCTGGGTTTTTCTGGGATACCTCTAGACATAGCCATAGTTACCAGTCTTCCTGGTGCTTGTGCCAGACTAGAGGCCAATTAGATTGGGCACGAGGAAGGAGCCAGGTTCTGTCAGCTGTGGTCTGATGCTCCAAAGTTGTCTTCACAGGACTAACTCAAAGCTTCCTGGCTACATACCCCACTTTTATGGTTGTAAGTCCCAACTTTCAGTCTTTTTTTTTTCAGTATCTTGCTGAAGTCATCTAATTGTTTTACCTCATGGCTGCTTGTGATCCTCCTGTACTTTGATGAATTTCCTGGGAGAGATGGCAGTTGGATTATCTCACTCACAGAGTAGTCAATTCTGCCCCTTGCTTTAGAGTAGTCAATTCTGCCCCTCTTCTGCCATCCTGGATTTGACGGACACCTGAGTTCACACCTCTTTGTTAATCATTTTGACCATCTGGTGCTGGAGTCTTCCATCTCCAGTCTTCTCATGTTCACACATTCCTCACTGACACAAAGGACAGTTCATTTCAGAGAAAGCAATTTCTCTTACAAAGGAACAGGCAGGATTTCTTACAGACTTGCAAAGTTAAAAAGACAATTTTAAACTATTTCTTACTAGCTTATAATATCTAGAATATATTTTAATACCTATATATATATTTATGTATAACAAAGCTTATGAAAGAAAAATCTATGTATTTATAGAAAGCAAAGCTATAAAATAAAGCCTATATAGCTACTACTATGGGTGTGTCTAGACTACAAGTTTTTTTTTTTTCAAAAAAAGTGGTCTTTTTTTGAAAAAACTTCCCCTGCGTCTAGACTGCTGCCACATTCTTTCGAAAGAAAATCGAAAGAACGCGGCAGTTTTTTTGACCATAGAAAACATTGTTTTACGAGGAATAATGCCTTTTTTCGAAAGTGCTCTTTCGAAAAAAGGTGCTTTGTACTGCAAACTGTGCTTTTTCGAAAGATCGCATCAGGACTGCCTGAGTGCTCTCTTTCGAAAAAGCGGCTTGCTTTTTCAAAAGTACTGATTGTAGTCTAGATGCTCTTTTTCGAAAGAGGTTTTCAGCCTCAATGTAGCCTATGAGTCAGATCTACAAGCTAGAGTAGCCTAGCCCCTCTGCCTCACTGCTGTTGCGGCTGTCCCTTGAGGAGGGGAAAGGTTGGGGAGGCAGCAGGACACTATACTGCTAAAAATAGTAGTTGACATAGGAGGCAATGTTTGTGCAGGATACACACCTGGGTTCAGGCATGTAAGGTGCTCTACTGTCCTAAAATGTGATTTACCATCTACATTGCTATTTATACCCATGCAAGCAGGGCATGTAACTCTATATCGGGGTGGGCAAAAGCTCTCAGTGGGCTGGCCCACAGGGCAGTTCCTGGCCCCACCCCCAGCACATTGCCTGTGGGCCCAAGACGCATGAGTCCTTTTAACTGCTTCTATTTAAAGGGCTCACCTGAGGCCCAGCCGCTTCTGCCTGAAGTCCCGCCCCTTCTGGGTCGGCCCCCAACCGCTTCCAAAATTTGTGAAGTGGTCCCCCTTCAAAACTTATTGCCTACTCTTGCTCTACATTCTGCTATTAATGTCAATGTACCAGAGACAGCCAAATCACACTACCCCTCTGGAATACAACAGTGTTTACCCACCTCAGAAATGTTTTGTGAAATCTCATTAATGGGCACCTGTGAAGAGCTTTGAGATCCAAAAGGAAAAAATTGCTTTAAAGTGCAAAAGTAATGAAAACGTGTTGTATATGAAATTGAGGTGCTACAATACATGAGAATCCATTTCCCATGTGAACTAACACAGCACACACAGCACTCTCAGAGGTAAGAAAAATTAACATAATGGCCTGGAAGCTCAGCTGATATAAACTGGCATAGCTCCTCTGAAGTTAATAAAATTACTTGCATGTGTGCGAGCTCAGGATTTGGCCACCCATGTTTACAGTTCTATTCATTGTCATCTTATATCTTTAAAAAAACCCTGTAAGTTACAATACATGCCCAATAAATTAATCAGATATCAAGAATTGATGGAGAGTCACAATTTCTGTTAGAAGTAACAGTGGAACTAACAACAAAACCTCTGTTAGCATTTGTCATCCTTAGCTCACAAAGCACTCATTGAACATAACTAGACAATCCTCATTTTACAAAGAGTGGTGCCATATGTTCAGAGATTTTCAAAAGAACGTATGTTAGGGATGTCTCAATTTTTGTTCATGCCATTTGGGACACTAGGTATCTGATTTTCACAAGTATAGTAGCCATTTTTTCCCACTCAGATTTTTCCTTAGTGGCACTTTTGAAAAAGCATGCCCAAGATGATAAAAACTGCATACCAAAAAAAAAAAAAAGAAAAAAAAACCAACAGAGTCTGCATCTGAAAACCCCATCTTAAGTGATTTGCTCAGTCTTTAAGTAGCAGATGCATGACAGAGGTACAAATAAAGTCTATCACCATATGATCTGAGAATCAAGTTTCCTGTTTACCAACTAACCAAATCTTCAAAAAATTGTCTTTTAAACTGTCACCATATTTCTTAGGTATATCTGTGGTCTGCATGAAATTACCACAAAGAAGGTGCAGAAACTATACAAATCATATTCCAAGAACAGTTATTAGTGTTTTACTGTCAAGTTAGGGGTCTCACAGAGGTCTGTTTTGGGTTCAGTATTTTCATTCATGACTTGATTTATGGAATGGAGAGTATGTTTAAAAAATTACAGATGAGACCAAGCTGGGAGGGGTTTCAAGAACATTGGAGGACAGTATTAGAATGTAAAATGACCATGACAAATGGTAGAATTGATCTGAAATGAACAAGGTGAGGTTCAATAAAGACAAGAGCAATGAATTACACTTAAGATAGAAAAATCAAATGCACAGTTACAAAATGAGAAATAACTCGTGAGGTGGTAGCACTGCTGAAAAAGTATCCAGGGATCACAAATTGAATGAGACTCAACAAAACAATGCAGCTAAAAAATAAAAAAAAGCCTACAGACTGCCCCCGACTTGCTACGCGATCAGCTTCGGGGCTAGCGTCGCAAGTTGGGGGCATCGTAACTTGAGCTTGCATTTACAACTGGCATTGTACACCATCGTAAATGCTGGGGTGAGGACGTAAGTCGGGGGATTTCGGCTCCTCCCGCACTTACGGAAAAGGTCGTAAGTATGGAGGGGTCATAAATCGGGCTGTCGTAAAGCCTCCTGTATCAGGAATTGTATGGATGTAGTCAGGCCTTAGCTGAAGTACTGGGGCCAGTTCTGAGTTCCACACTTTAGAACAGGCATGGACAAATTGGAGGGAGTACAGGAAAGAAGACCAACAAAAATGGGAAAAAAATTAGAAAAGTTATCTGATGAGGAAAGGTTTGGTCATGTTTAGTCTTGAAAAAGGATGACCAAGGAGATTCAGAAACAGATTTCAAATATGCTAATGCTCAAATGTTCTCCAATGCCCACTGAAGGTAGGACAAGAAATAATGGGCTTAATCTGCAGCAAGGGAGATTTAGATTAGATATCAGGAAAATCTTACTAACTAAAAATATAGTTAAGCAGTGGAAGTTCCCATCCTTGGAGGTTTTTTAAAAAGTAAGATAAGCAAACACCTGTCAGGGAGATAGATAGATATGGAGATATACCTATCTCATAGAACTAGAAGGGACCTTGAGAGATCATTGAGTGATCTCATGGCAGGATTAAGTACCATCCCTGACAGATTTGACCAGACTCCTAAACAGCCCCTCAAGGATTGAGCTCACTACCCTAGGTTTAAACAGGCCAATACTCAAACCACTGAGCCATCCCTCTCCCCCACGGGCTAAGTATACTTCTCAATATTCCATGAAGCCCTCCATTTCTTTTGTTCTCAGGTAATATTAATATTTCAAAATCACTATTATGATCAGGGCTCAACAACTCAGTGAATCTACTCGCCCATGGCAAGTAGATTTCAGCCGGTCGCCCCATTCACCGGCGGCGCACGCATGCGTAATGTGGGTTTTGCACATGCGCAGTGCAGAGCTGGCGAGTAGATTTTGCCACCGTTTGTCAAGCCCTGATTCTGATAAACAGTAATTTTCTTGGCTCACACTTAAATGGTATCAGAGGGGTAACCAAGTTAGTCTGCAACTTTAAAAACAACAAGTAGTCCTGTGGCACCTCAGAGACTAATAAAAATATATATTGCGATGGACCTAAACCAGCAGGCTGCCGCACTCTAATGGACAGCAGGTATACAGGGCACTAGGTAAATAGCTTTCTCTTCCCTGAATAAGCTCCTAGAGACTGCTGCCATGAAATGAAGGCAGGCAGACACCTGGGGCTAGTTAATGACTTGCCTGAAAGAGCAAGCTGATTAAACCCCTGCAGCCTATTAAAGCCTATGGAGTTGCTTTATAATATTTTCCCCAGTGAAGGAAGGAGGAAAGAAAAGAGTGACGGACCGGAAGGAGGAAGTGCGGTACAGAAGAGCTGTATCTGGGTGAGCTGATGACTAGCTGGCAGGTACCAGAGGGAAGGAATAACAAGCAATGGTCTCAGGTTGGGAGTCTAGGTTGGATATTAGGAAAAGCTATTTCACTAGGAGGTGGTGAAGCACTGGAATGGGTTACCTATGGTGCTGGTGGAATCTCTGTCCCTAGAGGTTTTTAAATCCTGGCTTGATGAAGCCCTGACTGGGATGATTTAGTTGGAGTTGGTCCTGGTTTGGACACGAGGATGGACTCTTGAGGTCTCTTCCAACCCTATGAGTCTGATTCTAAGGCACTTGGAGGGATTGTTTGGGGGAGTGGTCGAGGAAAAAGCAGCCAGATTGGAAGTAAAACAAACCTGTCTATTGGTGCTGCCATAGGGTCCCTGGTCAGAATCTGAAGTAGTGGGTGGGCCTGGGCTCACTCCAGACCTTACTCTACACCAACACAGAGTCTCCTGCTAAGAAGGGAAACGAGGACTATCAAGGGGTTTTCACCTCAATACCATGGACTAGCCTGTGATGAGTATAGCTCAGTAAGCTGTAGTCCCTGCCTCTTGTAAAGTGAAAGAGGCAGTGTGGAGGGCCACAGAGAGCCTCTGAGGCTAATACTATCCATCAGTAGCGTGAGACCTATGGGGCATGGCCAAAGCTTTGCCACAATATAGAGTATCATGAGCTTTCATGGGCAAAACCCGCTTCTTCAGATGAGATGATTAAGCAGTAGATTAACAAAGACCTTTATTATTTCAATAGAAATGACCATTCTGTTCTGCAAAATCAAACAAGTCCAGTTTAGGAATATGCAACTAGTTTTCACATCCGACTCCATATGCTCAAGTTTTGAGGTATATTTTGAATGCAGGATCTTGAAGCAATTCTAATTAAAATTCAGAATGTCAACTGATGTTTTTTGTTAAAATATAGCATACTGACAATGTGTGATGAGTGGCAAGGGGCCATGTGCCACCACAAACACCGTGAGGGCCGAGGGGATTAAAATGGGAGACACCCATAGCAGGGGTCAGGCCCCCTTGCACTCACCAGCAGAGGGGCAGGGAGAAATGGAGGAGCAATGTTAATCTGCTCCCTGGCTGCCAGCTGCATCACTCAGGGGAGGGGTGGGATCACCCTTGCATTCACTGGCAGGAAGCAGAGCAATGCAGCTGGCAGCTAGGAGAGGAAACTAGATTGCAGCATGTGGTTTTCCCCCAGTGATGCTGGTGGGTGCAGAGTGACCCATCTCTGCTGCCAGTGCCAGGTGCCCTGACTAGTCCCTAGGCTGCATTGCTTGGGAGGAGTGGCTTGGGGGAAGAGGTTAGGTAGGGGAAAGGCCTGGAACAGAGGGGGCATTGTCCCAGCCTTCCCTCAGTGGCTCAGGAAGGTTGCACCTTTTACAGTGTAAGTTCCAAGAATGAGTAGTGAGAGCTAAGGAACAAGATCCTAACTTGCAGCATATACTACAGACCTTTTGGCTTCAATGAGATGTATGTGTATGCTTAGCTACTTTGCCATATGGGAATGTGATTACTCATGTGGTTTAAATTAAGCATGTCTTTAAGTATTGTGCTGAACTGGAGCTGGCATCCCTGGAAATCCATCACAGGAACAGTAGTGAAAGTTCCATTGTTCATCATTGGAATGAGGGAGGAAAAAACAATGAAAAGGGTGAGGACCTCGTAGAATCTGCTCTTGCAGGTAGATGGTCAATGTCCCCAAATACCATGAGTAACAATGTGCGCAATGACAAGTGAGGGGTAGAGAGAATGAGGTGAATCAATGTGCTGTTGCTATTTCTAATTCTTTGGATAGCAGGCCAAATTTGCAGATGTAACCAAGGTAGCAAGAAGCTCATCATGGGAGGCCAAAGTGGCAATGAAGCTGCCAAGATGCAAGAAACTCTTTTTGATCATTATCACTAACTCAATTTAGTGTGAAAGTTCTGCTGCCGAACAAGTGAGGTTAGACAAGGTTAAACAGAATAATGTCATTCCAGAGATTACAGAGACTCACAAATAACTCTTTGAATTGTTACAAAGAGGAATAAGCATGGGCTGAGATGATGGTGCTAGAGGGAGGGCACAGAAAGGAGGGAAATTACACCAAAATGCAATTCTGGGCTGTTTTGACATGCTCCAAAAACAGAGGGTGATTTTCTTAGAAATGTAGGCCCCAATCCTTCAAAGAGCATTGACCCTCGTACCCATGCAGAGCTCACAGAAGTTAATAACTGAGGTCCCTCCATCCACAATTCTCAGAGGATCAAGTTAGTTATAAATGTATTAACAGCAGTTTTCACTGGGTAAGTTACTTATATTCAGTATTCTTAGACATACTGGAAATGACAAATCTAAGAAAGAGATACAGCAAATGGAAGAGAAATTCGTTGCTCATCCAGTTATTGTATTTATTATCACTGGGCTCTTTTCTCTTCACTAAATTCCAAATAAAGGTTAACATAGACAGGGAGAGAGAATCTGCAGGTGCTATAGCACCAGTGGTTACTGCTGCAGCAGCCAATTCCACACCAAATTACAATCAGGACAATAGACTAGCGGGGGAGAGGACAAAAGATACATTGACAGTTGGAATATGTCAACAGCTATATCTGGGACAGAAAAAGGGGAATACAAATATCCCAGAAGAAATGTTCTTGTGGAGATGAAATGATCACCATTAAATGAAGTAATTAACAGAATAAATGGGGAAAGCAAGACAAGAGAATAGCTACTAGAACCTCGGTATCCTACGCATAATAAAAGCATCAGGAGAAAGAGTTCTACAGCACAAATAGCAATGACTTAACTAGGATCACTAAAATCTGCAGTCTGCACCAGCCTAGTGTTATCCTGAAACAAAGAACAGAACTAGTGTCAATGAGTCACCAAAAATGGAAAATAATCAATCGAATACGCACTGCAAAAATATGACACATTACAGGGTCGTGGACAACACCTATAATGCCTTCCTATAAATCACCTTCTCCTAAAAGAACTTGCAAATCGGCACACTGTACAGTCGCTCTCCGAGTTACGAACAAGTTACGGACCAACACTTGGTCCGTAACTCGAACTGTTTGTAACTCAGACCCCATTGAGTTACACGCGACCGTGCTGTTCGTAAGTGCGGGTCGCGTTCATAACTCGGGGACCGCCTTTACGACCGTTCCATGGGAGCTTTAGTCGTAAGTGTGAATGGTCGTAACTCGACCGTTTGCAACTCGGGGAGCAGCTGTATTCTGCCTGTGTACATGGGTAATCTCTATATAAACACATGCCCCTCTTGAAAGAATTCTTCCTAGTTTTGAACAGGCCATTTCTGCCCGAAGTCCTTTGTAGTATTGTTTTGTTTTATTTCAGCTGTGCAGCTTCACATGATTAGAACCTTTTCTTTGGTCAGGATTTTGACACCTCTGCATGAGACACTGTTTAACACCTCATCAGCTGGTATACATATGCTAATAATTGCTCTTTAGCACCTGTTTACACCTTCCCTGCTGTTCAGACACACACAACTATCACAAAAGATATGCTCATGGCTCTCTTTCTAGTATTTATGAAACTGCTTGGAATAAACTGTTCACCATACAGATGATGTTCACAGAGTAACTCTGTCTGAGTCTCATTTGTGGAAGTTTAGCACAAATTTCTCACCTTCTCAGGGAAACTAGTGGGAAATGACCTGGCTGAGGGGATGGATTGCACCCTCAGCAAGATTGCTGATGACTCTAAGGTAGGGGGAGAGGTAGCTCTATTGGAGGGTAGGGATAGGGTCCAGAGTGTCCTAGACAAATTGGAGGATTGGGCCAAAAGAAATCTGATGAGGTTCAACAAGGACAAGTGCAGAGTCCTGTCCTTGGGACGGAAGAATCCCAACCATTGTTACAGGCTGGGGACCGACTGTCTAAGCAGCAGTTCAGCAGAAAAGGACCTGGGGATTACAGCGCATGAGAAACTGGATATGACTCAACAGTGTGTCCTTGTAACCAAGAAGGCTAGTGATATATTAGGGAGCATTAGCAAGAGCATTGCCAGAAGATCTAGGGAAGTGATTATTCCCCTTTATGCGGCACTACTGAGGCCGCATCTAGAGTATTGCGTCCAATTTGGAGCCCTCCATTACAGAAATTATGTAGACGCATTGGAGAGAGTCCAGCAGAGGGCAACAAAAATTATTAGACGGTTGGAGCACATGATTTACATGGCGAGACTGAGGGCTATGAGATTATTTTGTCTAGAGAAGAGGAGAGTGAGGGGGAATTTGATAGAAGCTTTCAACAAACTGAAGGGGAGTTCCAAAGAGGATGGACAGAGGCTGTTCTCAGTGGGGACAGCAGGGCCGGCCCACAATATTTCAGCACCTGAGGTGGGGAGCTCAAATGACACCCCCATGGCCCCTCGCTTGAGCCAAAACTTTGAAAGGTCTCAATTCTTCCTTCTTTCTGTTCTACTCCTCTCATGGTACCGCAGAGTGAATACATATGCACCAGCAGCAGACACAATTTTCTACACTCTTGATCGTAGTGATGCCCCCCCACAGTCTGGCATCTGAGGCCATGGTAAGGCCAGCCCTGGGTGATAGCTAACAGAACAAGGAGCAATGGTCTCAAGCAGAAATGGGTGATAGAATATCTGTCCCTATACTTCAGTGTCCAACATGCTAGCCACTAGCCACATGTGGCTATTGGGTCAGTTGAGTGTGGCTAGTTCGCTATAGCGGCTACTCTTTCAGAACTGGTTGGACACCATGGCCTTAGAGGATTTAACATCTTGGGCTGACAAAGCCCTGGCTGGGATGATTTAGTTGGGATTTGTCCTGTTTTTAGCAGGGGGTTGGACTCTATAACCCCCTAAGGTCTCTTCCAAAGGATTCTATGATTCTAAAATGCAGTGTAGAGCATGTTCCCACAGCCAGAACTATTTTTACTATTTTAGTTATACAGTGGAAAAGGAAGTTAAATAGAAACAATGGTAAAGAAATGGCCCAGGCACTAGCAGACTTATCTGCAATGCAGCTCCCACGAGTCTTAACCCTGTTTCTTATCTGGTGGGAATTTACTGGGAAATTTCTGTATAGTAGACAGGGCTAAAAATGAGGGCTAAAACGTGACATTTTTAAAACTCAGCATAGTTTATTTCTAGCATAACTCATAGAGGCATGCTTAATCCAGATAAAGTACTAAAACAAAAAGATGAGAGAGGGTAGAACAATGTTAATACAAACAACAATATTCACAGCAATTGCCATCTCAGAATGCACTGCAGACTACACCACATGCACAGAAATTATTTCATCCAGAAATACTAAAATACAGCCTTGTCCTGGGGTGGCCAGAGGTCATTCTGCATATCTAATACGACATAGTGTTAGTCCAAAGTCCAAAGGCTTTATTAACGTACTTGCAGATATACCTGGCATTGCTCAGGTCCTTCACTGTAGTAATTTTTTTCAATAAAAGGAATACGTACACGGTTTATTTAAATGATGGGGCTCTGGGCAAGGAATGGGGGGCTCAGGAAACAAGGCAGGAGATTGGGTGTGGAAGGCTTAGAGTAGTGAATGGAGCATGCAGGGATGGGGACTCAGGGCAGGGAATAGGGGTAGAGGGGTTAGGGCCTCACTGCAAGCGGTGGAGGTGCAGGAGTCAGGGCAGGGGTCTGGGAGGCTTAGAGTAGAGGGTGGGGAGTGCCAGAGTCTGGGATGGAGGTGAAGGGCTCAGGACAAGGATTTGGGTGTGGGGGGAGCTCAGGGCATAAGGCACGGGTGCAGGAGTGATTGCTGGGAGCTGGGAGTCTCAGGTAAGAGGTGGTGGTCCTGGAGTCAGGGTCAGGGGTAGGGGTTCAGGGCAGGAGGTTTGTATGTGTGTGGGCTCAGGGCAGGAGGTGGGAGTGCAGGAGTCAGGGTAGGATATGGGAGGTAAGAATCAGGACAGGGGATTGGGGTGAGGAGAAGCTCAGGGCATGTGGAGGTGCAGGAGTGAGGGAGTGAGTAGGGGCTCAGGGCTGGAGTGGGGAGGTGTGTGAGGTCTCAAGGCTGTGAGTGGGGGCTCAAGGGAGGAATGGGGGTGCAGAAGTTAGGGCAAGAAGCCTGGAAGGTTGGGGGGGGGATAACTGGAGCTGCCTGTTGTGTTGAGGGCAGTGCTGCTCCCATGGCAGTTCCTTTCAAGGGGCTGGGGCTGCACTCCAGAGCCAGTGGCTCCTCCTCAGGTCAGTACTCCTGAGCTGTCAGCTCCTTCTAGGGAGGGTGTGGCTGCGCAGGCCAGCCCCAGTTTCCAGCTTGTCCAAGAGGGACTAGGATTGTATGGGTTGGCCTCAGCTGCCCCCCACCCTGTAACTGGTCCCCAGACTCAGCCTCCATCTGCCCACCACTCCTTCCTGCTTATGCAGCCTCCAGCTGCCTCCCACCCCCACACACTCCAGCTGGTCTGTGGGGGAGCAGGGCTTCACAGGTTGACCCTGGTCTACAGATTTCCCCCCCACCCTCTACTGGTCTCTTCCGCAGGAGGGAGACAGGCCTCAGTTCTCATCCTCCCCTCGGGGGGTGTCTCTTCAGGGGGGTGGCTGGGCCATGGCTCCTGGGTCTCTTTTCTAGAGGGGTGACCTTTCCTCCAGGGAGGTCTGGGGCCTTAGTTCCTGGCCTCTTTTCAGTGGCACGTTTCTTCCTGGGAGAGGCCAGGCCATGGTTTTTGGCCCCAGTCTCCCTTGGTGGGGCATAACTGGGGGGGAGCTGGGAAAGGGGTGGTGGTGGTGAGGTTGCACTGTCAAAGCAGGAGGGCAGTGGTTATCCCTTCCCCCTTCTGATGCTGTTTAGGGCAGGGGACCACTTACTTGGTCCAAAGGCTGGCAATGTGGAGCCCCAGCCCTAGCTGGCCACCCTCTGGGTGATGCAGCCACCCTCCTGCAATATGGTTGTCCTGCCTATAATCCCATTCCAGGCACTTCCCATTTTCCTGGAACAATCAAACCCCAACCTTGCTTTAAGTTAGGATAAAATGAAGCTGCATATCAAATGTGGTGGTCCTAGATCTTACCGTTTAAATGTTCTTGAACAAACAGACTCACAGATGGATGGATGTCTACTCATAGACATTCACAAACTCTCTAAAATATATAGAGATACACACTAATAATCCTAGCAACTTGCAGTGAAACCTCAGGTGAGTTATAAAAAGAAAACATTTCTGTAATATCAACTTTATTTCTAAAACTCGATTCAGGCTCATTTTATGTATACCTTTTTTGGAGCTCCTGTAATCGCACCCTTACTTTGGGCAAAATCCTGTCGAGCAGGAGTCCTAGGTAAAAGCATCATGTAGGAACCTCTTCCACTCTCCTCCCACAGCCAAATTTTATAGTTCTTCTACTCTCTCACACACATTATACTCTGCAAGTCTTGCAAACCAAGCTTGTAAGTTCATTGAACCATACCTATAAATGTAATAGCGTTACAGAAACCATAGCTGTTGTTTAGAGTTGACAAGGTCAACTGATGCAGAGAAACACAGCAATATGAGGCTTTGTCTGCTACACCTTCATTGTTCACAGGTGCTTAAAGAAGCCCACTTCCCCAAATGACAATAGTTTTGTGTGGCAGTGTGAATGGTTCTTTGTCAGCAGAAGCACTCTCCAGTTGGCAACATGAATTCCACTCATATGGGGAGGAAGTACTTTGTCAACAAAAGTAACGGTGAATAGTGTCCATACTGCCAGATGTTTAGCGACACAGCCATTTTAACATGGCCACATCATTAAGGGCTAGTCTGGACTATGCTGAAGTTTTGAAAGAGGCTATGCAAATTCCACAGGAATTTACATATCTTCTTCCGATCTCACTTTCAAAAGCAGAGCAGAGCTTTCGAAAGTGAAAGTAATCAGGATGCGGCTATTTCAGCAACTCCCTTTTTTTGAAAAGCTGCGTAAACCTCATTTTGTGAGAAAGAGAGGCTTTTTGAAAAAGGGGGGGTTGCCAAAAAAACCACGTCCTGACTACTTTCATTTGTGAAAGTTCTGCTTTCGAAAGTGAGATCGAAACTTCAGCGTAGTCTAGACATAGCCTAAAAGCTATGTAGTGCAGACAAAGCCTGAGAATCATGAATGGGCTATAAGGGCATGTCTACACTAGGGAACTATTTCAAAATAACTAACATCAATTTAATAGCTCCTGAAATAATAAAATCAAAATAGTGTGTCCACACTCTGGGGAAGCCTTGAAATTAGTCTGAGGCAGGCTCAATTACTGTGGACATTCTACCTTAACTTAGAGCCCCAGAAGCACTGTGAAGTAATTGTTCAAATTACGCTGGGGAGTAGTTATTTCAAAATAGCAGCACCGGACTAATGCTATTTCACACTAATGCTATTTCGAAACAACTCTTTTGAAACTAGCCAATTAGCTCGTCATAAGACTGGATTTTCAGGTCTCTCCTCCATGTCGGTCTTTTCTCCTGAG
>JANRFK010001158.1:37046459-37058150 GCA_030068395.1 Apalone spinifera
CATTTCGGCGTTACAGACTCTCAGACACTGGGCTACTATATATATGATTAGCATTATTCCTTGATGGAAGCAGGAGTTCAGATTTAGAACTAACCAGCCTGCTATTTCAAAATAAAGAGCTTAGTAGTGTGGATGCTCCGCTTGTTTTTTCAAAATAAAGGGGGTTATTTTTAAATAACTCCCAAGTGTAGACCAGGGCTAATTGTCACACTATTATTATGAGCCTGAGAAGCAAATGACCCCGTCACCTGCAAACTGACTCAGATTTATGGGACTACCACTGATATTCGGGAGCATGTTCAGAGTTAGGGAGATAATGCCCCTGCATATTCTGTGTGGGTGTGATTGTAATAAAAAATAAACCAACACCAAACCCCTTGAAACTCACAGCCTGCTGACTGCCCTTAAAAGTAACTGAAGTTGAACTAATTTTTTCCACACATCGGAGATGTTCAACAATAGGATAGTAAACCTCATCTGGGTTTATTTCAGGTCAACATGCTGTCACAACAACAACAAAAAAACCATTTTCCTTATATCCATCTCAGGATACCATTTCTGTTTGCTGGGGGGATAAATGGGAAGAAATTGTATTAAATCTTGTGAGAACAGACTTTTATGAAGTTTTCAATCATATATGCTCCTGACAATGCTGAGAAAGAACAGGTTTTTCTATGGTACTGCTTTGCTTCCACCACTAGATCTGGTCGGAGACAAGAAGTGGAAGAAGGTAAAACTGAAGAATATTTCAAGATGAAGGCTATCAAAACATTTTCCACCATTCAGTTTGGTTTTGCTTAGCTTGAGAAATGCTTCAAAGCTGAATGTTCTATCTATTCTTTGTGCAGACAATGATATTTACCCTCCCCGAAGATGTTACTGATGAAGTTGAGCACCCTGCAGAGACAAGTGAAAAGGCTGACAAATATACAATTAAAACCAGAAATACGATCTTTCTGCTTAATTATTCAAAACATCAAGCTGCTCTCTGTAAAAAAGAGATCTATTTTTCTGCAATAATTCTTGTGTTTATTCCCATGGTATCAAAGGTACATACATGAATAGATTACTTTTTAATGTCAATGAATGCAAAGAGCAAAGAGAAATTTTCCCTGGTTGAGGTTGCTATGGTGAAGAAGTTATAAGCGAGGAGTCATGGCCAAGAGATATAGCTGGAAATGAAAAAGAAAAGCAAATGCTAGAGAAAAGTAAGTGCACATAGAAAACTTGTACGGCTGAAACCAGCTCACAACCACATATTTAAATCAAATATGAAGGGTATATTTTCAGTGCATTAAACTGGGGCACTGTGTGATAGTAAAGAGAGTTGAATTTCCTAGGTAAAAGCCCATGTACTGCTTTTGTAATTGCTACATGAACATTAGTTATGAATCTGGAAGCCTTCCTATACTGCAACCAAGTGCAGCCTTAGCATTACATTGATCTACACTGCATGAGTAGTGAGGAAAAGGGCACCTGTGAGCAGAGTGTTGACAGTTTTGTGTCTGTAATGTGGTTGCCCTAAGCAATCTTTCAATCCCAGTCACTTCTCAGGGAAATTTTCCAGATGACTGGGAATTTTCATTCTGGTGCCAAACAGTTGACTTCAAACGTTGGTTGTGGATCATCCAAATTGTAAATGATCTTTCCTCTCTGTAAGGAGGCAGGCATTAAATAAAAGTCTTTTTGGGTAGCACAAAAACCCAACACACTCATTTCTAATTGAAAACACTTAAATGTCTTCAAACTGATGACAAAAAAGAACATTAGCTGGGGAAGAAGAATAAGCAATGTTGCAGAAAAGAGTGCTTGTCCTGCCTCTGCAGAATTAGACACTATAGACCTGAAAGATTTGCATATTCCTATAAAACATGACAATTACACTACTGCTTCAGATATTAGAATGGTCTAAACTTCATGGCAAAGGAATGGCATTAGTGCTTTCAGGCTTAATTTCTCAAGATATCTTGTAGCATAATTTGGCTTTGTGTTGTTAGCAAGTCTATAGCCAAACTTGCATTCCCTCCTGAGCTATTCTAGGGTATCTTGCACAGCTGTGTTATAGGAACCTATGAAGGGACAGAAATTTGCCGACTTTAATTTGAAGAAAGGAATAAATTGCATGCAGCTTGCCAGCTCCTTGACATTGAAAATAATGGGGTCTGACAGTTCTAGGGTTAAGTAGCCACTCATTCAGTACAGCATCGTTTATCTGCCAACAGTGCACGTCTCTTGTTGTTACTTCAAAGGAAAAATTCAATAAAAATTTAAATAAAAACAGAGCTGTCAGTGTAATGCTTTAATATTTTAAACCACATGCATTCTCCTTCCTTTGCAAAGTGCTTTCTTACTTCCTGAAATAGTCCTATAATATACAATTCTCATTATTAAAATGAAAGAAAGCTAGTATCCTCTTTAAACATCTACACTTTTCTGAAATACTAACATTAATTTTTAATAGGTAGCATTATGAAATAGAGTGCAGTGTTTTAAGAATACCATAGCATGTTTAAAACCTTTCTACATCTAGATGGAGAGGGCTATAATAAACACACTGCAGTACTCTAACATAAATGCATATTATTCCATACAACTAAGCTGCATGGTTAAGCACTCAAGGTTGTGTCTACAATATCAATGGTTTCATTTCCTAACTGAAGTCCCCCACCCGCTTGTGTATATGCAATTACATAGTCTCTCATATATATAACACTGTTAATCTGCAGAGCCTTTGCTTTACACACCATGCAAGTTTTGAAATAAATGAAGTAAGGGCTCCCATGTATTATTTAATGTTTGATCCAAAGCCCATTGAAATCAAAGGAGCTTGCATTTTCCCTAAGTTTTTCACTAAGCACATGCACACTTAACGAGTCTAGCAATTAAAAAGTTTCCCGTATATATATTGCCATGGTACTGAGTGTCATTTTCAGAAGCTTCTCGTTTCATCAACAATCCAGTTTTTACTGGCACACTGAAAGTCTCTACTCATGTACAAGTGCATATGTGTGTGTATTTCTTCTCTCTCATTCACTGCCCCCTTCCATCCTCCATAGTAGGTATGAATGTATGTATGTAATAAAATAGGGGTGTATTTGGGTACCATACATTGTAATTCCAAAACTTAGTTCTAAAAGGTAAATACTTAAAAGGAAAAACAGATATTGTGCATACACAGGAGATTCACGTTTAAATGCTTTTAGTAAAACTGGTCTGTTTAACATTCACTAAAAATCAAATTACCAGTTTCCCAATTAGTTCATATTCAGAAATGAACTTGTAAAATGTCTTCAAGTTTATACACATACACCCTCCCACACAGTTATATTTAATTTAAGAAGTTCCTTTCAGACTGAAATACATTTGTTTATATTTCATTTCAGAGTAAAGTTTCATGGCAAAGTTACAAACTATTGTATGGAAGTTTTGCAGATAAATTTATGATGAGAACTGACATTCAACATTAGCTTTACTAGTCCAAATACAATAATTTCAACAATAATCAGGAGTAATGTATTATCTAACCCGAGTATATGTTTAGTGCCTTGAATATTTATTCCCCATTAGATGCAGAAATATCCTCAATATTTTTAAGGGAGTTGTAAATGAGCAAATTCTCTAGTTAGTAAAAACATTAAACATAAAATTCTTGGATAAATTAGGAAACTAAACTCCCAAAATATTGACAATAAAACTCAGTGTGTTTCTTAGATACTAACAAATCCATTCTGAGCACTCTAATCACTGAACTAATATAAGTAGCAGTCCATGGAAAGCAGGGGAGGGTTAGTGTTTGGCGGGCCACTGCTGCTATATTTACCTGAGTGTCCACAGGTATCGGATGACTGGAGCTCCCGTTGGCCGTGGATGACCTTTCATAACCAATGGGAGTGGTAAGAAGCGGCGCAGACCGGGACATTTTCCTGCCACTTCCATTGGCCACGAATGGCGATCGGCAGCCAACGAGAATTACAATCACCTGATACCTGAAGAGGTGCAGGTAAATATAAAGATGGGGGCCTGCCAGGGACTAAGCTTGGTGGCCCTTGGGCCAGTATTTGCCTACTCCTGATATAATGGATAATGTAATGAGGTAGTAGGGATGTTGGCAATAAAAAGACAACAAACTTGAGCTCCATACAAACAGTAGGTCTGCACTGACGGCATTCAGACAACTGCCCCATAACTCTATTAACATCACTGATTCAAGTCTGCCAAACAGCAGATCAACTGTCCCAACCATTTCAACTGTTTTGCTGAAAACCCCTGCAGTGAGGAAAACAAAAGTACCCATCAAAAACCTCCTTCATGCCTGAAATACAGTTACGAAATAAAACCAATGATAATCACAAGGGAACACAGAAAACAAGACACCAAAAACAGTCTTGCACACAAAACCAACCGTCAAGCTGCAAAATCATGCCTGAATGCCCCACATTGCCCGCAGATACTTTGCAACAGAATTAAGGATGACATGATGTTCAGTTGAATGCTCCTGGATTCTGAATCCAGCTTGTGAGAATATGCTACCTTCTTAGGAACAAGTGAAATAGAAAGAAAAGAGTAAAACCACCACAAACAGAGCTATATTGCTCACTGCTAGAGCAGAAGAAGCTACAGTCTAGAGCAATAGCATGATACCATTCAAAATGGATACCTTATGACCACAGTTTGTTGGCTACTCAAAGGGCCAATTGTCAAAGTAGAGCATGATGGGAAGGGTTCCTTTAAAAGCACTGCATCCTCACTCAAAAGTTCACTGATGATATGGCAATGCCTGATTGGTTAGCTTTTCAGGGAAACATACAGGAACAATCTTTTCACCCTCAACAAAATCAATAATGGAGAGGCAGGCATACATGCAAATATGGTGCCAGAGCGTAGGCAGTATACATGGGTGCACAACTATAGGGTCCCAGCTAACTAGGTATCACTATTCATTTAATACATTATGTCAGTTTTATATTGCACTCCAAATGAAAATATGGAAAATATGCAGGCCCAGAAAGACTTGCTTGAGAAGGTGAGCAGATTTGATTGCAAGAGACAGTCACAGAGTAACTTCTGGTTCCACCTTAGCTTCCCTGGGTTCTGCTTGATTTGTCTTGCACCCTTTATGGATCACACCTTTCTGGTCTTCCATTATTTTACTAAATAGAGTCCCCCCTGTTGTGTTGAAAGGTCAAATAATGTTCTCATACTCTTTCCCGTATCTGTGTTTTATTCCTATCACATGCTTCCCAGAGCAGTGATTCTTGTTTATCATACAGATCAAAATTTTTACAAGTGACTAGTGATGTGTGGTTGCCAAAGTGTGACACCCTAAAAAGCCCGATTTGTGTATTAAGATTACAAGGAATGGTTTTAAATTGCAAGAGATTTCCTGCTCCTATTTGCAGACTAAGAAGCTCTGTTGAGAAAAGTGCAAGATGGGCCTTTGGGAGCAGATTTGAAAGGAGCCAGTCTGCTTTGAGTTATGCTTCTCCCTTAGGGAACTACCAGCTTTTCCTCTGCTTTTAGTTCTAGCATGTTAGGGTTCTGGATTTAATGGAATTAGTGTTGTATTGTTTTTATCTAACTACTCCATGTTTATGCTGCAAATGTAACAAATATAGTTCTAGGGTATGAATATCACTATTCTGCACAAACACCAGAAAATTTATAATCTCATTCTTTCATAGCTTGATACTTAAAACATTTCCATTAAAATATGCCAAACTAAGAAAATATACCTGCCCTTGTCCAATACCAGCATTGCTACACCGAGGAAAGGGATAAAAAAGCAAATAATCATTCACTCAGTTGCTAGGAAACTATAACAAAGTTGCTAAGGAACCCCAGATTGACTGAATACTGGCTGATGAACCATTTATAAGTGGAGAAGTGTTATAGGGTTCTATGTTAAGTTTGATTTTATTTAATATCTTAATTCATGAGTGAAGAGTAGGACTAAAGAGCATGTTAACAATATTTACAGCTGATACTAAACTGGGAGTTGTTGCAGATATTAAAGAAGGTATAGAAATGAAACACAGGAACCATGGGAGACTAAACATATGGACAAAAGAACATCATAAATTTCAACTTGGAAAATACAGACTAAGTACATCTGGGCAGAAATTACCAGGAACATGTATTCTTTAGGAAGAGGAAAACCCTGAAAAACGATGGAGAGACTTCTCTAAGCAGAAATGAACTGAAGTGAATGTGATGAGTCACTGACAAAGATTGTGAGCTGGATTGCATGTACAATCAATACTGGACTTATTGGTCAGTAAATGTAGGTCCATGCAAAAGTAAATATCATACGAGTGAAGTTTCTGTATGGAGCAGAAGCTGACTTGATCATTATAACCTAACAGCAAAAGATCATGCAAAGGCCGGAGTGAATGACTGTTGAGTGAATAAAAGTGGGGTGATTTTGGATCCCACCTCTCCTAGCCTCTTGTAAAAATACTAAGTAGGTAAAAAATAGTAGTAATACACCTGCTGGGTAGGCTTTTAAGGCATGTGACTCCTTTGGGAAAAAAAGATAGTATAGGAACAGAGAATCAAATGCATTAGATTGCTTGGTGGTGGAGATTAATTCAAGTACCTGAAAAAAACAGAGACACTCCACTATGTAGATTATGGGACTCTAAAACAGAGGGCTTTCGAGGCAACCGAGCCCTTGCTTCAATAAACCAGACCCACATGAGAGAGGAACAGAAGAAGAGAAAATGAGTCTTCTATAGATTTGTAAACACCTTCCCTATTCGCTGGACAGGCACTCTGTGGGACCAGCACCTGAAGTCTCTGTGTATGTTTGTGAAAGAGAAGTTCATTTAAGGGAATGTTTCTCACATGGGCAAACATGGAAGCTATGTGCTAGGAGTAACTCTTTTACTGCTTGTGTGATTCCTTCTCAATAAACTTGCCACATAGGCATGGGCAAATTCTATGGTTTGACCTTTTTCACTGACAGCAAACAGCAGCCTGCTCCACTGGGAGCCAGTAAAGATCCAGAAGGGATAAGTGTGTGTGGGAGGAATTGAGTGAGGGCAGGAATAAGCCTCAAATCACCTACTCTCCAACATATGGGGCACCTGGATAGCAGCAAGGAGCATTTAACAAGGGGAGAAGGTGCCGCAGAGTGGTTTAATGTGCCTCTGGCAGATTGAAGGCAACATGGAGGAGTCTCTATGGCAAGCTAGACTTTCACAGAGGACAATATTGCCATGGTTACTGTGGCTTGCTGCATTTTGCATAGCTTGTGTGAAAGTAAGGGGGAACTGTTTGCTCAGGGGTACACAGTGCTTGGCTGCAGAGTTTGAGCAGTCAGACACTAGAGCTGTCAAAGGAGTTCAAGGGGCTGCTACCAACATCAGGGAGGCTTTGAGGGTGCTCTTTGAAAGTGAGGGGCACTGAAATAAACCTCTGTAAAAGTTGCTTTCACATACTCCCTTCAAGCGCAATCAGTAATATGCCTTTAATGCCTGCACCTGAGGTTGCAGTGACTGGTCTGTCACATGGTTAAACAGTAAATGAAAGCATAGAGTTGTTCCAAAAGTGTGCCATTATTCATTAGAAAGCAGTGCACTGAAACATAGTGAGCCGCCCCCTCTCCCAGTGGTGCTGCAACTCACAGATGCATGTAGGCTCAAGTGTCACCACAGCTGGAAGAAAAGGTGTAGTACATGGGAAAATGTTGATTCCCAAAGAAGGAAAAGGAATGTGAGGACGTGCTGGACATGGAATTTTGAATCTGCTGTGGAGGTGGGAGTCTGCTCCTCCAGGACCCTGATCGTGCAATCTGTGATCTGACTGGCAAAGGCCTCGTTGACCTTGTGGGTCCTGAGCTTCCTTTCCAAGCACTGTTTGGACCAATTTAGCATTTTCCAAACTAAATCCTCCCTATTTCTGTGTGAGAGTTGCCTTATCTGTAGCAAACCGTTTGCAACACGGCCACCGAGGTCTCTGATATTGGACACAAGGCACATAAAGAGTCTGTTAACACTGAGTCCTGCATTTACAATCCCCTTTCTCACCATATAAACTCACTGTCCTGCTGACCCGCCAAGCACCTCAATCTTCATAAGTGAGACGAGAGGGGCGGTGCATCTGTGCGTACGAGCAACATACATTGCAGTCGGGGCTAAAAAATTCCCTTTGAGGGAACAAACAGTCCTAATTATGCCACACTTCTCCATGTGTCAGATATCTCCCTGCTCAAAGCAAGGAAATCAGGGCACCACTTCTCCAGGCTTGTGGTTTTCTCTCTACTCCTTATGCAGCCCACCTATTTTCCGACATTGTTCCCGCACAAGTGATGGATGAATGGTCTGGGCTAGTGTTCTACAATGGAGAAGGGGACAAGGCAGCACTGCCAAAGAATCTATGGCAGAAAATGTACAAATAGTTGTACTAGCCTCTCTCTGCAGGAGTCCATTGAGATCATGGCGAGGCATCAACATGGATTAGAATCACAGGGATATGTGCAGCTCCCAGAACCACAGCCAGTCTCCCATTTTTCCAGCCCTGCACTCTATAAAACACAGCCACTTACCTATATCTCATCCCCTGCTTCCTAGTCCCTGGAAAGTGGCTGCTTAGAATGGCTATGTCTGTCAGTAGTGGAGAACAGTTCCTGGCTGTTATACACACTTGGTAACCCCAGAAGGAGCCCTTGATTCTAGCTCAACCTCTTCATCTACAATTTCATTCTCTGGGTTACTTCCTCTGTATGCTGCTCTGTGCCCTTCGAAGTATTCACGGGGCTCTTGATGGTCAAGGTGGAGTCAACACCATGGATTGCGTCCAACTCCTTATAAAAATGGCAGGTCTTCAGTGAAGCATTGGAGCACTGGTTTGCCTCATGGGCCTTATGATAGGCTTGACTCAGTACTTTAATCTTCGCTCCACAATACAATGTGTCCCTCACACACAAGGCTCAAGAAATGTGCCCAGATGTGTCCTAGTTCCTACAGGTCACTTGCAGCTGGGACTGGACAGACATTTCTTCCCTTACACTCATCAGCTTCAACAGCTCCAAGCAGGTAAGCATTTGGTGCAATGGCCAGTCATGGGCATCTGTGAAGACACCATTGGAGCACTGATTGCAGAGAGAGCCCATGTGTATGTAGACGTCCAGGTGTTCTTGCTTCAAGAAATGGGATTTAAAATTTGTGGAGCTTGCAAGGAGGGCCACTAGCTGATCACCTTGCTGAAGGGCTGCAGAGTTTAAACTGGGGATCAGAGTGACTGTTTGGGAATTGTGGGTCACTTCTTGGAGCCCAGAATCAGTAAAAAATGCCTTGAGGTTTCTACACTGCATGGGTATTGACAACACAGGAATGGGAAAAGATAAGTCGCTTGTGGAACTGGAAGTTTTTTGTCGATGAAAATGGCCATTTTTCATGTCAAAAGTTACAGTAGAGTGTGAAAGTTCATGGACTTTTATTGACAAAAGGCACTTATCCTCAACAAAACTTGCCAATGTAGATAAGCCCTTAGGTTCTGTATGAGTCCAAATGAGTCATCCTTCTGCTTTCCCTAGATTATACATGTTCTAGAAGCATATTGAAATAAACCCAAATAAAAGTTTTGGATGAGAATGAAATTAACAACAAAATATTTCATCACCACGAAAGCAGTCTTATCACACCACAATTTCCAGGTTCTCCGATACTTTTCCGATTTGGTCCTAATATTCAGAGTGGGTGAAGATTCAGATCCTACTATGTGATCATAAAGCCAAAAAAATAGAACCATAATCCTCAAGTTAAAAACCGAACAAGCTTTCATTTAGTACCAGTGAAAAACTTCAATGATCCCCCAGAAAGACATGCAGATTGAGCTCTTACTGTGATTTGCACTACTGTGTTACCCCACCACATCCCAACAACTTCCTGGTAATTTTTCTACAGTAGAAGCTCAAACTGGGAGTGTTTCCTTCAGTTTTTTGTACAAAAGCCCATTGGGCAATACTCAATTAAATACTTGTTAAAAAATCCCTGGAGGGAGGAGAGGTTCAACAAATTTCCTGAAACTTTTTATACCTAAAATGTTTTGGGTATGTGCTTCTTTTCCAAATTTACTGAACTGCAGAGTACTGAATATACCATCCAGCAATATTAATTCTGTTTGCTGACTTCCAGTTCTTAAACAATTAGTCTCTTGGTGATCATAGAAGCTTTAAGTAGGAACTCTTCATGTGCTTTATTGACTGCCAGAAGGCTACCCTAATCCCAAGCAAAAAAATTCTAGGATCTAATAGGAGATCTATGAGTAATATTTGATTGAAATGTCTGTTTATTTCCTCCCTTCTGTTTCATTACTAATGCACAAAAATAATCTGTTTGTTGATGAGAGGCCAAAATTAGTAAGGAGGATTTTTTCCAACTTCCGAGACTATATTGCAGAGAAAAGATGCTAACATGAGTTTTTAAACATTTAGTATCTTCCCTTCCACACGAGGGACTACATTCCTATTTAATATCATGCACAGGGCTAGCATTAAATTCAGCATGTTCTGTTCTAACCCTTAAGGGGCTGGGAATCTGGAGAGTTATTAGGGCTTGCCTGCACAACATTAGTTTGAGGTAATCTGGTATGTGAATCTGCACCGCACAAGGCTGCTGCGCTCTTACTCTCCATGTGGATCCTGCTGTTGTGCATTACTAATGCCCTTTGATCTACTCCTGTATCAAAAAAGGGCTAGATCAAAGTGCATTAATGACTGTTAATGTTCACCAACAGGCTCCACATGGACAATTAAAGCACAGCAGGCTAGCCCAGCCTAAACTCATACCCAGCTTGCTGTGAACAAAATGTTCATGTAGACAAGCCCTTAGGATCTATCCCTGATGACATGCGGTATGAATGTGGTCAACCCACTCAGATTCCCCGTGCCTCATTTCCCTCCCTTGTGAAGTGGTAAGTTATCCACATTGATAAAGTTCTATGAGATCCTCAGAAAGAAATATTATTCAATGAAATCTATTTTGTACATTCAAGTCAAGAATCAGATCATTAGTTCCTACTTTCCTTAAAAGTCTAGGGAAGTTTAGCAATTTTATAAAGATAAAATATAGGTCTTTTAAAGTGAAGACAAAATATAAGAGAGTTCTTGCAAATAAATAAGACAAAAAATGTTTTTGCCTCTGCTACTGATTTATATCTGCCTAACAATCACCCTGAAGAATATGTGATAAACAAAATACTCTGTTATGAGGTAATAGTAACATGCAAATAAAGTTTGAAATCCCCCCGGGTCAATCTGGCCAAACAATCAATGGAAGTCTAACAGCTAATGAATGCAGCAGCTTCATCAGTGATTATTTCATGTATGGGCAGCCTTCCTTAGGCCACTGTTTTACAATCCTAAAGTCGATACAAAGGAACTGGAGTCAGTCATAAAAGCACTGTCTGGTGCCTAATAGAAATGTACATTTGCAAGTTATCTATCAAACAGAGGGAAATGCCTAGACTTAACGTGTGCCATGAAATAGTAAAGGTTTTGGTGTTCTAAGGGAAGATTAGCAACAACGAGGAGGGCATTATTTTTAAAATAAAGCTTTCAAATATCTAAATGACTTTTCTAAGATAAAAATTGTGATTAGCAAAGAAAGAACCTTTAAACTAATAAATGAAGAAATGGATCTATTACACTGGTCTACAATTTTTTAGAAGTCGTCTGCTTCAGAGATAAAA
>JANRFK010001158.1:37068387-37088784 GCA_030068395.1 Apalone spinifera
TGCCTACATTAGCCACCCTAGTTCAAACTAGGGGGCTAGTGTAGACATACCCTTTGAAAGCAATGTTTTCAAATAACAATGAAACTCTAGCAAAAGACGTAGTAGAACAAAACAAGAACAAGGTATATACAAATCACTGTTCAAAGTATGTGCATATATGCATTATTTCAGATATTAAAATAGGAAGATAATTAGAGCTAACTGATGCATGTATATCTTGAAGAGATTTCAAATAAATAAAAGGGGTTTGTTTCTTTTAATTTGCTGTTAAGAACAAGCCACCTGAATTGGTATCTACTTTCAGCCAACCATACTCTGAAAGTGGAAACTTTTCTTTGTTTATGCCAATCATGTGCAAGACATTTCAGTTCAAAAACAGATCTTTATGCAAGTCTAATGGCACAAAAAGAAGGTCAAGCTGAATATTATTTATAACTATTTACACAGCAGCGTTATGTCGGAATAACTAATGTTATTCTGAAATAACATAGTGTGCGTCTACACTACAAGCCTTTATTTCGAAATAACATCTAGCTGGAGGACTTCTTACTCCGACTCCTAGTAACCCTCATTTCACAAGGAGTAAGGGAAGTTGAAGGAAGAGTGTCCTTTCTTTGACTTCCTGCTGTGTAGACAACGCCTAAAGCTGAATTAAGCTATTTCGACTTAAGCTACAAAATTGCCGTAGCTGAAGTTGTATAGTCTAATTCAACTTTAGCCCTGCTGTGTAGACATACCCTAAGTGTCCCACAAAACTTGGCTAATACTTTGACAAGCAAAAGTAAATCTAGAGCTTATTTACTTCAATTTTCTGCAAATAGAATGTTCATCCCTGAAGATAAAGTGGTGGGAAGATGGCTTTGAAATGTACAAAGACAAATTATGAGGGAAACAGGTAGTGTCGCCTGTTAAGATTGTTTAATACTTCACATTATGCAATTGTGATTTCAGTTGCTTGCTTTTTGACAAAATTATAAATGTTCTGTCTGAAACTTCCCATGCTGGGTAACTGCCTCAAATAAAACTTTTGTGGAAAGTTTAGGCCCAAGTGCTTCATCTATTTCTGAAACTAGTAAAAATTGGTTTACCTGTTTAGTGTGTGTGTGTTCGACATATTTGCTGCAAGTCAGTGATTGTTCCATGTTTTAGAGCAGGGACTTGAAATCTGGCGTCTGGTTTCCGCATGTTTCTCCATAGAGCATTGTTAGAATTTGGCTGGTAAGGTCTCTAAACTTTAAGTCTACACTGAGCATACTTCAGCCCAGAGTTACAGGAGCTCAACAGGACTTCCCCTGCACTGGCTGCTGTTGGCAGCAAGGAGCCATGGTGGGCACTGGAACTGAGAGCTGGAAGACTGTCTCTCCTGCATATTCAGTGCACTCTCAGGCTATGTCTACACTGCCAGTTTTTGCAGCAGAAAATATGCTAATGAAGGACTCATTTTCATGAGTTGCAATCTCATTTGCATATTTTCTGCCATTCTGATTTTGCGCAAAAACAAGCACTGTGGACGTTTCCTTTTTGTGCAAAAAACCCTTTTTGCACAAGATCCCTATGCCTCAAAAAAGGAGGTATACTGATCTTGCACAAAAAGGTTTTTTTACGCAAAAAGGGAACGTCCAACTGCTTTTTTTTACGCAAAAACCCATAGCGCCAAAATGGATTGGCAGAAAATATGCAAATGAGATAGTGACTCGTGCAAATGAGTCCCTCATTAGCATATTTCTGCTGCAAAAACTGGCAGTGTAGACATAGCCTCAGTCAGCATGGAGGAGGAAGACAAAATAGCCTGACTGAAATGCATAGTGGACTTCAGCTTCACCGGGAATGGACAAGCAGATTGTGGTATCTTATGAATATGCAGTCTGGTAATCGTTAAATACTGTTATTTTTTTCCACAGGATCCCTGCCTCCTTCAGTGCACAGGAAGTATCCCCTTTAGGGATGAATCAGCATTGTTCTCTGAAGGGGACTGTTGTCTACAGACACTTGCCTCATTTATTGAGTAATTTGGAAGGGGTATAACGAATGAGGCAGGGGATTTCAGGAAGAAAAATATTAGTTCTAGTTTTAAAGCAGTTAAAAGCTTCATGGGAGGACTCAGGCATGTCTGCATGGTGTAGCAATGTGGTGCTACCAGTGTGAGACCCTAATTGGTCAGTGTAGACCGGTTGATTCATGCTCCTAATGAACTTTCACATGCTTAAGCAGTATCACCATAAAGAGCACTAGCAAACTTTTAGTATGCACCAGTAGGGTTCCCACAGACCAATTACTGTGAAACACACTCATTTGCTTTAGACATCACACCCCCATAGTGTACTTTGCCACAGTGAGTAAATAAGCCATTTTATTTTTTCCCCTGCTTCTGCTGCTTAGTCCCTATGTGATATTGAGCAAACTGCTTAAACAAAACTTTTCAAAGCTCATTGCTAAATGTGTGTTCTCATTTTTGGGTGTCCAATGTTAAATCTTGTGGTCTGATTTGCAGAAGTGTTGGGCATTCACACTCACAGCTGAAGTCAATGCAAGCTGTGCTTTTAACATAGAAAGTATTATATATTGGTAAATAAGCTGAAAAATCAGGCACTAGGTAATTTAAGTTGGGCACCCAAAATTAGGGAAGATTTCTGATCTTAATCTCCCTGGACACATCTATGCTTACCAGAAGATCGCTGCTCTGGAGGTCAATCTTCTAGTGTTTGATTTAGTGGGTCTAGTACAGACCTCAAACGCTGAGGACAACCCCCACCTGTGTCTGGTACTCCTCCTCCTGTGAGGATTAAGGAAAGGCAACAGACATTTCATGAGGAAATTCTGGATTAGAGTAACATTCGATTAGTTTGCAGAGAGTAAGGCATGAGTCCACATATTGGTTGAGGAGGATGAAAGGAATACTGAACAGCTGCTTGTTTAGTGAGCACTGTTGATCCTATACACTGAATGAGGGAGAGATCTTGTGGCAGAATAGTGTGTGACCATGTTATGAAAGGCATCAATTCATCACACAGAATGCATAAACTCATCAGGATCTAATTAAGAGTGTATGTGTATTCTGGGACTTCCCAACTCTTTGGTGCTTGACTTTGCAAATTTTTGATTGTTTTAATGTAGGCTTTGTCAATAATAGATACAGAGATTAAGGAGCAATTAGTAGTCAAATACATTACACAAAGGGAGCAGGTTTTTAAAATGTTTTATGGGGGAAGATGAAGTACACCAGTTGCCAGACACAAGACTTGCCATCTGCACAATTTGGAAAAAAAAAGGTGCTTTTAACAGTGACTCTGTTTTAAAATTAAATATAACTGTGGCTGGGTGGATCATAGAGATCTCCTTGAGACTGTCATCTGATGGGCAGATCATACCACTGAGCTCACCTCATGGTGGTTGGCTGAGCCACCAACATGTCCTCCTGAACCAGAACCTGTGGTCTCCCCCAGCAACAACACAGAATTGGGGTAACAGCCCCTCCCATTACAGTAATACAGACAATGAGTACAGCTCAGCTCCTGGAGGGCTCAGTCACAGGGACTTGACAGATGCAGGTGTACAGCCCCAAGGGGACCAAAACCCAAATTAAATCCAACTTAGAGAGAGAATGATGCACTGCTGTTGTTTTCCTCTGGGTAACAATGATTTACACTGGGTTTGATAATAAACAAAAGTGATTTTATTATGTATAAAAATAGGGTTTATGTAATTGCAAGTGATGACAGACAGATCAAAGTAAGTTACTAAGCTAAAATGAAACAGAAGATGCCAGCTAAGCCTAATATACTAAGAGAAATTGTTATAAATCATCATTTCTCTCGCTAGTTCTTATTTCAGTTCTTCTAAGTAAAGTTCTTTTGGCCAGAGATGATCTTTTTCCTGACCTGGCTCTAGAAGTTCCTCCCCTAGTTAGAATTCTTTTCTTTTCAGATCCTTTCATGTGTCCTCTTGTGGCGGGGAAGCAGTCTGTGAATTGAGCTGTGGACCATTGTTGTTTGCTTCCCATCCCCTCAATAGAATTTCCCCAGAGCAGGAAGTCTTTATCCCATTCCCCACACTCCTGTGCAAAAAACTGCAACATTCAAGATGGATCATCCCAGCCAGGGCTTTGTCAAAGCAGGACTTAAAAATCTCTAGGAATGGAGATTCCACCACCTCCCCAGGTAACCCATTCTAGTGCACCCTCTCGTAGGGTGTGTCTAAACTACACCCTGCTGCCGACAGAGGATGTAGATTCGGCACATCACTATTGCAAATAAAGCGGGAATTTAATATCCCACACTTCATCTGAATAGAAATGGCCGCTGCTTTTTGCACTTTGCCGGCAAAAAGCGGCAGTCTAGACGGGGATTGGTCGACAAAGAAAGCCTTTTCCAACCAATTCTGTAAATCTCATTGCATGAGGCATAAAGGATCAGTCGGAAAAGACTTTTCTTGTCGACCAATTCCATGGCAAAATGCCATGTCGGCAAAAAGTGGCAGCCATTTCTATTCAAATGAAGCGCAGGATATTTAAATCCCTGCTTTATTTGCAGTTGCAATGTGCCTAATCTAGATCCCTCTGTCGGCAGAGGGGTATAGTTTAGACACACCCCTAGTGAAATAGTTTGTCCTAATAGTGAACCTACACCTCTCCCACAGCAACTTGAAATCATTGCTCCTCATTCTGCCATCTCTTACTACTTAGAACAGCCTCTCTCCATCATCTTTGGAACCTCCTTTCAGGAAGTTGAAGGCCTCTATCAAATCCCCCCTCACTCTTTTCTTCTGCAGACTAAATAAGACCAGATCCCTCAGCCTTTCCTCGTAGGTCATGTGCTCCAGCCCCCTAATCATTTTTTTGCTGGACCCTCACCAATGCATCCAAGATGTGGAATGGTAGGTCCCAATATGTTGTTAAGAGCAACTGCAAGAAAAGGCTGCAGTAACATGGTCTCCTTCCTGTCAAATACAGATCAGGCACAGGTTCTTCCTGTTGTTCTGCTAATATGGCTGCTCTGAATGATTACTGTACTGTACATGCAAGAGTGTGATCAAGAGCTATAAAGCTAAATCAATTCTCTACATATCAATTCCCACCAGCATCGATGTGTCATAGAGCATTTGGCATTAGAAAGGGAAAACATGGAATATTATTACTACAATTCTCCTTTCTTTCCTCTACAGAATTACCAGCTGTCAATGGATTAATGTTTAGCATCTTAAGAATGATATAAGGAAGCCTACAGCCACTGCAGAATATTGCAGGTGCAGGTGGGGTATGCTACCTGATGCTGCAGACAAAAGTGGATTGCTGAAAGGTTGAGGCTCTAGGCAGAAAATGTATGCAGCTAAACTTGTTAGAAAGGAGAATGCTGCTTTGTCCCCATTACTTTCATGTTATTTATGCATCCAGAAACATTAGTGGCCAGGGTATGTACTTGCACGGCAACATTTGACATGTTTCACATACTTACAACAAATTTCTTTTGACTAAACTTTGTTAGTTTCTTCCCGAGAATGCCTTCAATGTATGATCTGTTTGGATTACTAGATACAAAAGTTTCTCTCACTGTAACCCCACTCTTCCACTGTCCCAGTTTCACATTTATACAGATATCATGTATCATGAATTTTGTACAGATTCCTGACAAGGTCTCTCATGTCACTAAGCCTGTTTGTTAGTCAGTGCTGCTCAAAGCTGTACATCTAAAATCAATTTCATTCACATTTGACCATTGTGCAGATGGAACATTATTCATAGATTAGACTTTCTAAGTGGGGTAGAACAGAACCTTACATTTATTTCTTACAACTGTATATGCATTTTTGCATTATATATGGTTCAATAACCTTTAGTAGAGGACCAGAAGATGCCTCTGGAGGCAATACAGTGTGCATCAGGGCTGATTTATACTCTAACATCTGTCAACTTTTCCCTGGGATCTAGTTGTACCAGGATACACATGTCATCTCTTCTAATGACTTATCAAAGGAGAGATGCTGACTGTAGAAAGGGAAGTACCATGGGAGAAAATATGATGTGGCTTTCTGCCACTTTCCTGAGGAATACAGTTCAACACTCATTTATTGGAATGTTGCATTAAATATACTTTCTGTGGTTCAGCGTGTGTTATAACTATGGGGTGAGCTTTTTCAGAGAATTTCTGAAAACAAGAAATGTTGTAGTACTATGCCTGGCTATATTGACAGTGAAGCACCAAAAATTATTGCCTTTTTCTCAAAGGGATCATGTGACAGGGAGCTTGCCCTGCATTTGGTCCTTTAAGGGCAAAAATACCAGCCCTGAGGGAGGGCTGAGGGTGAAACCCCAGCTGAGGCCGTTCTGGCTAATGAGGGCCCATCTGGGGGCTATATGAAGAAGGGCTCCTTGTGGGAAAGAAAAAAACTCACTCTTGCTCTGGCTAGAGAGCGGGAGGGACCTGGCTGCCTGGAGAGCAGGAGGCTTCCTAGAGGTAGAGCAGTGCTGAGGAAGGCAGGCAAGCAAGGATGGCTACGGAAGCTCTGGCCAAACAAGCCCCCAGACTTCAAGGCCTGAAGCTCCTGGGGCAGTCCTGATAGGCAGGGGCAGTAGGTCCACACTCCTTTGCTAGTGATGAGTGGCCATTACAGACTGCAGTTTGCCCCTGAGGCAGGGGTTAGATGAAGACTGGCAGTGGGTCACTGAGGCAAGGTGGGTACAGGGGAACTAGGTGCCCCTTGGGAGGGGAGGACCTTAGAGTGTACAGTTCGGTAAATAACACCCTCTGGGAAGTGGGTGCAGAGAGACTGGAGTGGGCACTGCCAGAGGACAGCCTCTTGAAGAGGACGCCGTGGTCAAAGAGTGACCTGGGTCTAGACTAGAGAGAAGAGTGTGAATATGGGGAGACATCAGCTAGCGGGAGATGTCCAGCAAGTCAACAAGCTAATTCCCAGATCAACCAGCTGGAAGCCCTGTAGCAGACCACTTAAGCATATATAAAAGACTAAACTATCACCTTTAAAGATGAAATGTTTACATGAAAATATTTTACTAAGCATGTTTGCATTTGTTTGATTTGCAGCCCCGGGGAAACTGTGTCATTTTGTTCATAATTGTAGTTTAATTAGGTTCAGTTTATTAGAATTGCTAAATTGTTATGGCAAACATAAAATGGATCTATCATTCCTTGAACATAATCAAGTTGTTGACCATTTATTATGCAGCAAATAAGTATGACATATCTTCAGGGGAAAAAAAGCTTCCCAAATCTGAAGTGATCAATAGAGAAATTGTTGAAGTGCCAGGTGCAACAGCCGTATCCTGCTCCAGAGCAACTTGGGGAAAGCTCCAGCGCTTGGAACTCTGCCACTCATGAGCACTTGTCCCTAAAGTTGACATTAGATGCAAACACCTGCTGTTGCTGTTCTATGAAGAAGCCGGCAGAAAGTAGAGTTGTATTGAGTTGGTTAGCACTTACCCACCAGACCCAAACCAAATCCTTTGTTTACTGCAACTACTCAATTCCAGCCTGAAACCATAGATGCCCATCACTCTTTATCTAAGCACGTCTTGTTTTGTTGTCACGTGAAAGTCCACTTCTGCTTAAAGCTCTGATGAGATAGGACTGTGTGATCCTCCTCCCCACCTCCAAGCCTCCACACCTAGTGAGCTGTTTGTTTAAATGTGATGCCTGTTGTTTGGTAAAATCTGAAGGACAAACAAGGAACTCAAATACTTGAAAATTTTAGAACCTTCTTCAATATACTTAAAAAACTTAATCAGGAAGAGGGTAAGTGAAGGGCAATTTTTATTTCACTTACATGCAGTAAGTCAGCCATCTCTGGTTTAATACCATTAAAGTCTTGTTTCAACCTGTGAGAAGTCTCACTCAATCAGTCCTATCTGTAAGTGCAGCTGCAACCAGTATTTTGCTTTTTCTTTGTTTCTAGGGTTCCTATCAATAGAATTTTGCTATGAAAATGGATGAGATCAGAGAATATGTATCTACATTCTGCATTAAATAGGAATTCAGTAATATTCTGAAGAGTAACATTACTCAAAACTTACTATTCTTCTGTATTAAACTCATTATTTAATTATCCTTTATCTTTTCGTTTGGGATTTTATTAACATAGAATTGTGGAAATGGCATTTGTTATCATTGTTTTTACTGCTTAAATCCGTTTTCCATATTCCCAAATAAACCTTGTATATGATGTACTACATTGTATATATGCTCAAGTTACCCCCACAAGGTACCTTTTTTAAGACTCAATCTCACTGTATAATGAAATATTGAAACTGGAGGAAGAGTAACTTTCCATACCTGGCTAATGAGTACTCATTAAAGACTGGCAAAGACTGAGACTTTTAGCAAAATAAAACTTCACTTTTCTATAGTGTCTGCTATGTGAACATTTCAAAGTGTTTTACAAACATTAAAGAAACTAGACTCTGAATAACTCTGACAGAAGTATAATTATCCCTGTTCTCCTATTTATAGAGGTTTTTATGCCATGTTCATGCCTCATCTTATGTCATGCTGTAGAATATAAGTTTCTTCCAGCAGTATATTAAGCACTATGACTTACATCTTCCATAAGATGGTTTTCCCTTCACAGTATACCTTAGGAAGATGTGTGTGCAGTGTTATGTCATATCACATACACATACACACAATGTAATAAGTTACTGTATGCGTATGTATATTAGAAGATGCAAGGTTAAAGAAATCTGCTTGCAAGAGCAGAAGGTGGTGAGGTTTGTGATGGCCCTTAGGTCTTAACGATGTTCATTAAATATTCTTGGGCCTGCCCTTGAGAGAAGGTTGTGTCTCCAAGTGTGGAGTTTTGGGAGGGTGAGGGGAGGATAGCTGCCACATGCTCTGGGACATGGCTTGCTTTTCATTCTGTTCCCTGGGCTATCAGGGAGTGATGAGAAAATCCTTGCATTCCATGCATGCCTGTCACACCGGGCTGGTGAAGGGACCTCACCAGCCAGGTGTGAGAAGCATGCACAGAATGCAAGTATTTTCCCCTCACCTCCTCATATTCCGGGGAACAGAATGAAAATCAAGCTATGTCCCAGAGTGCACAGCTGCTGTCCCCACTTCCGCCCCGAAACTCTGCCCTTGCATGTCTCCCACACAGATGAGCTTTACCCTGGCTGAAGAAAGGTCCACGGTGCCAGAGGAGTGTATTTGTCACCACAGTCATCATCCAGCGCTTCAGGCAGTCTTTAAGATATATTGGGCCCAGGCCATTGAATACCTGAAAGGTAAGGACTGAGACCTTGAACTCGATTTGATTTTCTATGGGACTATAGCATAGGGAGTGTGTGACATGGTGTCGGGTCCCTGCATGGCAAAGCTCCCCGAACCCTGCACTAGCAAGCGGGGAGAGGAGGCACTCTGGGCTCGCGGAGCTGCTCCCGTGCAGAGGTGCCAGGGTTGTTCTATGGCCACCACCGGCATATGCGCAGAAGCGCTTGGGGCCGGCTTGCCGGCCAATGGGACAGCACCTGCGCCGGTGTCCCGAAGGGATGGCACCAGCTTTGAAAAGGTGTTGGCTCCTGCAGCAAGGGGTGGCAGACTGGAGGCGAGGACTGTGGACCGTTGGCCTCAGCAGGATGCAGGTTGTACGGGGTGGAGAGATGGGCAGTGGACTGGTGACTCCCTCATGATGGGTGAAGGCTTCTTGACCCCCAGGTGGGCCCAGAGATAGGAGAATTGACGGCGCCGGATGAGATCACGGGGCGAGATGCATCCAGCAGTATAACCACGGACCAACGTGATGAAGGGGGTAGGAAGTAACCCAGGACGCGTGGAAAACAGACGTCAGGCCATGGGTAAGGCCTTGTTGGAGCCCGCAGGTTGGTGTGTTGTGGGACGAGTCCCCACCAACCGAGCAGTGGACTGATATCTCTGCTCTTAGGGTCTTGGGTTGGGGACTGGAGTGGGGGTAGGACCAGTCCCCCCTACCCTCTACGAGTGGGCCAAGTAAACATTTAGGACTATTGACTTCGTCCCAGAGACTTGAGACTTAATTGTGTGGGGTGCAGGACCTGCGGGGAGCACATAGGGACATTGGCCATGGGAAAGGAGGGAGGGCGGCTGCCGAAAATGGCATATATCCATTCACGATGATGAGGTACACTGGTGCCTGAGTGAGCGTTGACCGGAGGAAGTAGCCCCACGCTGGGACAGAGTGAATTACTTGTTTGCTGTGCTCACAATTGCCCATGTTACTGAGGAGACATACTGCAGTATTTTGTACTAGTTGGGAGTTTTCTGAGGGCTGAAGATTTCAGGACCCATGTATTGCATTGCTCTAGTCCAGTTCCGAGGTGACAAAAGCATATACAACAGAGGCCAGGTCATCCTATAGGCTCCAGTGCAATCTCCTAGCCAAGCAGAGATAGCAGTATTCATGAACAGTACTTTCTACCATGTGAGAGTGCAACATTCGTGTGAAATCCAAAAGTGCTTGTTAATGGACTAAACTGACCAGTTGTGCCTTCACCCAAAGGAGACTGCATCATAGTTGCAATTTCTTCAAAATGTCTGCCAGTGCCCACCAGCCTGGCCTCTGTCTTTTTGGGTTCAGCTTCAGCCATCTCTTTTGCTGTATGGGCTAATTTCGCCCAAGCTCAGGGCCACGTGGGTAGTGATCGTATGATTGTGTGTGGTGAAGAATAATCAGTATTGTGTTATTGTGTTCATCTGCATGTTGCAGACACTTGAGTCTATATCATCTATCAACACATGTTCTGGCTGCATGAAGATAGGAGTAGGTGAGATGGGATTCCACAAGCAAAGTATCTTATGGAGGTGCAGTTTCCCATCAATATTTATTTGGTGGTTTCCTTTAGGAAGAAAATGGCTTATAACACTGCACCCCCATTGTCACTATCAGGAAAGACAGGATGATGGGAATGGATGTCTGTTCTCTTTCTATTGATAGGAGGAAACTTTCCATCAGTGCTACTAAAATGGTTTTAGTCCCATATCCTGGCCTGAATCCAGCTCATGGGGAGTCTAAGGCATTAGCTTTAATGAAATGCATGCTTACTTGGCCGTTGGCTGACTTTTCTGAGCTTGAGAGGTTTGACACTCTGCTAATTGGCTAAAACTGATTTATCCAGGGTCAATTTGTTCTGTGATTGGACTACTGGGTGTTTGAAAGAGGAAGGGAAAGATTCTTTCTATGAATGAGGCACTGGCTGTTTAGGTCATGAGAGGTAACAGTTGCTCATAACTCTTTCTCAAACCAGGAGAACATGGGTCAGAGTCACAAGTCATGGGTTGTAACTCCTCTGTGGTGTCCAGAATTCCTTGATGATTGAACACACAGAACCCTGGGAACACCAGTGGGCTACTAAGTGGATACAGGTGGGGTAGACCAGGTAGAGAAACTTTCCCAGGTGTATATGTCCTGAAGTAGGATGATCGCTCTTCTGGGTAGTGTGTGATTGGTTCTGATATAGGCTGTACATACTGCAGATAAAGCATTTCACAGTCACACACATCTCTAAGGGGAAGGATTTAGCAACTTCAGTAGAGGCAGACAGGAAAGTTCATTATGATTCCCCAAAATTGTGATTCCTTGCACTGTGGGTGGATTGCTGTTGTCCAGCATGCTTTGGAATTTGGTGGAGTCCATGAATCTTTGTAGTCAAACTGGAATCACCAATCGCTCTTGTAGCTTGGGAGCTGGATACCGATTTCATACTAGTTTACAGGCCACAGACTATTGGATTTATAAAGGAGCTAATAGTCACCTTGTCATCTGCAAAGGCCCTAACAGCTGTCATAATGAGGTGCTAGTCAGTCCAAAATAGTGGCTAGATTGTGATACCTTAGCTATTGGCATCTAGGCAGAAGATTTCATGTGGGATGTAACTGGCTATATAGATTAGACCAAAGCTGACCTAGGAAAGTCCAAGGGAATCAGGTTAGATGACTGTTTCTTGAGCTTTTGCATCTATGGTTTTGTTGACATGCACGTAAAAATCGCCCAGGATGACAAGTTTGAGAGATCCCTACCATTGCTGACAAGGTTTCTTTGAGCTCCTTAATGAATCCAGAAGTCTGTGGTGGCCTGTAAATGAGTATGAAATCTGTTAGCTTTGGTTCAGGTTTCTATTGTTAGATGTCTGAATTCAAATTAATTTGTCTTACCTGAGGCACTTCTTATGGATTTGATGTTTGATGAGAATTTGAATGTAGTGCCATCTGCCGCCTTGTCCCATCTGGGTCTGTGATGTACCAGGCACCCTGGAGGGACACAGTAGCCTAGCACATGGATTGCACTGTTATCCACTCAGATCTCAGACCTTATCACTGATGAAGTCATATATTGTGTGTTGTCAGCAAGATCTTGTTTTAATCAACATCAATTTTAATGTGCATTGCACTGTTTTCAGCTGATGCTAAAATGCTTTTGTGCAGTATTACATGTCTCAAAATTGGTTTCTTATGTCTGCTTTGCCGTTTCCTTGGACAGTTTCTCCTAATTTGTCCTAAGGTTGGTAAAGCATTGGACTGTGTTGTGGGATGATCTGAGTTGTCAGTCACCAAATGCTATGGGGAAGGCAAGTCTGTTAGGCATCTTTTTGAAGGTGTAACCTGATTGCACCATGGGAAATGGTGGAGCTAGAATATTCTGTGGCTGGCATGGCAACGTGTGTAGGAAGAACAGTAGCATTAACAAGCAGAATAATAACAGTGACAATAAAAATAGTAGCAATAAGACCGACAAAAAGGGGAGGGGAAGTGAGAAACCTGAAGAATGTGGATAACTAATAATATAAATGAGTTTGACGTAGACCCAGAAGGTATGTCTACATTTTAATGTGTAAAGAGGAAGCTTACAGGATTTAAAATTAACCAGGTAATCAAGAGCTTTATTGAACTGGAGATTAAAGATAGGATTATAGCAGATTTAGGTACCTAAATCCCATTGAATGTCAATGGGAGTTTGACACCAACTTCCTGGTATCTTTGAAAACATCCTGAGACCTGCCCAAAGGCTACTAAGACAGAGAGCTCAGATTTCCAGATCCCCAATTCTAATGAATAGAGGAAGAATATGTCTGGATGCGGTAGACTCATTGGGCATGCCTGGTTGGTTTGTAGGTTGAGTTGTAATTTCAGTCCAAAGTGCTTTATCTTTACACATAACATATGGAATTAATGTTCTCCCCCTACATCCAGTTCATTTATAGTAGGCCCCTAGAACAGAACACAGTTAGTAGTGAGGAACATTAAACCCTTAATTACTGAAAAAGAACTCTCTCAGAATAATGGGTATGGGGACTCCTGTGTCTCATTTGCTGCAGCACCAGACTAAATAGTGTGATGACCTACTTTTGTTGTATATTCTTCCTCGGCAGAGTACCTGGAAAGACTTTTATGTACTAAGAAAATGGTAAATAACATACATTGAATCAAGATTAATCAATTTTTCTTGTGTATAAAAATGTATCATCAATGGGGGACTATCAGATCTCTCACCTAATTAAAAAGAAACCTTTCATTAAAAAAAAAAAACTATCCATATTTTAATCTTTCCTTGTATTGCATCAACTTAAAAAGAACATATTATTTTAATCACTTCTAAATAGTGTAGCAGTAGTTCACTTTGAAGGAAACTAATTTGGTGCAGATTTGGGATCCCAACATTGTGGCGTGATCAATATCAACTCAGTCTGGAAAAAGGCCTGAGGAATAATTCCTCTTTGTAACTAGTTCTTTAACTTGTATATTGTTTAAAGATGTTTTTAGCTTCATTTTTTCAAGCACTCTATTCTTCATCCTGCCCTTCAACTGCCATATGCAAAGGAATATGATTTAAAATATTAAGCAACACAGTTTTCTCTCTTGAGATTTCCGTAACTTGAATTAACAACTTGTCCCATCACCCTCAAAAGGTCAGACTGTGAATCACTGGGATTGGAATATCACATGCAACTATATTAGACAAGATGACTTAATGTTCAACTGTCTTCTCCTCCTGTAATAAGTTATAATCTTCAGACACCAACTATAAGTATAATTCCTTTTATATTTTAGAAAATAATTTTATCTGTGTTGTTAATAATAACAATAACGATTATTATTATTTTTTAAATAACAAAAAACCTGTGGTTGTCAAGCAAGTGCTCTGTCTGGCATTTGTGAGCTAATGAAAGAACTGCTTATCTATGACAGGTGGATTTCAAAGTACAGTTTCTAGGGAAAGTGTACTGTAAATGTAATGTTACCCATGCTTCTCTTAATGAGAATTTAAATAAAGAATAACCCAGTGGAATTTCAACAGCGCTGCAATTTAAGAGAATGGAATTATGTCTCAAAGCCTAGAGCCAGTAGAAAGTAGGGAGTTGAAGTTTCCAGTCCCAGGGGGGAAACTAAGTGCTTTTCAGTTTCTCGGGCCAAGCACTGCTGGCTAGAGTAGCCTGCCAGAAATGGTCATTATACACAGAGGGAGACTAACAAGCATCAGGATATGTCTAATATATTAAATGTGTTTTTATCATCTTTTTGCATTTGTTTTCATCATCACCTTCACGGTAAGTGCTCAAGCACCAGAAAAATTCATTTTTAGGAGAAAGCAATCCTTGTAAAATGAGCCAAGATAACATTAGAATCAATATTCCCACGTGCTTGGCCAAAGTCTCATCCTCCTCTATCAGGCTGCTTCCCATTTTTGTCTGTCTGGCTACGTCCCTCCATTTGCGTAGCTCAGATTTCGTAGCTTATTTCAAGCGACATTGGTGGATGTACCCTATGTGAATGTAAACTACTGTCATTCCTCTTTTTAAACTGTCCAGCTGTATCTGTAGCTACATTTTACAGATACAGCTGGACAGTTTAAAAATGACAGTAGTTTACATTCACATAGGGTACGTCCACCAATGTCGCTTGAAATAAGCTACGAAATCTGAGCTACACAAATTGGGTAACTTATTTTGAGATGGACAGTGCCAAATTTCAAAATAGAGCACTATTCTGGCATCTTCTTTGTTCCTCATGAAACAAGATTTACAGGAAGCCGGAATAAGATGCCTGTTATTTCAAATATACACGCACGTTGCTATTTTGGGATTCCAGACATTATCCTGAAATAGTGCTGCTGTGTAAACTTACCCATAGTTTCTATTATTATTCCTCATATATGCAAAGCAAGGCACTGTTTAGGAATAAAGGTATGGAACAAAAGAAAAATAATTCAGACACTGACACAGACGAGGAGCAGTGGTGTCAAGTTGCAGTGGGGGAGGTTTAGGTTGGACATTAGGAAAAACTATTGCACGAGAAGGGTGGTGAAGCACAGGAATGGGTTACCTAGGGAGGTGATGGAATCTCCATCCCTACAGGTTTTTAAGTCCTGGCTTGACAAAGCCATGGCTAGGGTGATTTAGTTGGGGTTGATCCTGCTTTGGGCAAAGGGTTGGACTCAATGACCTCCTGAGGTCTCTTCCAGCCCTAGGAATCTATGACAAATACATGAACAATCAAAAAAAAATGCAGTGGCTTCCTCCACCATGAGCTCTCCTGGTAAAAAATCCAGCCAGGTGAACAGATTTCAATGCTACTAAACTGAGAGAAGGCCTAAGCTAGGGTAGATGGCAACAGCAATTTATTAGCTCCGAAAATTCCCTTAGGTACAGGTGCCCCTTTTTTTCACTGAACTATTTGATTTCAGCCATCTTGCATCAGCTCTGATTTCATCTGGTAGCATAGTTATATTTTTGTGTTATATTCCCTGTGCAATAAGATTTTTAGAAACAGCCGATAATTTTATCATCTTACATGGATTGCTTTCTCCTAAAAATGAGTTTTTCTGATGCTTGAGCACTTACCCATGAAGGTGATGCTGAAAATAAATGCAAAAAGATGATAAAAACTAGCAAGTTTGTTTTGAATATGACATTGCAACTTCAAAGAACTTTACAAACATTCGGTAATCTTGACAATGCTCCTGGAAGAATTTTAGAAAGACATCCTCATTTTTCCAAGGCCACAAAGTCATTTATGGAGAGAGTCAAAATTATAATCCTCTAATGCCTGGTTCCTAGTTCTGCGCTTAGTCCACAACACTAATTGCAGGGACTCCTTTGCTTTTCTGCCACACCTGGAACTATTGGCTCTTGGAGGTATTTCTCCTGCAAATTATGATGATAGTTTATGGTGTTAGCCTGTGTAGAGGCAGATTTTAGTAGGTAATTTGCCTTTTCCCTTTGTACTACCAGACATAAATTACAACAAAGTGAATTAATTCAGATACTTTTAAGTGAAAATGCCAGCTCTGTAACTTGTATCATGAAATAACACCAATTTTTCAGAAACATGGAGAGTTTTTCTAATGAGGGAGAAAAATAAATATGGTCAGTTTCAAACAAAAGCTGCTATTTTGTGCACTCACTTGCTGTAGCTTTTATCCAGTTAATTTTTAGGGTGCACACAGTGAATCAGACACTCAATAAGATATGCTTCCGTTGGAGTCAAAAGCAAACTTTCATTGACTTTCTTGGGAGTGGGTTCTGATCCACAAAGCCCAGAAGTGAAATTCTGAAACTGTTAAAGGTAGTGTGAGTTTTGCTTCTGTTGTGTCAAGATTTCACCCCAGTTTTACTCACTCCAGGGCCTCTGGTCTAATCACTCATTCCCTGAGATGCAAACAACATCTGGTCTTCAAGTCTTCCTTCACAGTTTTGCACATGGGACTATTAAAAAGAGATCAAAGTGTTTTGAAAACACAGATACTCTAATGTTTCTTTTCTTTGGGCCATACTAAGAACGTATCTACTTCTGCACTTTAATTATTACTATTTTGATGAATATGTATATTAAAAAGCCCAACCTGTGAAGATCTCTTCACACAGCTGACGGTTTCACTCACTAGAACTTGCCTGTGGCTGGGGAAGGTTTATAGCTTCTGCTCAACATATTTGAGAGAAGATTATTGCTGCTGACACACTGCAATAAGGTAACATTTGTGTGCATCAGTGACTAAATTGCACTCTATTATACCACATCCCATAAAATGACAAACATCATCAATAAAAAAGGGGTAATAAAAAGGGTAGTTTGGGATTTGTGTAGCTTTGGGGAACTGGAAGTACTTAATATCATTACAATGCTGTATCCAATGGCAGGTGAGAGGAAATATTGTTTGCACATTGGGAATTATCAAAAACTTATGACTTTCTGGAAAGTTTCCATTGTCCTCTAATTGCCCCAATAAAGCAGAAAAACAAATTAGTCATGACTGCCAAGCTTTAATAAAGAAAAAGACTAAGGTGACTGTTTCTTTAACTTTACCAACATTTTTAAAGTGGCTTTATTACATGAGCAAGCAGCACTAAATTCTATTTGTAGGGGATGGGGCAAACAGTGAAACCTGGAAGCTAAGTAATACCAAAGGAGGTGAGAGGGGAAAATATTAAAAAAGGACACAGTCTTTGTAAAAAAAACGTTTTATAGGTAGAGATAGTTTTGAGGAGGAATACAAGGAGATTACTAAGACTATAGAGGGGGTCCGTGATTAGTCTAAGCAGAAAATCATTTTTTATTTCCTTTATCATTAAACATAACATTGTCCATTAGTGTCACCTTGTTCAGTGCACTCCGACATGAGCATCACCAGAAGAAAAAGGAGAGTCAGTTGCTCACAAAGAAGAAAGTTTCTTCTGGTCATTTCTGGTAACAGACAGTGTTCCACCTCTACACTCAGGACCTCTGTCCATATGGGGAAGAACCAGTATGCTGTACTGGCAATAAGAACTGGGGAACAAGAACCCAGGGACTGAGGAAGATGAGCCATGATGCACCAAGGAAGAGGAGTTGCATGGTTTTGACTTGACACAATGTCCTGGGTGGTGTGCTGCCTGGAGACCCCATTTGAGACATTATGGAAGGGTTGCTGAGGTGTATCTGTTCTTCGCATCAAGACCACACGCTGCTTATCCACATGGGCACTAACAATGCAGCTAGGCATGGTCCTTAGCTGGTCTGCAATAACCACAGGGCTCTGGCAGTGAAGGTTTATGAGTCAGGAATGCATGTTGTGTTCTCATCCATCTGCTTGATTGAGTGTAAGGACCTGGAAGGGATGCATGCATCCTGGAGATGAATGTATGACTGTACAGACTGAATTAATTGGAGGGCTTCCACTTTCTGAAGCGTGGGGTGCTATTCTGGGAAGGAGGAAGCATTGGGGCTCACCTGAACAAAAGAGGGAAACCATAATTGCACACTGATTTACCAACCTGGTGAGTGTGTTCAAAAGGGGGACAGATTCTAAAAGCTCAGTGATAAGCACAGAAAATGGCTCCTTAACAAAGAGTTAGATGTAAAGAGGTACATGGTAAATTGCAATATGGTCATAGAAAAACCAGTCGTCAAAGATGCTCAGAGTTTTAGGTCTCTATAAACACATGCAAGAGGAGGAAATGAACAGAAGAACTGGAAATATTTGTACATACACTACTTTATGAGGTAACTGGCAACTCGGAGAATCATAGAACTGGAAGAGACCGCAGGAGGTCATCAAGTCCAGCCCCCTGCCCAAGGGAGGACCAATCCCAACTAAATCAACCCAGACAGGGTTTTGTGAAGTCGAGACTTAAAAACCTCTAGGGATGGAGATTCCACCACATCCCTAGATAACCCAATCCAGTACTTCACCACCCTCCCAGTGAAATAGTTTTTCCTAATATCCAACCTAGACCTCCCCCACTGTAACTTGAGACCATTACTTTTTATTCTGCCATCCATCACTACTGTGAACAGCCTTTCTGCATCCTCTTTGGAACCTCCCTTCAGGAAGTTGAAGGCTGCTATCAAATCCCTCCTCACTCTTCTCTTCTGCAGACTAAACAAACCCAAATCCCTCAGCCTCTCCTCCTAGATCATGTGCTCCAGCCCCCTAATCGTTTTGGTTGCCCTCCACTGGACCTTCTCCAATGTGTCCACATTCTTTCTATAGTGGGGGGCCCAGAACTGGACACAATACTCCAGATGTGGCCTTACCAAAGCCAAATAAAGGGGAATAATCACTTCTCTAGATCTGCTGGCAATGCTCCTTCTACTGCACCTTAATATGCTATTAGCCTTCTTGGCTACAAAGGCACACTGTTCACTCATATCCAGCTTCTCATCCACTGTAATCCCCAGGTCCTTTTCTGCAGAATTGCTACTTAGCCTTTTGGTCCCCAGCCTGTAACAATGCTTGGGATTCTTCTGTCCCAAGTGCAGGACTCTGAACTTGTCCTTGTTGAACCTCATCAGATTTCTTTTGGCCCAATCCTCTAATCCGTCTAAATCATTCTGGACCCTATCCCTGCCCTCCAGTGTATCTACTTCTCCCCCTAGCTTAGTGTCATCTGCAAAGAAACTAGGTGAGATAAATCTCATGGCTGGTATAGAAGAGTAAAAAGGATACAGCTTGTTCAGGAAGGACAGTTTAGGGGCAGGGGAAAGGGAGACAGTGTTGCCCTATGCATTAAGACAACATAATTTTTCTGAGGTCCAGAAAGAGGCGAGAGGCAGACCAGTTAAAAATTGTTGTAGAAAGATAAATGAGGAAAAATAGGAATGATGTCACTATAGGGTTAAAAAACCAGGTTTTTTTTAATAATATCAAAGAAATTATATGTAAGGTCCCACAAAAAGAAAATACTGAGGTTATGCCTACACTTCCAAGAAGAGTTGGAAAAATTGAGAACCGCAATTTGTATACCTTTTTCTGATTTTTTCCGAAAGAGGCTTTTCTGAAATTTGTCCCTGTAAAGATGGGGCCAAATTCAGGAAAAAATCCTGTTTCAGAACATCCCTTATTCCTCTCACTGAGAGGAATACAGGGATGCTGAAAGAACACGCCCGGTCTTTTGGAAACTGTTCCAAAAAAGCAGATGAATTCCTTGGATGCAGCAGAGCTTTTCCGGGATACCTCAGAAAATGCCTAAGGGATGAAGGGGTTGAGATGAGCTGACAGTTTTCCAAAAATACTATATTAAAGGCACAATGCCACCTATCCTAATGCAAAAGAAAGATGGAAAGAGTATTATGAAACTAATATGGCTCCATCAGGACCTCTTTAGTGACTGAAAATTAAAAAGGAATCCTACAAAAATGGTAACATGCACTTCTTAATAATTTGGCCTAAAGAATAGCATAAGCATGTAGGGACAAAAGGCTAAGGAACAAAATAAGTCTCACTTGACAAGGGGCATAAAAGGAAATAAAAGGTTCTTTAAATATGGGAGCAAGGAGAAAGACTGATAAACACAAGTCTTCTACTCAGTCCATTTGCTGGCATTTTAGCATTCAAAATGACCTGACAAATTTGAGAATTCGTTTGAAATAAGCAAGATGAAATTCAGTGAGGACAAATGCAAAGTACAGTAAACTTCCGATAATCTGGCACCTTTAGGACCCA
>JANRFK010001158.1:37090153-37101634 GCA_030068395.1 Apalone spinifera
TTTCGCAAAAAGGACTTTTGCCCAAACGGGAGCGTCAAAGCTTTTCCACAAGAAACACTGATTTTGTATATGAGAATGTCAGTGCTTTTGCGGAAAATCAAGCGGCCAGTGTAGACAGCTGGCAAGTTTTTGCGGAAAAGCGGCTGATTTTCCGGAAAAACTGGCCAGTTTAGACACAGCCCCAGTGTTTATTTATTGTATTTCCTTTACATATAGAGCTGATATAAATTGGCACTTGTCTATGGACTTTGCAGATAAGACTCTGCCCTGTGTCTTTCACAGATAAGATTTTCCTTTGAATGTCTATTTTTGGACTATTATAGGACAGCCAATATACATTGTCAATTTTGAAGAACACTACATAGACTTTATTTCCAGAACTAAACACTGTTGAGTGCAAAAACCCGACTTCAGTAGCAGTTCTGTGCATGGAACATTTCTTGTTGTTATAAATGTTCTATTGCCCAATTCAGAAATACATTTAAGCACATGCTGCTGCTTATTCAACAAAGTGCTGAAGCACTGGCTTAAATTCTGGGGAAGTCATGCCATCTCCTTGCATCTTGTCCTAAACAATATCAGCCTTGGGAGGTCTGAGACAGTTACTTCCCTGTGCTTCCTTCATGAAATCCAGTGTAAAAAAGAATTGATCCCATGATCCTACAAGTCCCTTTAATCTGACAAGAGAGCAGCCCAGAAAGATCTCCTTTAAAAATTAGGAATACACTAAAAAAGTTAGGGAAAGCTGCTACATACAATCTTAGCTCCTTCAAAACTAGCAAGGTTTTTAAATAACTAATTTTGTTCTTTGGCCTTAAAACTCCAGTTGGAAAAAGTGGTATTTGAGAAAAAATGCTGTGTCAGTTTGTGATATTTCATTGGAAGAGCAGACTCAAAGAGTTGTCTACCAAAAAGAGAGACATCACCCACTGCCCTTAGGGTCTGTATAAGCTATACAGCCAGCACAGTTTAAAATAATGAAAAATTTACTATATGAAAGTTATTTACTTATTCCCACGATATAAGAACTAGGAAGTCACCAAATGAAATTAATAGGCAGCAGGTTTAAAACAAACAAAAGGAAGATTTTTCTTCACTCAGTGCACAGTCAACCTGTGGAACTCCTTGCCAGAGGATTTGGTGAAGGCTAGTTCTTTAACAGGGTTCAAAAAGAGCTAGATGGATTCATGGAGGTTAGGTCCATCAATGGTAATTAGTCAGGATGGATAGGAATGGTGTCCCTAGCCTCTGTTAGTCTGGAAATAGGTGACAGGGAAGCGCTCATGTGAGGATTACCTGTTGTGTTCCCTCCCTCTGGAGCATCTGGTATTGGCCAATGTCAGCAGACAGGATACTGGACTAGATGGACCATTGGTCTTACCCAGTATGGCCATTCTTATAAACTTATGTAAAAGAATGGTATTATTTAAAGGGAGGAGAATTAAATATTTTTTTCTTGCCACCCCATCTCGTTTATGTCATAACTGCATTAAATAAAACTGTACAATATCCGAGGGCTTGTTTTAGTTGGGAGATCAAGCAAAATAATATTGATGTGTTTAGAGTTTTCAGCCTGAAGTTTCATTTTGATTTGAATGACTCCAGATGAAAAGCAAATTCGGTGGGATCTTTTCAGTTCTGTGAAAAAATAAAACACAAAAAAAGTGGAAACACATTTATACTTTTGACACAAGTATATATTGGCTCGGTTTCATCCAGTTTTGATCAACACTATTCTACACTAAAGAAATAATAGAGTTACAGTTCTCTTACAAACGGGTCCCTGGTATGGAGACTTACTTATACACAGTCTAAAGAGCAGACCCTTTAGTTAATTTAATCCTTTAGTTTATTTCCCCTTCCCTGCTTTTTTCCCCATTACACATTATATTGCAAATAGACAACAGCACATATTTGGAGTGGCTATCTCTTCATTATTGAAGAACTGTTCTATATAATCATGACTTCACTTGTGAATGTACTAAAGCTTAAAATACTTCCATAAGGTGCTTCATCCTTTTTAGGATGCGGATGGGAGAACCCCTATCCCAATCCTGAATACATTTAACCTTTAGTGCTTGCACTCAATGATACTCTAACTAATATGCTTTGTGTCAAATTTGAGTAGAATAAAGATGTATGTTTGCAAGATTGAGCCCGTAATGGGTTTTGGATTTCTTTAAGTGTGTGCAATTTAAATAATTGGATTTATAAGAATTCTTGAGTTTTACAGAATAATTTCTCACTTTTTTTTTAGCCGCTGTATTTTTGGAGTTTTTAACTAGATAACCAAAGTAGAAATAGGCAAAGAAAACAAACCAGTAAACATAGGTAGAAGTTAAACATAAGGCAAAACACACAAACAAAACATCTGCTACAATCCAGTACTGTTAATTAAAACTTTGAGGCACAACTGAATACTTTTAATTAGTGTCTTTGGTGCTCAGGTTTTCATGTTGCCTGAAGATAGAAGATTTGTGTTACTGATCCCCCTTTCTTTGAAGTTTAAAGCTTAGTTGACTATTTGATTATGTATACCTATTTCATGATTTTTCCAGTTAAGAGTCTGTTCCCCATAACAAGTTTATTATTACAGATTGTTCATGATTAGTAGATGACTAATGAGTAGCAGGAGGGGTTGTTCTCAAGTGTTGATTTGGGGCTTAACAATAAAAGCAGCCGAATTAAATATAGGCTTCATAAATGTCAAGAAGGATACTTTAATTACATCAAATCCATACATGGACCTCTTATTAAAAATTACAACTATTCCTTTAAGATGTTCATTACAATTTTCTAGCATATGCAAAATATTAACAGGATTATTAAAACGATGTTTTATCAGGGGACTTGATTAGACTTATATTTTATATATAACTTGGAGATTTACCTGGCATTTCACGGGTCCTTATCTCAAATAAGTTTGGTTTTCTTCATTTAAATAATTGCTCAAGAATGGGGATGGGGATGACGGGTTCACAATGACGGGTGCCCTGGGGAGAGAGGACAACTTCAGTCCTCTCTCAATGCAGCAGCTTGGGGCCAGGTTAAACTCGCCTGTCCATGGCTGCTGCAGCTGCAGCGGGCACACCCAGGGTTGGGGGAGTGTCCTCCGGCTGGGGGATAGACACAGACACAGATGCACAAACAGACAAAATATCTGAAATATGTAGTATATAGTTGTCCTTTTCTGCACCCCTGCCTCCTGCTGGCCCAATAGTTTATAGCTGTCCTGGTCCCCATCTTTGGCCACTTGCTACACGCTTACGGTATAACTGTCCCTTCAACCTGACTCCTTCTCTTTCCACTTTTTGAGAAACAATTCAATTCCAGGCACAGCACATTGTCCCTTCACAGCCAACCCCTTATCTTGCTTAAAGTTAGGAGAAAAGCAAGCTGTATTTTCTAGCTCTTGCCATTCAGGAGGAGTTCTTGAACAAACAGACTCATGGACAGATGGGCAGACAGACAGACACACAATTTTTCTAAAATACACAGTAGATATAAAAACAAAGAACCTAACTAAATATTTTATATATTGTTATTAATAACTGTTGAAACTTCTTTACAGAAAGTACCGTGAAGTGCTACTGCATTAGATTTCCTGGGAGTTCAACCTAAAATCACCATGCTTCCATTTTTTCTCCTTAAACATCTGTGAAGTATAATTATAATTAAGCATATTTTGAATATTAATTGTTATAATGTCATTGACATAAAGTCCTAGGATACAGTGAATCATTACTGCTTCAAAGTCCTGCTTTATTTAAGAGCTTCGCCAGATGTTTTAATCATTTCACTTAAATTTTTCCACCAGAAAAACAGTTGCTGAAACTTGTGAAATTCTTGTCTTTGCCAACTGTTAAGAAAACAATGTAATCTCCGAACAGTAGGTGAAATCTCTAAGAATTACTTTTTTATCCTTGATGGTTCAGAAACATTTGTTTTGATGCTGGTTCATAAAAGATTTTCCGAGAACAATGCACTTAGTGTAATTATGGGTAACCATGTGCATTTTTATGGGGATTGCTTATACAGTATAACTACTGTGTATCTCAACTAGATTTATTATTTGCATCTTATTTTCCCAGGCTACATGGTATAAAATTCAACACACTTTGTTATAGTGTCACTCTATTGTCTTCAGGGGAGATGTGCCAATATATAATTGTCTAACCCTAATCCAATAGCTCTTTGAATGACCCTATTTGTAGCAACAGTTGGTATATCATAGTGAAGTCTGTCAATTAATTACCGTTAACTTGTGCAATTAACTCAAAAAATGAACCATAGTTAAAAATGATAAGCAAAAATGATAACCAAAAGAAACAGTATTTTTCAGTTTATCAAATACAATTACTGTAGTGCAATTTCTACCACAAAAGTGCAAATTACAAATGTAGATTTTTTTTTGGTCACAGCACTGCGCCCAAATCCAAAAACATTGTAAAACTTCAGAACCCACAAACTTCAGTAGCTCACTCAGTCCTACTTCTTCGTCAGCCAATTGCTAAGACAAACAAGTTTATTTACATTTATAGGTGATAATGCTGCCCACTTTGTATTTACAATATTACCTGAAAGCCAGGATAGCTGCCTGGCGCTGTTGCAGCTGACATTGCAAGGTATGTACATGCCAGACATGCTAAAAGTCCAAATGCCTTTTCATGCTTTGGCCACCATTCTAGGGGACATGATTCCATGATGATGATACTATTTTTTTTAAAAAAAGGGTGCTAATTAAATTTGTGACTGAACTCCTTTGTGTAGAGTTATATGTCTCCTGCCCTGTTTTGCCTGTATTCTGCCATATATTTCATATTAAGCAAACGCAGATGATAACTCAGCACACACTGTTCCTTTTAAGAACACTTTCATTGCAGATTTGACAAAAAGAAGTGTTTACGTGAGATTTCTAAAGAGAGCTTCAGTACTTGACTGTGGTTTAAGAATCTGAGAGGGAGGAGGCGTATAGCATTCTTTCCAAAATCTTAAGAGAGCAACACTCCAATGCTGAAACAATAAAACCTGAACCACCAAAAAGAAATATCAGCCATCTGCTATTGGCACCTGACTCAGGTGACTAAAATAAACATGCATTGGTTGGCACTGCTTTGGATTATTATCAAGCAAAACCCATCATCAGCATGGATGCATGTACTCTGGGATTGTGGTTAAAGCATAAAGGGACATAATTTAGAGCTTTTGACATATAAATGTCTCGTGAAACTGGCCTGGTCTCACTTTCATGTCATATTTAAAGTAAACACAAACATTATCTCCTGCAAATGGAGCAAACTTGTTTGACTGTAGGGGTGAAAGTCAAGGGACTTACCATTATGCTGGAGGTCTCCTGGGCAAAGTGGGGGGAGCTGCTCTGGACCCCAGAAAGGGCAGGTCCTCAGATGGAAGGGGTGGGGCTAGGGCCCAGATTCTCCCAGCGAGCCCTTCTAGGACACCACTTCTGTGGTATCAGGGCTCTGGCGACAATTTGAATAGCCTGGGGCGTCTGGCTGCTGCCATGGTAGCAGTGGTTGAGAGCCATGGACCCTTTTAAATTGCTGGCCCCTTTCCCATGGCAGCTGTTTATTTCCCCTTTCACCCCCATCAAATAGCCCTGCCAGCAGGATCCTGCAGTGCTGCCGACAGGAAGGGATCAGTTTATGTTGGCCGTGTACGGGCCACTACTGACAGCCAGTTCTTACTGGTGCACTCTACTGGCCTGCACTGGCCCACTTTCACCTCTGTGTGTCTGAGTGACTGCCTGAGCAAGAAGTAAGAACCGAGTGCACTTGTAGGCTCTGAAGTTTCACATTATTTTATTTTTGAGCACAGTCCTCTTTTGTACATCCTTCCACCTATTTTTGTGATAAAGAGATTGTGCTACAGTAGTTCAGTTCCCATAAGACAAGCACCATTTCTGTGCTTTTCCAATTTGTAGTGCAAATATTTGTGAACAAATAATGTAAAATGTCCACTTAACACTTTGTATTCTGCACAGTAACTGAAATCAATATATTTAAAAATATAGAAAACATCCAAAAATCATTAAATAAATGGAATCCTGTTATTAACAGTGCAATTCATTGCATGATTAATTTAAATCACTTCACCGACCTAATCATAGCCTCTCACAATGAATTGGTTTTGCTTGTTGTTCAGCCATTCATAATCTTTGCTTACACAGAGGAAAATAGCCATTGTGCCCTCTGCATAATGCAATCGCTTTCCCACCACATGTATTAGAAGCCATTCATCCTAAAAGTCTTAGGCCATTGTGTACCTTCACTTCCAGCTTTCAAATCATGCTCGTACGAAGGTCTGTAAGCTGCACTGATTTTCCAAGAAAAGAAAAGAAAAGAAAAGAAAAGAAAAGAAAAGAAAAAAATACAGACTTACTTTGGGTCAGGGAAGCACAACCCAGTGCTAATATGTTCAGCACTTTATTGGTGCTTTAAACTGAGATCTCAATAGCATTGTTTGACATAGGTCTTATAAAAAGGCTACTTTATAAAACTTCTATTTAGCACCAAGTTATTTCAGTGGTTGCTCCTGTAAGGATTAAGTGCATGTCAAGAAGCAATGAGCTCCCTCAACTCTCATAGACTTCAATAGGTGTTTAGGTACCATGGAGATGAGTGCAATTTAAATGCATAGAGAGCTCAAAAGACATTTTACAGGATGAGGCCATAAGTGGTTAGTCCTCACTTTATGTGAGTTTGGTGTGTGGAAAGAGAGGGAGGTGGGTTTCATTGGCCATCATGATATTCTTTACGAAGCATAAGAGAAACACAAGATATAGGCTGCCATCTGCTTGGGATTTGGTTGGATGAGTTTTTGTGTAGGCACGTTTCAAGTGCATCCATAGGTAAGCACTCTTTTTGACTACACAAGGTAGCAGCCTGTGCCTTTGCTTGCCAAGTTCACTACGCACAGTATTCATCTGCACAGAAATAACTTTAATTAGCACACAGTAGCCAAGAGGAGTCTGGCGAGTTGCATGGAAAACATGCCTCAATTGACTCTGCTAACTGCAAAAAGAAAACCAGCGGTGCCAGCATCTCACTGTGTCTAACATTCACCTAACGAACAAGTTAAGCATGATCCCTAAGAATATCTGAGAGTGGAAGACGTAGAGTGTCAGTAGGGATATTTCATTTCTACAGAGCTCCATTTACACAGTCAATTCCATTGCCAGCCCCTGTCTACACAAAGAACTCCACTGTATTTAAACAAAAGCAAAAAAGGAAGGTGGGAAATAATGAGAAAATTGCAACCAAAATTATTAATGAGCATCATATAAATCCAGGAAGATAGAGGCTTATGAAGAGTTTGTATAATTAACCATATGCCTGACAACAGGGATTCTTCCCCTCCTGGGGTGAATGCCACAGAAATGGATTAAGGGGAAATAACATGCACAAAGGTCTCCTCACAGAGTTTCCGCCACATCGTTCCATTGTGGTGTACAAGTAACACCAAGATTCTTCATCCCCTCAAACAATAGGGATCTACAAGGGACTCGTTTCACCCATCCAAATGAACTGTATCCTCACACTGACTGTGGGGCTGGGTTCCCTTTCCATAGGTGCAGAATTTCATTTTTTCCAGTGAATGCTTCACCCCCACTCTAGTATCTCCCTTGAGACCCCATGCTCAGCCCATCTCCTAATCCTACTCTGTCCTCTTCCCTCACAGGGCTGTGCTGATGTCCTACACAACCCAGCACCAATACCCCCTCCCTGTGGAGGGAGGGGGAGCGGCCGTAGAAGGTAAGGGGGTCACTGCATGGCAGAAGCACCATGGGGAAGTATCCCTTCTGGCTGATGTATTCTGTGGCCAGGTGGGCTGGTACAATTGGAACACGTGTGCTCTGTATGGTCCCACCACAGTTAGGAAAGCCCATTTCTGCAAAGCCAGCCACTAGGTCATCCATATTTCCCAGAGTCACAGTTCCCCACAGAAAATATGTGATTTATTACCTTGCACACATTGAGAAGTAGGCTTCTCCATCTCAAGCTGATTGGCAACAGAACAGTAGCAATCGGGAGTCATCAGCTTCCCCAAAGCAATCGCCACACGCTTCTCTCCCAAGCAAGCGGCTCCCATTTGGGTTCCTTGTGCCACAGTTTGGTAGCCAGCTCAGCACACAGCTCCAGGAAGGTGGCTTTGTGCATCCTAAAGTCCTGTAGCCACTGCTCTTTATCCCACACCTGCATAAAAATGTAACCCCACCACTCAAGACTGGTTTCCCTATCCTACACTGCACAGGTGCTCTGTGACAGTCGAATTCAATGCTAGGTTGCTGCCGCCCAAGTCACCCACAGTGTCATCTGCCTGCGAGAAGTGTGGGAATCCACGATTCCTCACAGAGGATGCTAGAATGCACAGATTTCCCAACTTGCGGTTTCACAAATGGTGCAAAAGAGAACCCAAAGCCCCTGGAAGGCTGGGAAACAAAGCAGTGCTTGCAATCCATTCTGAGCTCCCACAATGCCCGAGGAAAGAATGTAGCACTAGACATTATGGGATGCATAGCCTTGGTTTGTCAACAGAGAAACTAAAAATGTGGCCATGATCTGGCCAAAGGGAGGCAGTATAAACACACTTGAGTGACTTTTTTTTTGCGACTTCTGCATGTTGACATTAATTCCATCACCAAAACTTTGCAGTATAGACACCCGCAGTTGTAGTCAGTCCGCTCTATGTGTGCGTCTACTCAGCAGGCCTACCTCGAAATAAGCTTTTCAAATTGAGCTACATCAGTTGTGTAGTTTATTTCAAAATAGCTTATTTTGAAACTGGGAGAGTCTACACAGCACTTATTTTAAAATAGAGCACTCTTTCCCCTCCCCCCCCCAACTTCCTTGACAGTATTTCAAAATAATTGCCTGCTGTGTAGATGCAGACTAAGTTATTTCGAAATATAACAGTAGTTATTTCAAAATAATGTTGCTGTGTAAAAGTACTCTAACTCTCCATCCGTCTGAATCAAGGTATCTTAGGCTATGTCTACACTACACTTCTTTTTTGGAAAAAGGTACGCAAATTGCAGAGTGCAATTTGCGTACCTTTTTCCAATTCTTTTTTCAGAAGAGGCTTTTCCAAAATTTGGCCCATCTACATGGAGCCAAATTTAGGAAAAACCTCCTCTTTCGGAAGAGCCCTTATTCCTCCTAAAATGAGGAATACAGAGCTTCCGAAAGAGTGTGTCTCCTCCTCCGAAAAAATTTTCGGAAAAGCAGACATTTTCTCTGGACACGGCAGAGTTTTTCTGGGATGCCAGATGTATCCTGAAAAAACACAGTAGTGTAGACATAGACTTACAGAAGTTTTCAAAAATTATCAATTGTATAATTTTAAAAGACTCATATTCCATTAAAAAAACTATGTTGTAACCTGCTTAAGTATCTTGATTAACATTTCATTAAACTGATAAAATAATCAAAGTAACTAGCTCTGAAAAGAATCTTAAAAAGCGGACGAATAGGAAGGGATGGGGGGAACAGTTTCACACCAGATTCAAATTAGCAGATGGTATTAGCCAATGCCTTATATAAACAAAAAGAAAAAAACCCCAAGGAAATAGCCTCAACTTGGAACATCAGAATATGGATTTTAAAGCAATCAGAATTCTAAATATTAATTTTCATGTTAAAAGAAAAAAGTAGAAGAGAAAGCTCTTTAATAGCAAGATTACCATTGAATAAATAGAAGGAAGAAGATATTCTTCTGATAATACTGAAAAAGTCCTAATCCTCACAATTTTATCTAAATTTTCCAGATGATTTAATAATCTGTCCTAGAGCTTCACAACAGAATAATAGCTGGTAAGAGTGCTAAAAGCTGTACTTTGCCAATTATCAAAGAAATAAGTCAATACAAAAGAACCTCCCCCTTGCCTCCACAATCATTTTTTCATTTATAGGTAAGGACATTTCAATACTAAAATACTAAGTGATTTTCCTAAGATCACAGCAAGTCAAAAGCCAGGGACTAGTACTCATTGCTCTCAAATCACAGTTGGGTCATTTGCGTCTATTGGCTCCCAATAAAGTCAATAGAATTCCTTTTGTTTCTGGAATTTTTAGAAATATTTGTATTACTGCATCATACAGAGAAACGCTGCTATGGAGAAAAAAGGAGCCTCAAAAAGATATGTCCATCTTCTTTAAAAATATAAAACCAGTTGAAGTTGGAATAAGATGATCACCCATTTTCCTCAGAGTTACCTTACTTTTCTGTTAGCTCATTTCTTTCTCAGAAAGGCTCACTCACCAGATGCAACAAAACAGCTTGCAAAAGAAAAATGTTAGAAAAAATGCCTACTTATTTCCATCTCGCAGGGAGTATTGAGAAGGGAGGAGCTTTGGCTCCTATATGAGACATGCTGTTTTACTTTACAAACACTTCTATCTTAAAGGACCTCATAGATGATGATTTAAAAAAATCAATAGCACTTAGATTACGAAGCACTTCTGCAGCATGGAAATATGAATAACCTATGTCTGCTGGTATAATTAGCACCACCTATGTAACAGATTGGAGGACATGGTGAACTCCATTTTGTTTTGTGAATGCCATTTTGTGTTTCAATCTCCATTTTCATTGCAGCCTTCACTTAGTGCTATGTTCTCCATTTTGAATTAGAACACCCCTTTTGTGGTGCAGACTGGGTTGCTAGAAGAGCGACTATGAATGAGAAAGTTAGAGAGGCCCATCAACATTTCCTGTAGCAAACCAATGGTTCTGTAGTTGTCAGGGACCAATAACTGTGAACAGACTATATCAGAAGCCTGTCTGGGAGCAGGAGGTTGGAATTTTAGAGTCTAAACACATGGCTGGGAGAGCTGCAACTCCTCCACCTGAATACAGTGGAGAGAACATATTGAAGAAGGAAGCTTTCTATGAGGGGGGTTGCCTGTCCTTTCCTACTTGTAAGTACAATTTACTGGGGAAGAGTGAAAGCAGGAGGAAGGCTATGTCAGCTAGGGATGCTCACTAGACTCAGGACTCACAGACAAGGGTGAGAATAGACCCAGGATATTGTTATTTTCCAAAGCTCTGTAACTCTAGTGTTTCCAAGAATAAAAGTACCTGTGATTAAGATATTCCTTTGCTAAGCCTCCAGTCCTTGCTTGCCTGCCATATTGACCTTAAAAGGATTAATGGAGAATTAAAAGTTCCCAAGCACTACTCAGACCTAAGGGGCTTAGAAGCAAGTGGGCCCAGTATTAAGTTTAATTTACAACTGACTGTACCTGTCCGGAGAAGTGGACTGAGTCAAATTATAAGAGCATGTTCAAATAACAGTCAAAATGCTTCTGAAATAAATGTAGTCAAACTTTACTAATTCTGGGTCACTGAGAACAAAAATGATGCTTAAAATTGTTGATTGGTCTAGTTTTCAAGATATGCTATTGGGTTAGTATATACGACCCTTGACTTCGGAATGGCGGAGGATAAGTGAGTTATAAAGGG
>JANRFK010001158.1:37137325-37147469 GCA_030068395.1 Apalone spinifera
CTGCTATCAAATCACCCCTCACTCTTCGCTTCTGCAGACTAAACAGACTCAACTTGCTCTCTTGCTTGGTCTGCAGACTGGATGCTGTTTTCTCTGGAATGGGATAGTCGTGCAAGAGATTCCCACTACATCATTCCCACTACATAGATTGGCCACTCCGACAGTCATTGGAGGCTGAGAGGAAAAGTGTTCAGCATCCACCACTTGTTGAATCAAGGAAGTTTTGTTACCACTCTTACATATCAAGCCGGGTCTGATGAAGAACTTTGTCAAGGCCATGGAGAAAACACAAGCAGCTTTCAAGTACCTCCGTGGAAAATTTCGAAGGTTAAGTGAAGCTAAGATAAAGGAAGGTGTCTTTGTTGGTCCTCAGATTCGTCAACTTCTTCAAGATGATGCATTTGACCATGCACTGCGTGGCAAGGAAAAGACGCCATGAAAAGCCTTCCAGTTAGTGACAATAAATTTTCTTGGAAACAACAAGGCAGATAACTACAGATTGTTGGTGGAAAACCTCCTCAAGGCATACAAAAGCCTTGGTTGCAACATGTCACTAAAGATACATTTTTTGCACTCTCATCTAGATTTTTTTCCACTGAACTGCGGAGCAGTGAGTGATGAGCACGGCGAGCGATTTTACCAGGACATTGCAACAATGGAGAAACGCTATCAGAGCAAATGGAGCCCATCAATGCTTGCAGACTATTGCTGGACAGTGACAAGAGATGCTCCATTTAATGAATACAAGAGACAAGCCAAGAAGCGCCGAGTAGACACTGAATAGGACTTAACTATGTACATAATAGTTTTTTGCCTTTTGTTTCATAATAAGTTGTATTTATATAACCCTTTTGCTGATTTTTAAGGTGTTACATAAACAGGATAGGTGAAATATTATCATGTAAAGCAACCATAAACACATGAAAAGACCTAGGTTTACAATTGATGATTAAAACTCTACTATCTACACAATATACATAGACGTAAAATGTAAAAACTTAAATATCTTGGAAACAGTAGCCAATCAGTTGTTTTAATTGTCATATTTGAATTCAGCACATCAAAATGCATAATAAATAGCACATTTTATCTCTGAAGCAGACGACTTCTAAAATATTGTAGACCAGTGTAATCAGGCCTTGTCTACACTTGGTGACAAAACAGTGACAGCGTTTACATTGCAACACAACGTTTTTGGGAAAAACACACAGTTTTAGCAACAAAAAAGTTCTAGCCCTGCAAGAGACTTTCATTTTTCCCGCTCCCATTGTTGGTGGCAAAGAACCAGTGTGGACTCTGCTGTTTGTTTTGTGGAGAAAACTAGCTTCTGCCAGTATTGCACAGTGCCTGCCCTGATGGCTCTGGTCAGTGTTTTGTGATCTCTGTTGCACTGATAGCATGCACCAATCCCCTTTCAAAGCTCTTTGACAGATGAATGAGCTGCTCCGTTTGGAGAACAAACAAAGAACAAATCATTGGAATGCTCCTGTTCTGTCCTACAGTAGGAACATAGAAGCAGACAGATTGCTCTTGCAAGGGGAGGGCTGGAGAGACTGCAGTGCTGCTTTGACATTTCTCAATCATGGTGAGCTCACAAAACGATGAAGAAACCCCAAGAAGTACAGGGATCAACTCTGCCTTCCTTCAACACTGTCCTATGAGATGCTTCCCCACATTGCTTTCCCTTTTTTGTCAATAGGGTGCTTGCAATGTGGCCATGAAGTGTCAACATGGGAGGCAGTAAAGCCAGATTGACTGGTTTTCACTTTTGGCAACTTTTGTAAGTCAACAGCCCTTTCCTTGCTAAAGCTTCACAGTGTAGACATAGCCTCAGATAAAATGTTATTTGGATAAAGTTTCCAGTTTTAGCATATGTAGAGCTATATTCTGCAGTTAAACTGAGCAAAGACATAATCAGCATCTATGAGCCAGGCAACAGTACAAATAGCATTAGTTTTACTCAGCAATAAACAGAAAATACAGATGGCTTTCTGTAAGCTCTGGCACCTCCTCACAGAGAATAAAATGGTTACTCACCTTCTTATAACTGTTCCTCAGCAAGTACAGCATACGTCCATTAAACTGTAGATATGTGCACCTCTTTGGCACCAGTTTTCCTAAGCAGTATCTATAGATAGGGATCCATCCACAGCTGAGCTTGATGTGGTACAAATGATGGTATAAAGGTGGAAGACGCCAGCCCTCCTGAAATTTCTTCATACCAGAACCTAATGACAGACTCTGATGTACCAGAGAAGGAGGCTTAGTGGGGTAAGGTACATGATCAACACATCTCGAAGAACAACAGTTATGAGAAGGCAAGTAACCATAATTTCTCTGAGTGTATGTCCATTATACTGTAGGTAACTCCCAGAGTGTTATCCAAGGGAGTGGAGCTTGGAACCTCATGGGAAGAGGGACTGTAGGCCTGCCTTACCTGCATTTACATCTTCCCTTGAAGTAGGAGACAATTCATAATTTCAGATGAAAGTATGAATCAAGGACCATGCCTTTGTTTTACAATGTCTACTGAAGGGACATAAATTCTGGATGGAGAGAGGGGGTATAGAATTTATATCCTGAGAACATGTGTGGTAGGTATAAAAGGCAATGGAGGCATGTCTTCCCTGGGTCTTAGTGCTCAACCTCTCTGCTCTTATTATCCCTATTCTGACTGTTCTTGCAGGTTCCCACAGCAGGCTGTGGCAGCCTGATGAGTCTTTCTTGGGATGGGATCTAGTAACTTAAAAGTGAAAAGCCTTCCAGCTTGCAAAACCTACTAGCACAACTCTGAACCTGTGAAAGAGCCATTAAGTGATAATGAAACCATTTAACAAGCATGTGGGAACCCAGAGATAAATATCAGTTTCTGAAATTTCTGACAAAAGCAGTTGTGCATACTGTAACGTGTCTACAGGGCCTTGGTTTAAAATGTGCTTTAAATATTTCATCATTTTGTTGCTGAACATTATAAAATCACATCTGTAAAAAAATCCTCCCATAGATTTTTAGATGCACAATCTGAGTATTCAGCTTTAGCCTTAAATGCTTGGTTCTTCAGACATAGTTTTTAAATTAATTTTTCAAAGACCACTCTTATCTAAAACACCCATCATATAAAAACTTGCCTCCAAAGTCTTCTTGTCCATCGCTGCTGCTGTAATCTTTTTTCTTTCACCCCAGTGTTGAAGAGAGTCCTTAAAGAGACAACAGTCTTCCCGGTAGCTGAACAAATGAGTTTACCTTTCTTTACTTCTGACTATTTGATGACCTAGTTTTAAGAGATCCCTCCATCAAAGTCAATAAGATATAAAATTCTTCTATGCCTAAAATCTTGGGAACATATTTTTAACTTTAACATATGGTGACATTTCATAAAGATGTCTATTGTTGTGCAGATCACACAAAATAAATTAGCATTCTTTGTTTCTGAAAGCAATGAATGTTATGAACACACTAAGCGCCCGGACAGATTCATTTAAAATAATGTCTTTGTTTCAGTATGTTAAATATGTCGGAATCAGGAATGATTATTTTATGAAGGTTTAAGAGAACATTTAAAATATGAAATAATCTTGGAAATATTGGCTAAGAAAATGTAAAAGAGAGATGCGCTGCATTATGCATGCCGTAATATTTAATGTTGTTTTCATCAGGATAGCGGACTTGCTCTTACTACACCATTTTTGCAAATAAATCTCTGATATTTCAGGAGATATCAAAACACCTGTGACTGACTTTTTTTTTATTCCCAGATGTAGTGCTTTTAATTAGGCACTGTCAGCATGTCCCATCTTCACAATCTGGCATGCGGTGGAGAGCATGCACTATTTTCTTTAGAAAGAAATTTTAGAAAAGTGTGGGTTTTTTTTTTCAAATGTCATTTGTTGCATTTGGGTTCAGGCAATTGACTGCAAGGGGTGAGCAGGGAGGGGGAGGAAAGAGAAGAAGGAGAAAAAAGGGGGCAGGCCTGGACAGAGTGGGGGGTGGGGCCTGGGTGAGGAATGGGCATGGCCACAGGCTGGGGAGCTAGTCTCCCCAACCTGCAACTTCTCCCACTGCCCATGCCGGAGTACAACATGCTTAGCCCATTTGTCTAGTGTGAGGGACTACCAGGCAAGTAGGAAATCAAACAACCTAATGTGGAAAGACAAAGAAGGACCAGATGGATCCAGGCTGAGTGGCATTATATCCTTGACAGAAGAGCCAAATCTGCTATTGCAAGGTCTGCTTTGAAGTTGAGGAACCAGCTTACATAGCTGAATGACCCTCTGTGGAAGAGTCCTGCATCATTCTTTAGTAGGGATGTAAGTAACTAGTGGATTATCTGATAAGCATAAGCTTATCAGATAGTCAACTAGTGATGCAACTAGTCCAGTGTTTCTTAAACTTTTTAAGACCGAGGAACACCAAACAATATTTTTTTTTTATGCAGAACACCAAGGGATGGGGGAAAGTGGTTGAGAAAAAAAAAAGACTTTGCCCTTTTAGCAGGAGAGCAAAGGCGGCGGCCATTTTGAACTCTGCTCTCCGCGGCACACCTCCGACCACCTCACGGCACACTGATGTGCCACAGAACACACTTTAAGAAACATTGAACTAGTCACTTCTGCCCCTTGATGCTTCTATTAGAGAGAGGCGCAGGGGAGGTAAGTCCTGCAATCCCTTCAGGGCTTCCTTTTGAAATGTACAAGAGCCCCAGTACTACATTTAAAAGGCTGAGATGCTGCAGGGAGCATGGGGCCAGTCCTCTGCTTGCTCCACACTCCCTGGGGGGCTTCTGCTCTTAAAGAAGAACTGTTACAAAGCAAGAGAACAGTTAGCACATCTGTGCCTCCTCGACCCACCAGTGAAGATAAATACCTATCCTGCCTACTTTCTAGTACTGGAACACATTTTTCTTGCAAGTGTAATTCAGGTGCCTTATATTGGATTGTGGTAGGGTAGATACACCCAGTTCTGTACACTGGACAGCCTCCTTCACCAATGTAGAAAATTATCAGTCACAAACAAATCACTCTTTAGGACTTTCTTCCAGTCTCCATTTATTATAAAAAAGAAAAACAAAACTTCCAGCTGGAACTTCCCACCTGGAGTGTCCTTTCTTCAAGAACCTATTCTTTCCCTGTTACAACTTCTCTTTGTAGTTTCCTTTCCCCTCCAGTTTTACAGGGAACACTCAAATACATCTGATCAGTGAACAGAACTGGCTGGCTCAAGGACTCTGGTTTTTAAAAGAACCAGGTCATCCCATTAAGCACCCAATTATTAATTAAAACATCTTACATGCCCTGGTCCCCAAGAATGAAAAATCTGAAAAATACCAGTGGAAACTCTAGTAGGTGTAGTAGCAAATCGAATGATGAGAATTGGGAAATTTCTGGGTAGAATGGCTTTATCAATTCTGAAAAGTTTAATAAAACAAAGCATTTCAAAGAGAACCAAAATGTTCAATTGACACTGAAGACGCTATAAGAAATGCTGCCAAAGCCATACTTGTAGACAGAGCTTGGAGCACAAGTATAATGGAGCTGAAAACTTCATTTTAGATGTGTATGGGAATGTAGATATACAGGTGAGATGGGATACTCTGAATAAACATAAATTAGTAACATAAAGCTACCCATGGAAGGAAGAGATGTGGTAAAGGCAATATTTCAACAGCAGCAAATATAAGTTAAGGATAACCAAAATAAGCAGGTGAGTGGACAAAGAAGCAAAAAATGTTCACAAAAGAAACTGGTTAAATTAATATGTGATTTGAAGCAATAACAGGCCAGAAGAGCTAGAGCCTAAAGCATACCAGAAAGGAGCTATGTTTCGATACAAAAAGAATGAGAAGAGGTTTTCATGCATCTCTAGCAGGACTGCGTTACAGAGATTTTAACTCTTCTCTTTGATGCCATTTGTTTTTTTTTAATTGCTAGACAATGATAGTTTACTTAGGGCTGGACCCAGTACTTTTGGCATAAGGGTGATGAAAGTTACACTTTCCCTGTGCCAGTCAAGTCCCATTCACCTAGAAAAGTGAAGCAGACATTGGTACCATTGTTCCCTTCATTGAGGTTTCTGTGACCTGGGGAAGCTGAAATTAGACTCAGGGCTTCACAGGACCTCCACTGAGAAACCATGAAGAGGATGCTCTGAATTAGTCGACAGTTTACTCCTCACCTAGCAGTTAATTTCCTTTCTTGGGATGTGCTAGCTCTTATGAACTTTATGGAGACGGGGAGATTATCTCTGTTTGCTACTGAAGACGCAATGGCAGGACTTCTTCTCTCAGGATACGTCTACACTTGCTCCCTAGTTCGAACTAGGGATGCAAATGTAGGTGACCAAAATTGCTAATGAAGCAATTTCTAACCCTAACCCTAACCCTCAAAAAATGAGGAGTAACGTTAGTTCGAACCAAGGGGTTTGGTTCAAACTAACATGTCCCGGCACGCACTTTCACTTTCGAAACAGCTGTTGAGCGGAGATCAATGCACCAGCGCAATCATGTTAATGAAGCATGGGATATTTAAATCCCCACTTCATTAGCAATTTCGATAACCTACATTTGCATCCCTAGTTCGAACTAGGGATCAAGTATAGACGCGCCCTCAGCTATTGCTATTATTAAAGACCATAGGCTGAATGGAGTCCTTCTAATACACTTTATTTAATCAAATATCTTTGATCCTACTCAATCTTTCTACACCCTGCCGTAGGTCCATTCATTTGTGGTTTCTCATGGTCCATGCAAACCCTGAGAACATTTTCTTTCTGAACTCCCTGTTGCTAGTACAGTGAATAGAGAGTTTTGACTTTATGAGGGATTTTCTCTTTGAAGTTTTCCCTGCGCCATCTGAATAATCCAAGTATCAAGCAAGATTTGAGAAGACATGGAAGGCCTCATTCCTCAGAATTTACATTTCTGAGCAGATCTCTGCAGATTTCTTTTACCTCATGATACCCAAAAGAAACTCAAAATCTTATGAAATACCCACCAGCAGCATTTCTTTAGGATGAACGCATCTTGTTAATAAAGATAACCATATTATTCATGCAGCTGCAGCAGCAAACAATGCACTAAAGCATCAGAACTCACACTCATGAGATTTGCAGGCCCTGTCAAATTGCTTGCTTCTGGCTATCTTCAATCTCATAAAATTTTCACATTCATCATGGACAGTATGAATTATCCCACTATTTAACAAGGAGTCTTTGGGGGCATTTAAACTTGTTTGGAAATAAATAATGAATGCATTCAACATTACTAATTAGCAAAACTCAGAAACAGCTACAGTTACAGCTCCTGGAAACCTTTTCTAAACTTGTCAGGCAGTTAATAATGAATAAGTTGGAAATGACTAATTAACACAGTGTAATAACAGCCAATGTAAATTGTGAAAGGATGCTACTTTCAGTTCATAGTTTCAGTACTTGAGAACATCCTGACCTTGCTACATCAGCTTTTTACTTTAATGAGAGCAATGTAGGTACACAATCTGTCAGAGATGCTACCAAATCTTGGAGGAAGAGTGAACTTTCATAGTAAACTTCTGGAGAGGTGTACATGAAATGAGCAATCAAAAGAAAAACAGAAGCGACAATATGGCCAAGACAGAGGCAGGCCTTTGAAGTTTAAGTTGAGTTTCCTCCTGTGTTTTAAACACAGAAGGTGTTTAACAGTTAGATAACAGGAGATACATCTTTGACATCGTACTCATCTAACAGATATTTTACAGCTGGTTAATATGCAGCAGTGGGGAAAACTGCTCAGCTATGAAATAAAGTTGGGTTTAACTAGTGTATCTACATTTACCAGTTGGCGGGCTTGAGAGAAGTGAAAGTGCAGCATAAAAGACTCAAACTGAGATGGCCTGTCACCTCTGTCCTTGAGGGAGACACACAGATTATGGTGACTGGAACAGGAGTCAGACAGACAGCAGAGCCTTGGACTAAGGTCTTGGAGAATCTGCACTGCATGGAACTGACCAAATATTTGTGCTGTGCCTGGACAGACTCCATGTTTGGGAGGAGAAACTGGGCCATACCCTGACTGACCTGCATGCCCTGGATAGCCTGCACATAACTGGGACTGCTTCAGTGTGCAAGCTGAGCCTGTATAGGGACAGTACGTGGGAAAGAGCAGGCTGTTACAGCAGTCAGAGGGGAAGCACTCCAGAGTACCTCCCAGAAGCAGAGAGGCCATTTGATTTCTTTTGTGCAGAGGCTTGAGACTGACTGTAGGCCCCCTTTTGAGGAAGGGGAGGTCCTGTGACTTTTAGCCCAATAGGGATTTAAACAGGGATTTCTGTTACTTCTCAAAACACACTTCCTAGCCTAGTCCTGTGGAAATACATTGGAACAAGGGGTTATTAATGATTCTTACGATATTTATCTATAGTCCAACAGCTTCAACACTGGGCCAGAGACCATGAGCAAGCAAACATGAGAATGAGTTTAGCCTGCTTCTCTGAGCACTCACCAAGGGGAGGGGCCAGGATCCACTGCCTCTACTCTGATTTTTTTAAAAAAATGTATCCATATAGGGTTGCCAGATGTCCAGGTTTGAACCGGACTGTCCGGTATTTGAGCTCTCTGTTCGGGAAACAAATTGAGAACATATAATTGAGAAAATATAAATGTCTGGTATTTCTAAATAAAATGTAATATAGACTGTGATGTAATGCCGAGTGTGTCCGGTATTTTTGTTGACACCATCTGGCAACCTTATATCCACAGCTTCAAGAGGAGAGGTTGAAGGAGCCCTCCCATCAGAATATTCCATAGCAAGGGTCCTGAGAGATGGCAGGTCCCTGTTCAAATCCCTTCTCCTCCTCAAGAGGTGGGGAGATTTGAAGAAAGGGGTCTCTCACACTTTAGGTGGGCACTCAATCAACTGGGCTACAAGTTATGAGGGCACACTTCTCCCTACTAAGCAGCACAGACAACTAACACAAAGAGAGGGTGGGCAGCTGAGACTCCCAAGCAGTGGGTGGTGCCACCCTGAAGCCCAGATCTGAGAGATGGGTAGGGCTTAGTGCATACCCTTCCCATGGCACACCCTGCCAATGGCCTATAGCATCTCAGTCAGAGCTCACATCTCTTGAAGCTGAAGTATCTTCTAAGTAGTGTAGCCAAAACCAAGAGTCTTAGCAAAGGCCCGTTACTCTCAGCAGTAGAATACATTGGGTGGAATAGAGAAAGAGAATGTGGATGCTCAGAATGAAAGAGTGTGCAGAAGTTCTATGATTGTACAATTCATAAAGAGAATGAATTGGCATGCCCTTTGTTGGGTTAGCCAATTAGACTGCATCTCTGAATGCCTCAGGCATTCCAATATAAAAGAAACATGAGATATGGAAATCACCTGATCAAACAGTTAAATATCTCAGGGTGGAAGCAGATATATTAGGATATGGTGCATGAAACCCCAGAGGGTATTAACCAGTCCATTACATGCCTTTTAACCTCTTGCTACTTTTGCTTTGTTTATATTTTGTAGCATGAGGTATTATTTCTCTCTTTCTCTTTACTTTTTTTTCATTTTTCATTCATGAATGACTGATGGACATATCCTTAACAATGTCTACCTCTGTGTTAAGCATTCCTAGGCCTTAGTGATATATGGGGCAGTGAACTCCAGTCATCAATTATGTACAGTTAAAAAACAGTTTTCTTTGTATATAATTTTCTTTCATCATTTGCACATATTTTGTCTTTGAATTTCATTAGGTGCTTCCATGTACTTATACTGCAAGAATGAGGAAGTGCAAACAGATGATTAATGCTCTCTATAGAAATATTATTTTATGTCTCCGTCATCTCCTATTTTATTTATTCCCTCTCTAAACACTCTTAATTTTTTCAGTCTCAGAGGAGTAGCTGTATTAGTCTCCAACTTTGAAAACACCAAGTAATCCTGTAGCACCATGGGGTACGTCTAGACTGCAGGCTTTTGTCAACAGAGGCTTTGTCAACAGATACTGTCGACAAAGCCTCTGTCGACAAAGAGTGTCTAGATTACAGCCAGTTCTGTCGACAAAGCAAGCCGCTTTTTCAACAGAGAGTCTAGACGCTCTCTTTTGAAAAAGCACACTGGGGATGCAATAGCGCCTTTTGTTGACAGAACTCTGTCGACAAAAGGTGTTATTCT
>JANRFK010001158.1:37181801-37217325 GCA_030068395.1 Apalone spinifera
TTCATAGATCCAGTCAAAGATGTATTTTAGTCATTTTTGGTTTAAATTGAGATCTCTTCCCTTTATAACTCACTTATCCTCCACCATTCCGAAATCAAGGGTTGTATATACTGACCCAATAGCATATCTTGAAAACTAGAGCCAATCAACAATTTTAAGCATCATTTTCATTCTCAGTGACCCAGAATTAGTAACGTTTGACTACATTTATTTCAGAAGCATTTTGGCTGTAGAGCAGTGTTAGCAGAGTGCCTACAGCACCCAGCATGTGTTTCTACTGGCGGCGCACAGCCACACATGTCTTGGTGCACATAACAAAATGTATTCTGCATTATGGAAGAAAAAAATAGAGGGAACGTTGGTGGTGAGGTATGCTTGGAAGTGAGGAAAAAATCAGTGGTGGTTGAAGGCATTTGGTGAAACTGTGACACTGGTTGAAGTCAATGACAATACTCTCATTTACTTCAAAGAGGCCATGATTTCACCCACATAGCTTTGCAAAGCATGATTCCTCCTTGCTAGTGAGGGAGGCTTTTTAGGTAGGACCACTTGCTTTGCCTATACTGTATGAGTAACTAGAATAATACAGAAATTACTGGAGTACATATCTGTTCCTCCCTACCCTAAGTTCTGTGATCCTAATGTATTGGTATTTCCTCTTGGAGCCAGGAGGATAAGTTCATGTGTACAAATATTATATTGCATTTATTCATATTCTTCATTTTTACCTTTTTTGTTATGTTAGAAAAGGACAGGCAATGTATTTCGTATTTACTAAATGATTAAGTTTTCAATCTTGGTTTGCATCAATGCTACATTTGCATTAAAATTGGAATAAATTATAAAAGATGAAAAAACACCAATTTAAATTTGTGTTTCATAAAATAGAACTGCTTTAAATGTGCGGAGCACATAAGAAATAAGCATTAGTAAAACATAGATTGTATTTAAAACTAATTGCTTTATGAAATAAATGAAGTATTACCTGTTGTTAGTGAAATAAACTTCATTGCCTTCTCTTTTAACATTTCAGAAATTGTATATCTCATTGTCTCACATTTTGCTTATATTCATAGACAGAAAGAAGAAATAAACTTTCATACGTTTTGAACTCTCCACTGGTTTCTCAACTTTAAATAAATTAGTCATTGAAATTAACTAATTAAATAAACTGAGAAAAAGAAAATATTCTCCCACTACCCAAAGAAGAGTCTATTTCTGGCAAAACCTGGGTTAACACCTCAGCAAACTTTGGTTCTGGGTACATAGCTGATTTCTGTCAGTTCAATGGTTTTCCTTTCTTTGAAACTGCTGCAAGCATGTATTTGATATTTAAAAATATTTTTAATGGTATTAATCAATAATAGGAAGTCTAAGTCTTTAGGTTGTCTTAATTTCAATTTTAAATATATTTCTTTTTTTTTTTTTTTAAGAAAAAATGTATATCTATATATATATACGGCTGGGGAGAAATCCTAGATCTACTGAAGTCAATGGGGACAGATTTTTACCTCAGGTTTAGAACTTGGATTTTACTTCTAAGTAACCACATGCACTGTCAATATAGTTTATCAGGGCACCACCTAACTAATCAGAAGAAGAAAAAGCAACTGCCATCGCCATGGGGATGGTGATGAATATTTACTGCAAACATCCAAAGTACTGCCTAAAATGTTTTCAGGACAACTCTTATAGATGCAGCTGTGAGCAAGAATGGAAAACACTCCAGTAGATGGTCTAAGTTTTCCACTGTTCACTTTCCTCTATGCTAATGCACCATTTTATTTCCACTCCATCATAGAGTAAAAGTTTAAATGAATAATCCAGATTTTCAAACCCTTTCTATATATTAAATTCAGCCCAAAATTATCAGCTTGGAGAATAATATGATCCAGGTTATATTTGGCAGGTCAATTTTGTCCCCTTTTAATCAAAGATCAGTTACAGGAGGCAAATGAGTATTATTTTTTTTCATTGACAGTACAAACAGATTATATATTTTTAGATTAAGGAAAACAACCAACCATATATAGGAGAAGAGAAAATGTAAAAAGTACTTCCCCTTGACACCAACCTCCATCCTGAATTCCTGGGACACAGCAGGCAGATTTTTAACATTTTCACTAAAAGCATAAAACAGACAGCAGTATCATAGCTCTGGTCCCTTTAAGAAAGATCATGTCTATGTCAGTTTCTCACCTGCCACTCTTTAATATATAGATTACAATGAATCAAGAAAAATAGTCATTATGGGATTACCAACTTACAGTCTTATTTTTCTGGTACAATGGATTGATGGAGAACATGGGTGGTCGGTGCGGCTAGGGGGAGGCAGGCCCCTACCCCCATCTACAGCCCCATCCGTTCTTCTAAGGTCCCACCCCCATACAAGAAGGGGAGGAGATGGGATAGCATGCTAAGGACAAGCCCCCACCACCACCACCATGGGGAGGGGAAGAGAGGCAGGAGGTGAGCACACATGCCCCAGCCTCCCCAGCTCTGGAGAACCAGAGAGGGAGGAGACCACACAGCTTCAGCCTTCCCGGCCCGGAGCGTCCAGGAGGGAGGAGGCCATGTGGCCAGAGCCTCCTGGCCCAGGACTACTGGGAGGGTGGGCGCTGGGGGCAGCAACACTCCGCCCCCAGAACGCCTACAGTAGGCATTCTGGGGGTGGAATGTGGGTGGAGTCATGCCTGGTGGTTTGGGAAGGCAAAGCTAAGGCTCCTGGACACCCATGATGGAGAATTAAAAACTGTTCAGAGTACGGAAATCAACACGTGGAGTTGAGAATGCTATTGGACTAGGTATAGCTGTACAACTTTCCTCTTCAAGCTGAAACAGAAAGTTATAATATCCCACATCCTAAATTGTGGAATGGGCCTTGAAAGCTCTCACATCTCTGAACAGTATTCCTGGATGTTGTTGGCCCCTGTTTCTTTAAATAGCTCTCTAGAATCAACCCAAATGTTTCCTCCAAAGAGAAGAGAATGTCTGTGCAGAATTTCTAAGGATTGGTGAGTGATGCTCTTCCAAAACAGTCAGAAAGAACAAAAACAACAGATGATAGATAGTTTCAGGAATAAAGCCCGAGGGGCGGGGGAGAGACGGTTCAGACATATACTTTGCTTTTGAGAAGATTGCAGGGCAAAACAAGCAAACAAATGAAATCCAAAACAAACAACAAAATCCTCTGCCAAGATATATTTAAAACTAACAGGTGCAATAGAAAACAGAGAAGAAATTATGTAGAGGGAGTGTTATCTCTGTGGGATATAGCCAGCTCTACAGTAGCATCCTCATGAGTTTGGAAATTTCCAGGCCAAATAATCATTCCAATCCAATTTACTCTGATGACAAAGGAGAATGTTTCCACAAAGTCTGAAGAAAATTCAAACCACTTGAGCATTATGTGTAGTCAGGGAAGTTGACAGTCAACCAGGCCTCTGGGCAAAGTGTGTGGAAGGGGGTGGGCAGCACCACGATCCTGGAAGGGGTGGGGTCTTGGATGGAAGGGGCAGGGCCAAGGGCAGCCAGACCTCAGCGCTGCCTAGAGTGTGCCACACCAGTCGTCCTACCGTTAGAGCCACCCAGAGCATGCCTTTAGAATGACCAGGCCTGGGACAGTTGTCCCCTTTGCACTGTTCCCTGCCACCCCCCAGCAGCAAGCTTGCATGTAATTTACTCTGAGCTTTGGACTACTCTTTGTTTATCTCACTTCATCAAAAACGAGTGTCTTGTACTGGATTTTTGAAAGCAGCTGAATGATTTAAGAGGATAGGTTCCTCTAAAAATAAGTAGAGTTCATGTTTCTAATTCACAGAGGTGCTTTTGAAAAATCTCATCTCTGCCCATTAACTTGTGGTGACTGTTTTGCTTGAAAAACTACTCCTTCTAATTATAGTACAAAATTGGGGTTGAAAGAAAGAACATTTTCTGCCATCCAAAATAGGTGTATTATAAAAACAATTACATAGCTGTATATGATATCATGTAATCAGAAAAAAGTTACAGTGATAAGCAGAAATGTAGTATGTGTAAGAACCAAATACATGTTCGAATGGGCTTTTGGACTTGTAGGGTTTTGGTTTGTTTTTAACTATTGGGTTGATTTGATTCCTTTCCTTCTCTGAGTGAAGAGGCTCCGGAGACTCAGGAAGCATGGACAGAGAAGCTGCCGCACTGCAAGATATAGCCTAGACTTGCAATGACCAAGGTTTTTCTCTTTTGCCTTCCTCTGCAGTATGTGAACTCACTTATTTATCTACCATTATGAGGGCCTCAGGCATTAGGAGTATGTCTAGACTACATGGCTCTGTCGATGGAGCCATGTAGATGAGTTTACTAGACATAGGAAAATGAAGTGGCGATTTAAATAATCGCTGCTTCATTTACATCAAAATGGCCGCCGTGTTGTGCCGATCAGCTGTTTGGCGGCACAGCGGAGCAGTCTGAAGATGTCGCGGTCGACAAGGGAAGCCTTTGTCGACTGCTCCGGTAAACCTCATTTCACGAGGCATACCGTTGACGGAGCCATGTAGTCTAGACATACCCGAAGTTCATCTCAGGCTTTGTCTACACTGCAGAGTTTTTGCACAAGAAGCTTTTTGTGGAAGAGATCTTCTGCAAAAACTTTTTGGGCAAAAGCGCATCCACACCTCAAAAGCGCAATATGCTTTTGCGCAAGAGAGCATCGATACTGCATGGACACTCCTGCACAAGAAAGTTTTGATTGCCATTAACAGAATGGCCATCAGAGCACCTGTGCTTTTTCTGCACAAGAAACCCCTGCGAAGCATCCATATTTGCCTTTTTGCACAAGAGTGGTAGCGGAAAAAGAAGTTATTCCTCATGGGGTAGTGGAAAAAGGAGTTATCTCCCCATGAGGAATAACTCTACCGGCAAAATCCCTCTGTCCTGTCAATTTACTGTATTTTTTGTGTGTGCAAAAACACACTTGAGATGTGGAAGCTTCACCGGTTTTTACGCAAAAACCTTGTAGTGTGGACATAGCTATAGTGCCTCCCTTTTTCTACCTGTAGCACAGTGTATTTTAGTCTCCTGTGGTCTATAATACTGTGGTCTGATTTTGGCTGTTGGGTTTAGTATGTGGGTGCTGGGTAACGTTGATGGCCTGTGATACACAACAAGTTGGGCTAAATAATGTGGTGGTCTCTTAACCCTTAAACCCTATGACCATGAGCCATCTCCCAAGGTTATATTAATGGCTAAGATACTTCATATGAAGAGGGATGGAAGGCCATTCTCGATGGAACTCATTCTCCCCCGTTCATTCCCAGACATACTGTTCATTCTGTTTCAAGCGAATGCTGATGCAATTACGACTCAAGCCACTACACCATGATGTCACAAGTGTACAAGAGGTTCTCTGTGGCAATCTTTTGCTTAAATAGATTCTTCTTTTTATCATTTCCATTATAAAGTAAAAACCAACTTGCTAGGATTATATTTTTAATAGAATAGGGGTTGATTTTCAATACTTGATACGTGTTTGGAAACTACTAGATTCCACTGTGAATTAAGTCAGAAATACATCTTACGTAATTTTATGCTGCTAACAGAATGATTTAGATCTGAGTAACTTTAACAAGCCCTTTCGTACATCAATAATGCTGTAAAGTGTAAAATGAATAATTACAAATGAAAGCTTAACAAAGGGACTCCTCTATCTTGAGGGGCGGGGGCAAAACTTGATTAATGGATCACCATTGTAGCTTGTCCTGAAAACAGGTGGAAACTGCAGGGGAGATTTTCATAAGATCAAAGGTGAGTTAGATGTCTCACATGTAGTCACTCAATGGAAACTGAGAGCTTAACTCCCACTTGTGCTTTTGAAAATCTGTCCTTTATGTTTTAGCCAGTGATTTAATCCAACAGACTATTAGGTGCCCAGGACTTTTGAAATTCTGGGCAGTTCTTTAGTCTTCTAAATAAAATATGGGCTTGAGAGACTAACTTTAGGCCTCATTTTAAAAGGAGAAACAAACAAATAAAACAAACCAACACTTTGTCCTGAGTGTGTAATAGCTCCCTAAAATATGGGGAAATGAGCATTTGGCAGGAATAAGCAAACTTATTCAGAAATAGTAAGAACTCATCTAAAGCCCGGTCAGTGGAATGGTTTTGTACTTGTCACCTAACTAAATTTTCTAGAAAAACCCGAGTCATGTCTTCTGCCTTCAGCAAAGCTAACAGTGAATATTTTAGAACATGGAGTTAATTCAGAAGAAATACATTTAAATTCTTGATGTTCTAAGTACTTTGAGCAATCATTAACAGATTTTTTTCCTGCATTGCACTTTTAAATTTATCTACAATGATGATTTGCCTACACAGGTGCCTTCACCAGATTTGGGCCTTTATTTATTAATGGAATTTGAAATTTAGTAACTTGCTTTGTGAGCTTACACTCTCAATAGCAAATCTGATATTTGAAGATGATTAATATTCTACTAGACATTTTAACTTCTGTTCAGATATTAATTAAGGAGTGTAACTTCCTCAAAAATAATAAGCTCAGGCTTCAAACTCCTTAGTCCCTTGCCACTGAACAGGATTGCTGCCATCTTGACAACAATTTGAAAGTGAAGAGTTTTCAATACTAAGTTACAAGTCATGCTAAACCAATGATACCTTTTTCCATTCCCCATTCATTTATCTTGCAAAACCATCAGTGAAAAGTACCATATGTACAGCATTTGTGTACATCATTGCATAGGTTATGAAATAGTTTGGACAGAAATTGAAGAAACTCATTGCTAATCAATTGCAATTCAAAGTGGCCAGGCTGCATGTTTTGAAACATAACAGCACACATTAAACCCATAGGCTGCGTCTATACTGGCATGATTTTGCGCAAAAGCAGCCACTTTTGCACAAAATCTTGCTGCCTGTCTACACTGGCCGCAAGTATTTGCGCAAGAACACTGACTTTGTAATGTACAAAATCAGTGGTTCTTGCACAAATACTCTGATGCTCCTTCTCAGGGATAAGCCCTCTTGCGCAAGTATTCTTGCGCAAGAGGGCCAGTGTAGACGGCCACATTAATTTCTTGCACAAGAAAGCCCGATGGCTAAAATGGCCATCAGAGCTTTCTTGTGCAAGAGAGCGTCTACATTGGCATGGATCCTTTTGCGCAAAAGCTTTGCTTTTGCACACAGGCACATGCCAGTATAGACGCTCTCTTGCGCAAATACTTTTAACGGAAAAACTTTTCCGTTAAAAGTATTTGTGCAAAATCATGCCAGTCTAGATGCAGCCGTAGGCTCTGAGTTAGACAATTATTCTTAGTCCAACTAGCATTAAATTAAAGTATTTGTTTAAATGAACAAGACTAGGAGTATTTGCAGGACTGGCATCTAACAGTTTAATAGATACAGTGGTTTACAAAGAAAAAGGGCATGATACTTTGGAAATAGTAATATAATTTTTCTAACCATAAGTTTCCTGGATTGTAAACAGGAAGCTATACAACATTTTCATTATACACACATCAGTATTGCAGTTCACAATGAAACTGTTGATTGCTCTATAATCATTTCACAGTAAGTAGCCTTACTAATACCAGTTTTAAACTAAAACCCAGGCCCTGAAATGGGGGAGGGGGAGTAAATGGGCAGTTGCCCCAGTGTCCAGTGTTTCAAAGGGTTCTGGGGCTCCTGGCCACAGCCAATGCTATGGCAGTCAGAGCCCTGGACCTTTTAAATTGCCACTGGAGTACCACACATAGGACTGTGGGCAGCTCTGAGAGCTGGGGGTGGGGGGGCACCATGGTCTGGATGGCACTGAGGGCCCCCAGCCCTGCCTCTTCCACCTAGAGACCTCTCCTTCCAGAGTTTGGAGCTGGCTCCCCCATATCTTGCCCAAGAACCCGCAGAGGTTGTCGGCTCCCCTGCAGAACCTTATTATCTTATACAGAAGCAGCATTTGCACAGGTTGGTGTTTGTCCTAGATCATCTTACAACTTTGAAATGTCTCTACTTGCTATAATTAACGCAAGTGTTTAAGAATTAATAATTTGATAAAGCCAAGATATTTTAACTGTTTCCATCTACTCTACTGTAGCTGTTTCCAGCACAGCACAATCAGCAGTGATCATTATCATTATGTTCAGCCTTTCTGTGATTTAAAAATAATTGGGCTTTTTAACATTCAAACGATGACATTTTTTTCTTGAACCAGTCCTAGATGCCATCAAAATCAATCTTAAGAATTTCCTCAAGTCCTGTATTTTTCTTGATGTGCAGTGTATAATTTACATTCACAAAGAGGTTATTCTCTGCATGTCTGTAGTAAACAGAACATACAAAAGGCACTAACACAGAAATCTTTGGTAACCTCCTTTTGATCTCTCTAACATCAGGCCTTAAAGCAGAAACTTTTCTTCTCAGTTCTCTGGTAAAACAAAAAAAAGCAGTGATGTAGCATATTAAAGACTAACAAGATGGTTTATTAGGTGAGGAGCTTTCCTGGGGCAGACCCACTTCTTCAGATCATATTCTGAAAGTGAAATGGCATGACCATATATAACAGAGGAATACAATGCAGAAGTAAACAAATCATCTACATAGTATAGAAGGTAGGAGGGAGGGGACAAGAAAGATGAAGGAAAGAAGGAGGAAATTGCTTATTGTAAGAGTCAATTACGTGGCTAATCTGGAGTTATTACGAATCTGGAGTTATTACGAGGTGGGGAGGCTGTTTTTGTAATGTGTAAGGTAATTATCATCTAAATTAAGGGTCAAATTTTAGCATAAATAAAAGTTCTGAAGTGTCCCTCTGTAATCTGGTGTTAAAGTCTCTTTGAAGTAGGAGGCATGTTGTCAGGTTTCTAAGGGAATGGCCAGTTTGGCTGAAATGTTAGCTAACAGGTTTCTCTGTGTGGAGATGTCTGATGTCTGATTTGTGAGCATTAATTCTCTGGCGAAGTGACTGTGTGGGTTTGCAGAACATTTCACTAGCTCAACAGTCTTACTTTTTTAAAAGATTTAATTCTTCTTGTGCCCTTACTATGAATACATACCATTTGGCAACAGGACAAGTTACATAAACCCCTTCCCCAATATTTCCCAAAGCTGGTTTGTAAAAGGTCTAAACGGGTATTAATGCATCAGGGCTGCATGGAGGGCAAGCCAAATGGTCTATGAAATGAGAGTGTTTGTTGACTGTGATTACACCTCTGAAGAGCAAAAGGAATGAAGATATTTTGGTCTCAGAAGAAAGATTTAAAAGAGAAAAGTACCAGGTGAGTTATTCTCTATTCACCATGGGGTAGACTGACTCACGAACCTTATCCTGGATTAATGGTCAGCTCAGCTCACGCTGAGGAGGCCAATAGTGAGAATTTCCCCCAAAAGAAAGCAGCAACAGGAAGGCAACTGGATGGAAGTTCAGATAAAGCACAGAGGAGATTCAGATATAATCTGCTTCAGAGAAACAGACTTCCATGGTATGCTCAGCAATGTCAGGCAAAGAGCCCACTCTCCTGTGTCTGTATAATATCACGTATCTGCATCAACCTCATCAGGACCTGTGGTAATAGCAAGTAAGTCTGCTAATGGCCCAGAAGCATATACTAAGCACTTATCCCTGATTCAGCCCCTTTTCCCCACACTAGGTTCATTAAATCACATCAATACTCAGTCAGGGTTCTGAAAGGAATAACTCATTCTCCATAGTGTGCACAGCACACAAGGTCAGTAGATCCTTTCAATAGGACAACATTTCCAGCTGGGGGGGGGGGGGAAGTAAAACCCAAATCTATTGTCTCAGATGGAAAGATACAAGAATTAAAGGGGAAAAGGAGAGTCACAACAGGAAAAACTCTCTGTCTACAATCCTGCTTGGAAAACACAGAGGAATATGAAAGGGCAAACAGATTCTACCAATACGTGGGTCAGCCTCAGGCAAAGGCAGATTAACAGAGGGAAACAATCAATGATCTGAAAAAAGGAACGTGCAAAATAAAGTCATATGCTCCCTGGGATACAGATCTATGGCAGAATTCAGACCTTAAATTTGCCACTAAAGTAGAGAGATGATGCAGGGCAAAGAGTCTTTTCCAAAGGCAAATAAAGCTACTCTAATACTATAACTTTTTAATAACAGAGGAAAGAGAGACATCTAGTTGCTGAAGAGAAATTAGCAGGACACTGCTTAAATAATTGATACAATTTAACAGTAAAACCCAAAATGGTAAGGAACTACACTAGGACTTTATTTCAAAATAACCCCTCTTAGGTCGAATTTATAAGAAGCGCATCCACACTACTGAGCCAGGTATTACAAAACAGCAGGCTGGTTATTTCAAAATCTGTACTCCTACTTTTCTTGGGCTATGTCTTCTGCAAAAGAGATCTTCCGCAAAAAATTCTGACACAAAAAAGCGCTTGAGGTGTGGACACCTTGCCAGTTTTTGCACAAAACCAGCCGTTTTTGCACAAAAAACTTGTAGTATAGACATAACTTTGGGGAATAACACTAATTTCAAGATAATTATTTTGAAATAGCATCAGCGTGGACACTCCCATGCTGCTATTTCAAAACAACTACTCCCCAGAGTAATTTGAACGAATTACTCTACAGTGCTTCTGAGAACTCTAAGTCGAGGTAGTGTGTTCAAATTAACAGAGCCTGCCTCGGACAAATTTCAAGGCATTCCCGTAGTGTGTCCATGCTAATTCAATTTTGTTAAATCAGGAGTTATTGAGTCACTTTTCGTAATTTCAAAATAATTTCCTAGGGTAGACATGCTGCAAATGACCGACGGGGACAAATTGAAATCATCTGAAAACATAAGTCTGCATCACAACAAACACCATCGCAAAAACCAAAAAGGAAACAGGAGAAGTAAAAAAGTCTTGTCCCAAATATATCTGTATTCAAGAGGATTGTTCGGAAAATATGCACACCATAGGGTTTTTTTTTACAAGTTTTTATGTTGTGCACTATATTTTACCTTCTTTCTCACAACACATATGTTGCAAATAACTTGAAATATAATCATATTTTTAAAGTGAGGATACATTATGTGCTAAGCAAACTCAAAAGTTGAGAATAGCTTTAAGATTTGTATATAAAATGGAAGGGAGGCTGCATGACACTCTATGAGTTAATTCTCTTAGTCTGCCCCCTTGGTGCAGTTCAGTTCCCCATCTCTGCCATCAATGGACTCAGGGATCTTGGGTAAGGAATGTTATCTTTCTATGCCTGGCTCTTGCTACATGCAATAGGAAACAATAGTTTGTCTCCACAGATATTTTGTGAAACCTGTTTCATTCATATTTAAAAGCATTTTGAAATCTTCAAAGGAAAAGTTCCAGATACAAATTTTAAGAGTCAGTCCCATATCTTGTTACAAATATTTAATATCCTCTGAGAGCCTTAAGATGTAATTACCTCTCTCTCTCTCTCTCTCCGTCTCTCTCTTTCTTTGTGTGTGTGTATCAAGAAAACGGTTTGGCTACGTCTACACTGGCATGATTTCCCGGAAATGCTTTTAACGGAAAAGTTTTCCGTTAAAAGCATTTTCGGAAAAAGAGCGTCTAAAGCACTTTTTGCAGAAAAGTGTCCGTGCCAATCTAGATGCACTTTTGCACAAAAAAGCCCCAATCGCCATTTTCACGATCGGGGCTTTTTTGCGCAAAACAATGCCGTCCTGTCTGCACTGGCCCTTTTGCGCAAATGATTTGCGCAAAAGGGACTTTTGCCCGAACGGGAAGGGCGAAGTATTTCCGCAAGAAGCACTGATTTCCTACAATAGGAAGTCAGTGTTCTTGCGGAAATTCAAGCAGCCAGTCTAGACACAGCCTTCGTGTATATAAGAGATGGAACAACTCAATGAGAGAACTAAAGACACCTTTGATAACTGCCAGTGTTATATAAAAGTATATAACACTTTCATCAGATCAACCTTACTGGTTTCTAAAAAGTCAAATATATTGGATGTTAATATATTTATTTTTAAACTGTTTATTTTGAACTGAGTGTGATGTCCAGATCAGCAGCTGCAAAACACAAAAGCTAAAAAAATGCCTTTTATGGCCACCCAAACCTCAACTGTAGCAGGAAGCACTGATGCCATGGTAACCCCATTTTTCATACACAATCAATCACACATAGAGGAAGAATATCTGTGACTAAGCCAGTGTATTACGCCAATCAGACAATGTTCAGCCAACCATAAAACCTATTCTGTGATATGTGCAACAAAACCAGTCCAGACTTCACTGTTTTTGAGTGCAGGCTGCTGTGTGACCGACCGCACTTTGCATACATTTAATATTTCCTTTGGGTGTGACAGAATCATTCAGGTGTGAATCTTGCACTTTCAAGTTCTTGTTGTTTAGCTTTTAATACAATTCAAAAAGTGCTACAATAATACTGAACTTGCCTTCTGCTGATCATCTTTTGTTTAATATCTAATTAATTAATTGCATGCATATCAAGAGGGTGACCTGGCTCCTTAAAATTCGTTTAGGAGTGAAATAGTAACTTTTTTAACAAACCCTACAAATGCTACCATTATGGTCTGCTGTTCACAAAGCAAACAGGAGCATCTCAAAACTGATGGTATGAAAAGCAATTTTCTTCACAAACAATTGATGTAAAATATCACATGGAAACATCACACGCAATACTAGGGAAACTGTTCTCTGACTGAACATGTTTGAAATGCTCATTTGCTTTGACTGAATGATGGAAACAGCCACAGATCTGCCAACCCAAAGGAAAGATACTGATCATGGCCTGTGAAGATGCTCAATCAAAGAGTTCTTAATAATCATGCAGTGTATCCGAGCAACAGCCTATGTTCCAAACCCCCAACCTACAAATTGCTTTTTAGAGATTAGAAGAGAACTTTGTGACATGGAAACAAACTTTTATTTGAACCACTTCATAATCTTCTGGTTCATAAGGATGGCCCAGCAACTTCCAGTCTATTGCATTAGGGTATTACTTGACTATCTGTCCTATAAAAGACAGTACTTTAAATGTAGTACTTTAAAGACTAACAAGATGGTTTATAGGTGATGAGCTTTCGTGGGCCAGACCCACTTCCTAAACCATCTTGGTAGTCTTTAAAGTGCTACATAGTTCTGTCTTTTGTTTCAGCTACAACAGACTAACACGGCTGCATCTCTATCTGTCCTATAGTTCACATTACTTTGTGGTCTTCATTATGGTGAGATTTTTTCGCTGCTCATAATTCTTTTGTGTAGTGAGGACCAGTATACTCTCATGGGCTCCCTCATAGATGAGCTATATTGTTATAGGTACAATTATCAACAGTGAAGTGCATCATATCAGCCTTGACCAAGCCTTAATTTGATAAGCTACTTCTCCCTAGGAGTCAAATATAAATACACACCAAGCAATGTGGCTTAGCTTCATATCATATTTTAATACGAGGAGTTCAAACATATGGTGCGAGATTGTTGCAAGCCCCAGCTGTGCATGTGGACTAAAGACACAAAATGAGACGTGCCTACGCTCTTCAGGGCAATCGGGGAAGGTTAAAGTTCAGACCATTACATACCCCTCTTGCATTTGCTATAGTTATTGGTAGGGCATCAGCCAGTAGGGAACAGAGGCCTGTTGCCTGGTCCGTTGTCTACTTCTAGTGGAGACTACCAGATCCTTGGACAATCCAACTATCTGTGTGTGGTGCTGTTCTACGGCATTTAGAGAGAGCGTATGTGATGTTAGAATATTTTTGCGGTAGTTTTGCTATGTTGTGCCACAAAAAAGCATCAAATGTAGACTGAGGCAAAAAATGAGAGTCCAGTGTCAGCTTTGTAGATGGTGGCCACTAAGATAACATATTACATCCACAAAATTTTGCACAAGCACTAACTGATTTAGCCTTGCACCTCCTCTGTGAATGAAAACAGCAGCAAAGAGCTAAACCTTTAGCTCTAGGTGGATGTACTTATTTCCAATGGTTCTGAGGCCACAGGAAAGCAGTATGATAGGGAGGGCGGAGGCTCTGCAGTTTGATAGGGAAGGCCTTGAGTAGGCCTCTTTCCCATAGTGAGTCCCACTCTGCTGGCTTCTTCTCCTGCCCCAGCTGGACCCCTCAATGAGATACTCTCCCACACATCTCATTAAATAGAACCATATTGAAATCGGGAAGGGACCATACATTAGAAATTCCCCTCTGCCCCTCCTGCCTCAGCAAGGACCTGCAGTGAATACATTTCTTAAGGTCCTAAGGATAGAACAACCACAGAGAAAGTCAGTGGAAGAGCCAGGATTACATTTTAAGAATTCCTGGCCCCCAGACCTGCAGCTACATCACTTCTTTCCCCCATACTCACTGTCTCCAGAATTAAGTACCTGGAAGACTTAAAGAAAAGAAAAGAATCTCTCCTGCTTTGTTATTCTGTGTTTAATACCATGCCTAAGTTGTTGGAAAAGGTTTGGCAGCGTGATCTAGTATGATTGTTGTACTTGTCTCTGTTTGTTTGCTGCAAGTTGTTTTCTTTGGCTTTCATTTCTGAACCATTTCCCTGGTCTGCTGGGCAAGCGGCTGCTGCTGAACTATTTTTATGCGCTTGGCAATGATTGGGGAACTGTTGCTCTAACATAAGAGCAGGGCTGATGAGAGAGAGGTGGAAGAGGGAAACGGTTCAGAGGGTGGGGAGCCTCCGAAATGCCTGTCGTGTCTCTGTCAATAAAATGAAATGGAAGGGCAGAGAACACAGTGTCTTTAAACGGGCCTGTATAAGAAATTGTGTGTGTGTGAGAGAGAAATGGGCCACGATGCACTGTATACATGTACTGCAGCAGCATATGATGATCTGAGTGTGACCAAAAGCAAGGGACCATAGGGCTACGTCTAGACTGCTTTCTTCTGCAGAAAGATATGCAAATTCAGAGCTAAACTGCCTGTGTTCTTCTGATCATGTTATCGGAAGAGGTTTTGTCGAAAAAGAAAGCAGTTTAGACGTGATTCTTTTGGAACAAAACCCCTTTTTCGAAAGACCCTTCTTCTTAAAAAAATGAGGTGTGCAGGGTTCTTTCGAAAAAGGGTGGGTTTTTTTTCCGAAAGAACCATGTCTAAACTGCTTTCTTTTCGACAAAACCTCTTCCGATAATGTGATCGGAAGAAGAAGACATGCAAATTAGCTCCGAATGTGCATATCTTCTTTCAGCAGAAGAAAGCAGTCTAGACGTAGGTGTCCAAAGGAAACAGATGTGAAGTTTTTCTAGAAAAACAGGCCAGCTGGCAACTGAGCAAGGGCTCATGGATTGTAACCCTCCACCTAAGAGTCACTCAAGGCTAGTTATCTTATCAAATGAGATATCCGGAAAGGTGCATCACAAAGAGGCAGTGGCAAACATTTGCCAGCCAGCATACAGCTGCTCCTGACACAGAAACCAGAGATACCTTGTTACATCTTGGACCATAGTTCAGGCAATATTTTGGGCTTCAGTCAAAATTCCTGTCTACATCAGATTTTGAAACTTTCACTAAACATAACAAGCTTCCTTTTGAAATGACATTCTTACGTTTACTCTTAAATCAGGGAAGAATATTTTGTGTAAGTCCCATATGAATTAGACAAATAATTACTGTGTGGCAGGGCAGGGGAAATTTAGTATTTGGGACACTGGAAAAAGGGTCTTCTCTTTTCTGGGAAGGTAGATATTATAAATGGCTTGAATGTATTGAGAATGGAAAGAATAAACAGCATAGGTACGTCTACACTGTATGGCTATTTTGAGATACCAGAGGTATCTCAAAATAGCTACCTCGCATCTACACAAGCTGCCCATTATTTCAAAATATTTTTCAAAATAACAGGCCCTCTATTTCAGCATCCTGGTAACCCTCATTCCATCAGGGTTAAGTGAAGTCTCAAAATAGCATGTTATTTCTAAATTTGACACTGTGCCAAATTTCAAAATAGCCAATTTTGAAATCCAATCGAAATAAGATACGCAATTTGCTTAGTGCATATTGCGTATCTTATTTTGAATTTAGGGTGCTGTGTAAACATACCCCATGAGAAAGTCAAAGGAAAGTCAAACTAGTACTTTAGAATTCCCTTTTCATCATCGGTCTGCGCTACAAGAGCTCTAGCCCTGCTGGTGACTATCTTCACATGTTTTCAGTAGGGTTATGTAGTGGAATCTTCAGCCCTTAGTGCACATTTTCCCTGAATCCTTGAACTTAGATTCAGTAGCCCATTCCTCAGACACTATGGCTGTGTCTAGACTGGCAAGTTTTTCCGCAAAGGCACTTGCTTTTGCGGAAAAACTTGTCAGCTGTCTACACTGGCCGCTTGAATTTGCTCAAGAGCACCGACTTTGTAATGTACAAAATCACTGCTTCTTGTGCAAATACAATGACGCTCCCATTCGGGCAAAAGCCCTCTTGCGCAAATGCTTTTGCGCAAGAGGGCCAGTGTAGACAACCCAGAATTGTTTTGAGCAAAAAAGCCCCGATGGCTAAAATGGCAATCAGGACTTTCTTGTGCAAAAGCGCGTCTAGATTGGCATGGATGCTTTTCTGCAAAAGCACTTTTTGCGCAAAAGCATCCGTGCGAATCTAGACGCGCTTTTGTGGAAATACTTTTAACGGAAAAACTTTTCCATTAAAAGTATTTTTGCAAAATCATGCCAGTCTAGACGTAGCCTATAGAGTATAAAGTTGAATTAAGATACACAACTTCAGCTATATTAATTACATGCCGGTAACCCTGATTTCATGAGGAGTAAGGGTAGTCGAAGTAGCTTAACTTGGCTTTTGATGCTGTCTACGCTGCAGGAAGTCGAAGTAAGAATACTCTGCCTTTGACTTCTCTTGCTCCTCATGAAAGCAGGGTTACTGGCATCAACTGGAATGCCCCTGTCACTTCGAATTAGCTGTCTTCACTAGACTGCTAATTCGAACCCTGGAAGATCGACAGCGGCAGCTTCAATCTTCCTCTGTAGTGTAGACGCACGCTGTGTGATCAATCATCATTGCTCCCCACCAACACATCCAGAGACACTCGTTCAGCTTTTCCTCAAACAGCTGGAATACATGTTAGTAGTAGAGCTGTGTGAATAACTGATTCACCCCAGGTACCCACCCTCTTTCTTGGTGGGATTTTTTCCCACTAGGATGATGTAAACAATAATTTTAGATCAAACAAAAGGCTTCATTTTGGACGCTTTATATCAATTTTGAGCATTTTAAAAATAAATTTAATTGAAGGAAGCTTTGAAATGAAAGGTTGATTTGAAGAGGAAACAATTAAAATATTTAGTTTAGATATTTTTAAATTTTTGGTTTATTTTTTTCCCTGACATGAACAAATTAGAGAAACCAGATAAAATTATAAAATGTTTTAGTGTTGGCCAATCTACATTTTTTTGCCAAAAATTTTGGGACAAAAAATTTTACACTACTCAGATGTGAAAGGTGTGAGGAAAAGAGACTTTGAGGGATACACTATCTGTCCATTTGAGAAAAGAGATTTTTTTCCCTCCAGATGACATTTATACCCCAGGTACCCACCCTCTTTCTTGGTGGGATTTTTTCCCACTAGGATAATTTGGGGAAGTAGAAGAGAGGCATTCATTTTGCTGGAGACAGCACCTTCAGGCCTTCCGAAGGGGAAACTGGAAGTGGTAGAAGCTTCACTTCTTTTCTTCCTTCTCCTAACTCCCCTACCACTTGCCATGGGAAAGGACTAATGATGCTAGAAAGTCTTCCTCACAAACACAGAATTTCAGGAAAGCTGTTTTCTCTAGCCAAACAGCATCAAGCTGGTCCTGTCTGGACTCTGCATCTGTCAGCTATACCTCATCCAGGCCACAGTATTGGCTTGGCACTCAGAGAGCAGAGAATGTAAAGTCAGTGTAGAGAAAAATATTATATGCATATTGATGGCCCTGCGGTAAAAAAATGACTGTATCTCCTCATAAGCCTCACACACACTGAACAGGATGAGTGACAGGAGTCTGGTACTGTTTCATAGTGGAGACCCTTTTGGACATAAATACCATTACTCAATCCTATCCCCTCACAGATGACAAATATTCTATTAACTATTCTTCTAGGTTCTGGATCTATGTCATCAGGACCTCATGGTCCACAGTATTAAAAGTAACTGTGAGATCTAAATCGAGGAGCTTGGATATTTGGACTTTGTCCATCCTTTCTGCAGAGTTATTTGACTATTGGTCACTACTGTCTAATATAGTAGGGCCTGCCAGCATTAACAAGTTTAAGGCTAAAATTGTCCATTTGAAATGTAAATGGTGAGGGCATGTCTCATGAATAGCAAGATGCACCTGCTCTAGGTCAGCAGGATGAGCTGGAAGCGCTACTAGTTCTTCCCATCCATCAATTATATGTTTGCAAATAATATTTCAGAGTAGGCAACTGGGAGAGAGGTGACTCAGTTCATGTCATTGGCATAGCATGAAAGGTTTTATCTGTCAACAAATGGGTTTCATGATCCATCATTAACACACGATTGATTGGCCCGGCACACTGGCAGCATCATTTTAAACTCCAGAATGTGTTTCAAGAGCCATTATAACCACTGATTCATTGGAACCAGGGATTATTGGCAGAGGGCAGACTGTTCCCTTGAATTCATTGCTGGTCAGTGTCAGAGCATTGAGAAGACAGGGACATGCTGCAATTCTCCTCATTACATCTGTTTCCATTGTAGTGAATGCTGTCACGCCTCTCCTCCATCGGGAAACAATAATAATCTCCCTAGTAATACATAAACCACTTTTCTTTTCAGATGTAAACAATTGGATCCGCTACTTCTAATACATAAATGAAAATATTCCTCTTTACAGTTCTGCTGTAGCTCTCTGTGCAATAAAGAATTGATACACTCAAACACAAGAGAAATATGTTTATTTACTGCGACAGATTGGACTCCATCTGTCAAGGTTTCATGTTTGACAGAGATTGGAAATTGTAGATAATGTGAAAATATTTAGGTACTGGCCCTTTAAACAAATATCCCAGAGAGAGAAAGAATGATAACTTGCTTAAGGTAAAATTCTGAGCCAGGCAATTGGAAGCCTAATTAGGATCCAAAAGGACTGAAGACAGAAAAGACAGATGCCTGAGTGGGGTGTAGTGGGGCAAAGGAGGCTAGTTTGGACTGGGACAGAAATGATATACAGATGACCTTTACCATCTGCCAGGAAAGCACATGCATGGATAGCAGATACCTCTGTACACTCAAAGAAGCCTTTGACATTAATCTGAGAAGAGACTAGGATTGATGGCACCTGGTTTATTAAAAAAAAAAAAGCCTCTCCAGAGAGGAAGGATGGTTCAATGGTTAGACCACTAGCCTTTGACTCAGGAAACCTGGGCTCAATCCCCAGCTTTATTACAGATATTTAAGTGACCTTGGAGAAATGAGTAAGCTTTGTTGTGCCTTAGCACCAATTCTATGTAAGCAGAGTGGTTGGGTGGCCACCCAACTGAGATTCAAATGCTACCCAGCTGATTAGCAGAGCGCCTCCTGCTGGCAGCATGTGTTTCTGTTGGTGGTGCACATCTTTACAAACCTTGGTACATAACAAAATTTGTTCCACACATGGGTAGAAAAATTTAGAGAGAACATTGCTCAGCACCTCAGTATAAAATGGAAATAATCCTACTTACCTGCCTGAGTAGCATGTTATAGACATGCTAAGGAGTGGGATACTCTCAGATACAGTTAGGGGGGCCACATAAATACCTAGAAGGGAGTGCTAGATATGGTACTGAATGCATTTACAAGAATAATATGGCTGCTGTATTATCTCTAGTTGAGAGCACCTGAGCAAATATTAGTTTTACCTCATCCAAGAGAAAATGGGGGACGTAAGCTCACTCCTACTTACTGCAAAGAGCTCAATGACTAAATCTGACAGACCAGATGAGTAGCATGAATAGAGGGCACTTAATTCCTGAGAGATTGGGAGGTGAACTTCTGATTGAACTTCTGACTGACAAACTAAAAAGGGCAAAAGCAGCAGATGGGCAGAGTTGACCACTTGCACTTTAAGATGCAGAGAGTGAATACAAGATTGGTCCTTACTTACATTAAACTCTTGCTCAATTTGAAAGCCAGTCAACATAAGGGCTGCAGGGGGCATGAAGCAAAGGGAAGGGAAGATGTCAGCACAGAGGCACATTGAAATGTTTTGATGCTGAGTATCCCAGAGCTACAATTGTGCAGATGTGGCCCGGCAAGGAAAAAAGCAAACGTAACACTCGATTTTTCCATATGTCCCATCAAAAAATAAAAGCGCTTTGCTCCATGGTTGTAAGTGAAAATTGTTTTTCACCACATGGAATAGACTTGGCCCACCGAAAACATGTGTGGAAAGACTGGTAAATAGATAAAAACAGCAGAAGGAGTTAACAGCCACTGGCACCAGTTCTGTGGGAAAAAAACTGTCTGGCTAAATGTTTGCGCACAGCTGCTTGTGCTGTGCCGATACCCCTGTGATTCAGTGTATTAGCTGCACTTTGCTTTTGGCATCAGTAACAAGGTGTCTTACATTCCTGAAGAGGAGCAGGGTGACTGCCCTATCATGAGCAGCAAGAGCCTGCAATGAAGTAGTGGAATTGTGCAGAGATCACAAACCAGTGAGAGCAAGCAGAGCTAGCAAAGAGCCCGGTAGTTGGGACTGACACTCCCTCCAGATAGGGTCTGGGAATTTCCTGCCAATACAGGAAAGCCCAGGCAGGAAGTTGTAAGAGGAAGAGAAACCTTGTGGTGTGAATGTGTGGATTTTTGGATGGTCTAGAAAATTTTATTTTGGAAGCTTGTTAATAAGCACAATCTGGCAACAAATGTGAATAGACAAAAGAGGGGTTTTTTTTTTAATTTTTATGAACACACCAAGGAGAGAAACTAAGGCAGGCTATTTTCAAAGTTACCCTAAGCCATGAGAGTTCAAAGGCCATTGGACCAATCCACTACTGCAACTGATAGCCGTGCTGTCCACTTGGAAGCTCTAGTAGTTGTTTTGTTTTAGATGTACAAGCTGAGACACCACTGATTTTCCCAGCTGTCTTGTTCTTAGGAGTAAAATGTTCAGACCCAGCCACCACTTCTGATCACAGTACTAAAGAGTGAAAAACACCATTTATGTTGGCTTTTTAAGGAAGCTTCTGATAACAGTGAAAATTTCTCAATGAAATTGCTATGAAATGGGACAAAATTAAGCAAGATTGCTACCAGGCGTTAGGAAGAGAAACCCATACATTTTCCTCATCTGTATGTATTTTCACCTCGAATATATAATTTCCACATCTGTACTAAAATACTGCTTATTTCAAAATATATTATTTCAGGGCAGACGTCACTTCCCCACCTGCAGAAATGCATGCAATGTAATAAGCAAGTTATATATGATGATTTCTGTGGTAAGGAATTATATAAATTATGCCTCTTCTTTCCTGCATATGGCAAGGCAAAGTAATTTCAGAGTTGGATATAATACACATGAGGCTACTGCAGTAATTGTCAAATCTAGTAAACCACTGGCAGAACTACAGCAAGAAGATTGCAATAATTTTTTATTCACATGAGTATGTCTCTCGGCTCTACAAAAATACTTTCCTCAGAAACAGGAAAACACTTTATACTGGATTCCTGAACACGATGGAACAAATTCAATCATTCAATATACTGTATGTTTGCTTGTTCAGCAAATTACAAATAACTGAAAATACCTGTGTATACACATTTTGACAAGAGTAAATTTATAGCAGGTCACTGGCTTTATTTTTTATCACGTTTATGGTAGTAATATATTTGCCTAATTTTTACCCCCTTATGACTGAAAGTTCAGATTGATATCAAGCGTGCCACCGAACTGCAGTTGGCCCTTTTACTGCTAAGCAAAAGAAAACACTACAGGCAATATTCAATACTCCCACATTGTTTTGTTACAGCTGCTAAAACTGAGCAGAAGATACTGGTTTCTGCTTCATTTGTTTTCTTGTTTCTGCCTGATCAAGCTAAAGAAATGGACTGTGCCATTTACAAAACTAATTGCAAAATGTTCTTACTCTCTTGAAGGCTGATAAGGAACTAATACACAAAAAGGAACTTCATTAATAATTGGTCTTTAGTGTCAGTATGTGCCAATTAACTTCATGCTGAAATACAAAATTTAATTTAAGAAAACATCACACACACACACAGAGCTAAAAGTCTCCCCCATCACACATCTTTGTTAAAATGGTATCAAGGAGCAAATTTTCAGCAAGGTGCATAGCATGTTACAGAAATTAGCCTAGTTAACAATGATGGGTATTGGGCATATAATTATCATGTATACCTCAATTATATTTGCCCTCGTGTGATCACTTGCAAAAGGCAGAGGTGCTCACTGAGCTGCAGGTACAATAGAGAACTAATATGCAGCCAATGAATATAACTAGTGTTGGAAAAGGATGGGTCAAGAATCCATACATATTATTTGCAATGGATCTTAAGTCACTTTGGATCAGGCTATTCTCTGGTCCCTCCCAACCATCCTCTCCTGCTCAAGCAGTTATACTGCTGAACACTCAGTGGTATATTGTAGCTTACATGACAGTTGTTGGACATAAAAAACACCTAGCATACAAGTGGATTAATATACATCTTTCATAAAAACACAGCTCTTCAGTATTACTGGGAAATTAATCATATACTAACAATATGATTAAAGATTTGAGGAAAAGGAATTTCTCACTGTTGCCAATTCAAGGAAATTGCATGTATCCAAATGGACATAAAAGGGGCTATATTCCCTTTCTTGAGTCCTAGTCTAGTTGAATGCTGAGCTAACCTCAACTCTTATTGAGGTCAAAGGAATGGAGGTCATTCAGCCCCTTCCAAGATGCTCTCAGCATCTTGCAGTATTGGTGCCTGGGTTCATAACATAAAGATAATGGCTTATATATGGATTGGTGTAAGTAAACATAGTCATAACATGTTACTGCATTTATTCGGTCAGGTTCTTTTTTCCTACCAGTCCTCCTTGCTTTCAAGATTCACCGGGATTAGCACGGCAAAACACGTATTCTTTGAATCTTTCCATGTCAGCCTAGATAGCAGTGGCCACTGACATCAACATTTACTGAAAATGGCCATGTCACTGGAGTGTTAGATATCATTGTGAAATATTTTTTGAAAAATGCCGGGTTTATTTTTAAGATGGGGCTACTGTGTATGATTGCAAGGAAAGAAAGGTGAGGTTTGTAAATGGGACACCTATTAAATTCCCTCAAAAGATTAGAAAAAGTCATTATATGCTACCAGTGGCTCAATGACAAGAGAGTAATCAGGCAGAAATGTATGAGGTGCAGATGATGTTTCTGCACCCCATCTGCATCCTAAGACTGTAAGAAAACATGGATTTTCTTATATAGTGAGAATCTTATATAGTGACAATCTCAAATAGTGATTTTCTTTCTCTTTTTTTTATGAGAGACAGCGATTTTTTTTTCTTCTTAGAAAACAAACAAATTGGAATGTAGGCCTGAGACTACTCGAAAGTTTGGTCGAAGAAATCATTCAAAGAACAATGTGAGGGTTATCCCTCACATGCTGCCAAAAGGAGAGACATTTTGTTATCTGCCAAGTGTTCAAATTTATTGTTTATTTGTGTAGTCATATCCAAAATCAGATTTAATTGCTATTAGTTGCTTAATCATAACCTAACTCACTATCCTATGTTTTTTTTTTATTTTTGAGTATACATACCACTGTTTATCTTTATATAAAAAAACCTACTGTATTATTTATTAATACTCCAACATCCAGGACAATGCTATCCTGTCGCAAATTGTGGACTCTTACTCAGCTATTTATAAGATATCTATGACCAGGGCAGCTAGGCATCAATACCAGAGTAACCACATCAATTTTTTAAGGAGGCCTCTGGTGCCTATATTGAAAGAGTCCCATAGCCACATGTGTAATTTGTAATGATGTATTCCAGTTCAAGGTTATTGCACAAGAAAGTCTTCAGGGATTTTCAATGTACCTTGTAGAGAGAAACGTCCATATACAAAGTGAAAATCTGTTCCACATAGGTTACAAACTACCAAACAAAAATAACGTCCTTGACCCAGACCTAGTCTACCTCAGCCCCACTGGCTTAACACCATAATCTATACTCATGCTTTCAAACATTTTACCTTGATTACTCCAACTCCCATCCAGAATGTGAAATTGTTCCCTTAATTTTTAAAATTTGGAGTTGATATAACACTCAATTGCTCCTGTAAAAGGGTCTCAGTAAAGTATGTCAAGCAGCATTTGCTATGGAATATACTGCTTCTAGTATGACTACTGGAACATAAGAGATATCATCTCACTTACCTGTATTGGAGTATAAGGCCTAAAACTCCCTTTCCATAACCATCTAAGCAGGCAAAACCTGTTCACTCTAATCTTCATGGAAATTGAATATAAAAGTGACAATCTCAGCTGTGTGGGGAATTTATCTTTAAATATGAGTCTGTGTTTGGAAAATTTGTTGTGATATTTGCCCATCCACACATTTACCTCTCTTGTCTTGTAGAGCGGACTCCCAGTCCTTAGGTAAGCTCCCTCAGAAGGATTCTGATTTACAAAGGCTGGACATTCTGGTTTCTCATTGAATTATTGTGTTTGTTTTTGCTGAACTGCAAAACCACCCTGAGAAATATTACGACTCTGCTGTAGACTTTACCATTTGTTTGATTTAACAAGTGAAATAATTCACCAACTACAAAAATGCCTTCATTTTGAGAGCGGGGGGACATGGAATGAGATATATAAGGTTCACTAGTCAAGATACTATTTAGGATTCAGTTACAGGTGATATCACTGCACAAATTTAACTAGTAAAAAGCCATCAATAAGGGGTAGGTTAAAGAAGACTATTAATATTAGGTGTATAATTGTTCATGATAGCCATTCAGAAGACAGGAATATTGCCACACTTAGATATATTGTGTGCAATCAACAACACAAAGCACCACACAAAGAGGATTATTGCTTATCTCTAAAATACTGCATAAGTCACACAACAGGAATAAAATTTGCTTGCCAACTATTTAAAACACAAAAGGAGGAAAAATTACTAGCAAAAGAGCGTCCCCTTCAGCAAGAAAAATACTAAGGCAATCTATCTTCATTGATTCTAGCAGCACTCTCCCTATTCTGTTTCTTTTAACTTGTTTTTCATAAGAACGAACCTAGTGCTTTAGGATTTGAGGATAATCAGAAAGTGCTAGACACTATTTTTATATCAACTGTACCTCTTAATATTTTACCAAGCATTCACAGATTAAATGAAATACCAGTGTTGTTCTTGTCTGTGCCATTATCTTCCTATTTATGATCTGCCTCTTTTGTGATCTATCTTCTCTTATTCCTCTGCTCCCTCCTATTACCACCAATTCCCTGGTTGCCTCTTCTCCTTTCACCCTCAGCTTTCTCGGTTTCCTTATTTAGAACCCCTCAATACTGAATTGTCACTTGCTACTTTGGGTGCTTCTCACACCTTGTCCCCATTTCTCCATTCCAGCGCCAACCCCAGCCTTCTGGCAGCAAGGATATACTAATAGCATAATGAAATCACCATTAAAGGTTTTTAAGACTAAAATTCTGCCCCCCCATATGGATTACTAGAAGCCAAATTATTATCCAGAGATAAACCTTTCAATAGTTAAGAAATGGGGAAAGTGTGAGAATGAGCACTTTCTCAAGAAAGTACGAGTCCTTACTAGCTGGAAGAAATTAAGATGGTATAGAAACTAGAAGCCAATTATAAAATGGCTCTTTGATGCTGCAGTGCCATTTTTCTGTCAGATGTAAAGGGGCCAGGACCCAGAAGGCAGTCTGGGAAATAGATTCATAAAACAGAATAATGATGTAGTAGGGAAAGGTAAGTAGGCACCAGAAACAAAAATCATCCAAAGCTGTTTCAGAATCTCTTGCACACCACTAATAACACACACATACTTCTTTTCTTTTTATGGCTGCATCTTTTATAACTTATAAATTCATTACAAAATTACCAGCAAATGAACTGCTATACTGGAGCAGGCCAGTGGTCCAGCTAGTTCAGTGCCACTTCACCAAGAGCAATCAGTGACAGATTTGTCTAAAGAAGTTTCAGCAAATCTCGGAGAAGAAAGTTATGGGATAATCTGCCCCCCGGTAGGGATGTTAAATATTGGTTAATTGATAGTTGAGTAGCCTCGTGAATTATTTGACTATGGGGGTGGGGCTGGCAGCCAGTGCACTCTGGACCCACTCCTGAGACGCCACCAGTCACACTGCACTGATGCCTCTGTCCTGTCTTCTGAATGGCCATCGTGCACAATTAGACTTGATCATTAATTGTCTTCCTTAACCTACCCTTTCATTAGTAATAGTTATTGATGGCTTTATACTGGCTAAATTTGTGCAGTGATATCACCTGTAACTGAATCCTAAATAGTATCTTGACTAGTGAACCTTATCTAGCACATTCGCCATGTCTCGCCCTCTCAAATTGTTTGCGTTTCACCCATACATTTTTGTAGTTGGTGAATTACGTAACTTGTTAAATCTATCAGAGGCAGCAGTGTAGGGTGCCAGGCAGGAGCTGGTCCATTAGGGGAGCTAGTTTAAAAAAATAGCTCCCTTGCAGACTGGCTGTTTGTCACCCCATACTGCTGCCTCTGATACAGAGGCAGCAGAAGTGTGGGATGGTAGCTGCTCCTGTGTGGGGCAGGGTGGAGGTGAAGAGTCTGAGCTCCCAGACCCAGCAAAAATTGGAACAGAGTTGGTCTGCTTGCCCACCTAGCCCCTAATATACTTGAAAGGCAGAATTGCAGTGGGGGTAGGTCCAGGACCTGGCACAAACACTTTAAATGCCCGTCTTCGTGTGTAGGAGGTGAAGTCCCCCTCGGTGCACCATAGGTTGATCCTGGCAGAAATCACCAGGATCGGAGACCTCCTGGACTACCACTGGTGAGACTGGGTGGTTCCTCTAGTACTCGCCCAGCATGGGGCTCTCCACCCTTCATACTTCCCAGCATGTACTTCAGGAGGCGACCAGGTCCTGTGAGAGGGTGCACCCCACCTACCACTCAGCCCTGGCTATCTGGATGTCTCCATTAGCCCCCAACCCCACGTGCTTTCCCAACCACCTCCCCCTCATCACTCAAGCCAGATGCATGCATTGCAGTTGATCCCGTTTCGAACCATGTCAAAAAGTCATCTATAAACACTTGTGCTTCTCTTTCTTCACTTCTCCACCCTTGTGTCCCACCCAGATGACAAATGGCTGGATCTCTTACCTCCAACAGAGGGTGGGGAATTCTGATGGGTCAGCCTTTACTCCACCTTGGTTCCGTGGCCCTCTGGGGATGTTAGCTGGAAAATCCTCCATGGCACAGTGAGCACGGGCACGTACTTGATGTGGTTCACTCCTCTTCCCGGCACCTGCCATGAGGGAGACCCTGGCACATGTTTATCTTGAGTGCTCCAGGTTACAGCTCTTCTTTCAGCTCCTCCAAAATCTCTTGTTTAGGTTCTGGTTGCACTTCTCCCCTACCCCATCACGGCCCCACAAAGTCACGGGACCTCCTCGTCAACCTACTCCTGGTTATAGCCAAAATGGCAATTTACAAGTCCAGGGAGTAGAGGTTGGCTGAGGGAAGGGCCTGAGACTATGTGGGGCCTATTTCTGCTCCTCTATCCATTCATATATCCGTGCAGAGTTCCACTGGGCGGAATCTGCTGGCTCTCTTGAGGCCTTTTAGGAGCAGTTAGCACTGTCTGCGGTTCTCTGCTTGGTGTCCCCGACTGGCTTCCTCGTTTTAGGCCTTTGAGTTCCACACCTGTCCCTGTTTCCTTTTTATTTGTTGCCCATAATCACTTGGCATTCTAGGCTCTGTGGCCCCTCTCCATAGGCTGGGGGAAGGTTCTTTAGGTGTGAGAGGGTGCAGACTCCAATAGGACCAGTGAGTGGCAGATGGTTGGTCAGAGCCTGTTACAGCCTGTTATTTTCCAACAATAATTGTAGCTGATATTGTATTTTTGTTAATGTTAACAGTGTCAACCTTGTGTTAGGAGCGTTCCACATATTAACTAAGATACAGTTTCTGACTTGAAGAACTTGAAGTCATTGGTCAATCTATACAGCTTTGCTTCCCCAAGTAGAGAGGAGGGAAGCATGCTTTAATGCACCTATTTCATTAAAGGAAAATACTGGATGTGTGCATTTGAATAACTAAAACCAAGGGGAAGTCTGAAAAAGCAGTAATACAGTAATGGTAAAAGTCACAGCAGGAACTGAAGCACACATCAGTAAGCCTGGGTCTTCTAAACTTTCCATCTTCAATGTAGCTCTGGATGTTCCTAAGGAAGAAACTGAAAATGAAAGAAAATATTAGAAACATAAATTAAATATCTAAATGTCAAGTGTTAAGCCATTTTTAATTGTACATTCAGCTGGTAGACTAAAAAAATATGCATTTCAAGCTAGTGCAATAAGTATTATACAGTTATTTGGCATAATGGTAGTGAATCAAATGGGCCGAGCAGTGGAAAATATTACAAATAATTATCAAATCATTTGACAGTATAATCTTTCACTAAATTATTTGTAAAATAGCTTTCTTTCATACATAAAGCTGGTTGAATAGCAGAAAACTGTAGATGTAAACAAAGTATGCAAATGAAACATCCAAAGCCTAAACGCAGGGAAAACAGGGCTAGATGCAAAATCCTTTGGAGTTGATAACAAGTCTCCCCTTGGCCCTATACCAGTTCAATACAAAATGTTAATGATACTAAGGAACATATTGTAACTGTTCTTAAAGACTTCTCCTTCCCTGTATGAATTGATATTGCCATTTGTTAATATAATATAAAATTTGGTTTATTCTTTTTAATACTAATGTTTCAAAGTAAGACCAATTCAGAACTCTTATGTCTTGATATCCATGTGGGTTTACTTTACACAGTGACTGATTAACTTATGCCTCCTTCCAAATGCACATTACCATGAAATATTAATGTTTACTCAGTTTATTAGTATTACTAAATGCACTGTTGTAATATAAATCTTTAAAAATGTGCCAGGCCTTACCTTTGCTTTGTGAAGGACTGAAAATCCAGGCTTAGAACAATCTAATTTCCCAATATTATTACTGCCATACAACATGTAAATGCCGAAGTTACTGATTACATTTTTGTAAAATATTTGTTTACCAGCTGACAGAGTGTTAGTCATGGAGAGAAATTAAAAAAAAACCTAACATGATACTAATTAAAGAGATTCCTAGCTTGCTGCAATATATCAACTTTTCAGATGAGCTATTCTGTTGTTTTAATAGACCACAGTCACTTCCTTGAAAATAAAATTGTTCTCTGCAGCATGGTAATATTATTTCCATTTCATATGTAACAGGTTTCTTTGCAAGGTATTACCAATAAAAGAGTCTTCTGCCTTCCTGGAAAGAAGAGCATGTGGCAGATGACACCAATGATGGTTAACCAGCAGACACAATTTGTGCAGAAGTAAAATAATCATGATGGATCAGTAATATAAATGTTCATCGTTTTACTTAGTACTGAAAAATATTGTAAACCATCCCACTGCTGAGTAGGGTGAATAAAGTACAAGGAAATCAGAAAAGTATAAAGTAGAGGAAGAAACCCTAACAACAGAAGCCCTGAGGTCCTGGTGACCAAGAGAATGAGATACCGAAGGATCAGTCATGGTCGTCTTCACAGTCCCCTTTGCAAATGCTATCAAGCAGTGCAATGTTCCAAACTGTGGAACTGGGGGAGTTTAAGAAGCAAGGACCAGATCCACTTCGGACAAGGAGTTCTGAAAGGCAACACCCTTGAGCCCTATGAGGAGGAGTTAGTTGACTTTGCAATAATTGGTGCACAAATCACTAGATATTAAAGATCACCATTTTTAGTTTTCTGCTGTCCTTGGTGCTTTCAGGGTACAGGCAGGTCATATTTTCAAATCAAGAGTCACATTTTCAAAATCACAAAAGGCCTAATTCCCATTTTCTAACATGACTTAGGAGCTAAATCCGTGGCAAAACCCAAAGAATTGGGCATCTATGTCTCTTTAAACATCAGAACCATGGCTCTCAATTAACTAAAGTGATTTTGAAAATGTTACTCTTCTCAGCAGCCATGAGGGCTACAAACTTACTTTTCTTTTTAAAATTAAAGCAGCAATTCTCATGTAAGTACGAGATTCCAAGAACTAGAATTCTAACAAAACACATCCAGCTCCATTAAATTTGTGATGAAAATCAGAACATAAGAACATAAGAATGGCCATACTGGGTCAGACCAAAGGTCCATCTAGCCCAGTAGCCTGTCTGCCGACAGTGGCCAGCACCAGGTGCCCCACAGGGGGTGGACCAAAGACAATGATCAAGCAATTTGTCTTGTGCCATCCATCTCCAGCCTCTGACAAACAGAGGTCAGGAACACCATTTCTATCCCCTGGCTAATAGCCTTTGATGGACCTAACCTCCATGAAATTATCTAGCTTATCTTTAAACTCTGTTATAGTTCTAGCTTTCACAGCCTTCTCTGGCAAGGAGTTTCACAGGTTGACTACGTGCTGTGTGAAGAAGAACTTTCTTTTATTTGTTTTAAACCTGCTACCCATTAATTTCATTTGGTGTCCTCTAGTTCTTATATTATGGGAACTAGTAAATAACTTTTCTTTATTCACCCTCTCCACACCACTCATGATTTTATATATATCTATCATATCCCCCCCTCAGTTTCCTCTTTTCTAAACTGAAAAGTCCCAGTCGCTTTAGCCTCTCTTCATATGAGACCCGTTCCAAACTCCTAATCATTTTAGTTGCCCTTTTCTGAACCCTTTCCAAGGCCAAAATATCTTTTTTGAGGTGAGGAGACCACATCTGTACACAGTATTCAAGATGTGGGCGTACCATAGTTTTATACAGGGGCAGTAAGATATTCTGTGTCTTATTTTCTATCCCTTTCTTAATAATTCCTAACATCCTATTTGCCTTTTTGACCGCCGCTGCACACTGTGTGGAAGTTTTCAGAGAACTATCCACGATAACTCCAAGATCTCTTTCCTGGTTTGTCACAGCCTAACTAGCCCCCATCATACTGTACTTATAGTTGGGGTTATTTTTTCCGACATGCATTACTTTACACTTATCCACATTAAATTTCATTTGCCATTTTGTTGCCCAATCACTCAGTTTGGTGAGATCTTTTTGAAGTTCTTCACAGTCTGCTTCTGTCTTGACTATCTTAAACAGTTTAGTATCATCCGCAAACTTTACCACCGTGCTGCTTACCCCTTTCTCCAGATCATTTATGAATAAGTTGAAAGGATTGGTGCCAGGACTGACCCTTGGGGGACACCACTAGTTACCCCTCTCCATTTTGAAAATACACCATTTATTCCAATCCTTTGTTTCCTGTCTTTTAACCAGTTCTCAATCCATGAAAGGACCTCACCTCTTATCCCATGACAATGTAATTTACGCAAGCGCCTTTGGTGAGGGACTTTGTCAAAGGCTTTCAGAAAATCTAAGTACTGTATACTATATCTATTGGATCCCCCTTGTACGCATATTGCATCTCTATCACTAACAGATTAGTAAGACATGATTTCCCTTTTTCAGAAACCATGTTGATTTTTGTCCAACAAAGTATGTTATTCTATGTGCCTGACAATTTTATTCTTTACTATTGTTTTAACTAATTTGCCTGGTACTGAAGTTATACTTACCGGTCTGTAATTGCCAGGATCTCCTCTAGAGCCCTTTTTAAGTATTGGAGTCATGTTAGCTATCTTCTAGTCATTAGGTACAGAAGCCAATTGAAAGGATAGGTTACAAACCAGAGATAATAGTTCTGCAATTTCCCAGTTGAGTTCTTTTAGAACCCTTGGATGAATGCCATCTGGAAAAGTTGGCAGGACTGAGCTAAGGACAAAACTTGCCCAGGACAAGGGTGATTGAAGAAGAGGAACTATCAGATGAGACCTTGAAAAGTCCCAGGAAGAACCACTAGAAACCAGAGTGAAATAAAGAGAAAGAAAGGCAAAACATCAAAGAGCCAAATAGGTTACTGATAGTAACATAAATATCAAGGAAGGGTCAAACTGAGCTTAGGTCCTAAGACTTTGCCTTGGAAAGTTAGAGATTTTAGGTGGCATGGTTTCAGTTTAGCTAGTGGAGACTCCTAATCTTGTAAAGGAACTTACTGTTGTTTTAAATTACACAACATGTTTCAAACTTTGTTGTTCATGCACCATTTTTCACCTTGACATGTCCATTCTTCATTCCTTTAACAAAAGCATTCTACTAAAACTTTAAATAGAAAAAGGCATGAATAGGGGATGGGTTTATTTGCAGCTCCCACATAACCTCAATCATCTTCTGTTTTAATCTCTTGTGCAATGATGACAAATTGTCTAGATCTCTTTCTATTCCTTTTAAAGGGATATCCAAAGGAACTCCTCAGTATGGTTTTTGGCAGCATAGTTTTTTATTCTCCTATCATAGATCTGTTGTTTCTCATGTCCTCTTGCTGTCTCTTTATATGACTGTAGCCAGGTAGTTAGTGCACTCATGTGGAAAGTGGGAGTCTCACAGAGTTCAGTCCCCCAGTAAAATTACTTTTTAATTGTTTATTCACCATGGAACAGCTTCAACAGATGCGGCTGAGAGCCCACATCAGAATATCCCAATGCTCAGTGACTAGTGCACTCTCCTAAGAGGTAGAAGACTCCTGTCAAAATCCTTCCTTCTCAGCAGACATAGGGGAAAATTGAATCTGGTCTCTCGTATCCCAAGTGAATGCTCTAATGACTGGGCTGATCTTTCTCCACTCAGGTTTTGAATCTGACCCAATCTGACAGGTTGCCATTGAACACACCTACCAGCTTGGTCCCCACGCATGAGGTAGGCAGGCACATACTTAACTTCCTACAGTTCCTGGGTGGAGCTGGGCTTTAAGGGAGGCGGGAGTCACATGGATGGTGAGTGGGAGGCAGCAATGCATGCACCTGGAGGCAGGAATATAGGACCCACATGAATTTTTATCCTGAAAACTTAGGCACTAGGAGAGTTAAGTTGCATACAGGACTCAGTAACGTTTTTGTAGACTGCAGTTGACCCAAATACTTGAGTTCCTTTGAGGACCAGGGCCTAACCATTCCCCAGGACTATTTGCCTTTGTCTCAATAACTGGTTTTTTCCCCCTTTTAACTTTATCCACTCCCCTTAGACACATAGCATAGGGTAACTGTTCTCTCCAAGTACTTCTTGCAGCCTTCAAGGGCCAGTAACCCTGGACAGGCTGTATCACACAAACACAGAAAAAACAATATAAACCCCTACCAAATACTTCCTAAAATAATTTAATTTTTTTAAATTCTTCTCATTGATCTTTCTAATCCACTTTACACTTCACTTTTTACTACAAAACAATATGCAACAGTTATACTAGATCTGACGGATAGAGAATAGATTTGTTCATTGTAATTTCATGTAGTATTGCATGCACTTTTCCCCCTCTAACACATATAATATCCCCAGTATGAATAAGATATATTTATGATCAAGAAAATACGTACACCAACACAACACTGTCATTTTTAGTACCTAAATGGCACAGTGTTTTCCAAATAGGATGGAAAGAGGATATAAGAATGTGCCCTTCCCCATTAAGAAGAAATGATGTATCAAATTAGGAGAGAAAATGTTTGTACTGAGAGAACTGGAATTTTTATTGCTCTAGGAAAACTGGCATGCTAAAGTCAGTGACCTTTCCTTCAAGGAAAAAAAATTAATATGGTTGCCACATCAAACCTGTCAGCTATCGCTGTCCTGTGTCTCCCGCGGAGGGTTTTTTAAGTGTATTTTTTTCCTTTGAGAAATACTGTTCTCTATTTTATCAAGCTTTCTGCCAGGTCAGTTAGTATTGAAATTGATATTAATAACCTTTGACTAATAAACTCCATCAATGTTTTCATTAGGTTGATTTTGGCAAGAATACCATATGTCAATTAAAGCTCTTTTCAGGATTTATAACACTGGGAAAGGCTGGCATTTGTCAAATCAAAAGCATTGATTTTCACATGTAAATATAAAAAAGTGCCATACTACAGGGAGAAGATATAAATAATGTTTCAGGAGTGTCAGTCTGAATTAATGTGAACAAGTGTTATCCCATAGAGCTCAGTTAAAGGGATTATTGCACTACTATTTTTCTGTGTCCGAAAGCAGATAGGAGTGCTTTTAATTAATCTGGGTGCCTACTAATTGATTAGCTGAATAATGTAGCCACCAGGGAGAGTAACATTGGTTTTCTTTCACAACTGATATAAAATTAAGCTTAAACGGGTGATAAAAGCTTTGGCTTATCTTGGGGGAAAGCCCAATACAGAGCAGAAGAACATGCATGAAATATGATAAATGAATTAACACAAAATGAACTGGGATAAATTGTTCTTTGGTGTAACTCCAGTGCAAAAAAATTCACCCACTGAACGTGGCCAGTGGCATCCTGGTGTCTTATTCATGCTGTAAAAGTAGCTACACTTCATGTTGTATTCTTTTTCAATTTATCTTTGTAGTTTGGAGACTTTAAATAGGGAAATTAGTCTTTATGGGGGAATAATAATGATGGAGGAGACAAAAAGATTTGGAGGAACAATTCCACATCTGGATTCTACACCCAGTTAAGCTAAACTCTTGGGGATACGAAACTTAAAAGCTCATGAAAACAGTCTAATGAGAGATTTCTGATGGTTGTCTGCTTCTGGGTGGGCCAGAATACAACCCACACAAACTCAAATTAGGGGGAAGACCATTGTCTGGATAGGCGGGTACTGACAACTCCCCTCCCCACCCCCACCCCCCCGCCATACTTCCTCTGCAGAAGGAGGAAGGCATCACTTGAGCTCTGGAAGAATCTATCAACATGATACCACCAGCCTCCCTCTTGCACCTGATTTGGAATTTCTGATCCAAGATCTCCCATTTCCTAGTCTCCAGACAATATATACAATCAATCCCAATGACTTTCTGCACACCACACATGGGTTCAGGGTGAGAGTAGTGGCAGCAGGCAATTCTTCATAGCAGGTGAACTGTTACAGATCCAACACAGATAAATGGTAAATTTTCAGAATGGAGAGGGGTAACTAGTGGTGTCCCCCAAGGGTCAGTCCTAGGACCAATCTTGTTCAACTTATTTATAAATGATTGGAGAAAGGGGTAAGCAGTGAGGTGGTCAAGTTTGCAGATGATACCAAACTGTTTAGAATAGTCAAGACAGAAGCAGACTGTGAGGGACTCCAAGAAGATCTCACCAAACTGAGTGATTGGGCAACAAAATGGCAAATGAAATTTACTGTGGATAAGTGTAAAGTAATGCACATCGGGAAAAATAACCCCAATAACCCCCAAATAACCGTACAATATGATGGGGGCTAATTTGGCTACGACAAATCAGGAAAGAGATCTTG